>JADDOH010023421.1:0-600000 GCA_016648135.1 Agrypnia vestita
TTTTTTTAAACGTTTATAATATTTAAACCACATTTTTCTGATAACTATTATGACTTGGTCTATCACCCGATTTCGGTTTGACGTTGAGATACGGGACACCTTGTGTATTACGATATTTATGTCTTGATTTTTATTATTGATATATGATGATATAAAAAAAACTTTCTGCGGTCGTTAATAGATGGCGCTAGTTGTATTGCTCTGTGGCTTTTTAAGAGGAATTTGCCACTAAATAAAAGACCCAAGTGAATTAATGAAATTTATTAGACGTATAACGTGTACAAAGAAAACTAGGGAATAATAATCACTGTGTATTGACGCGCTCCATGTCCTATTGGCTACACTGCCTGTAGTGATGCGACGGAAGGAAAATATCCGCCACAGGGGTATTATTTTGTACAATAAATCAGAATTGGGTAAAATCCATAAATGTAATATATGGTCAGCTGTAATATTTCAATTTGTGTCTGTTTATCCATTTATAGTTTTAATAATTAAAAATTCATATACAAAATAAAATAATTTCCTAATTATTTCGAGTTTGTTTTAGTCGACGCGTGCAATAAAGGAGAAAAAAAGTTTGGTTAAGTATCTAATTTATTATTGATATATCTATATCGGATATATATCCAAAAATCCGATTTTTTAATTTTTTAATATAAACATCTGATTTTTTCGAACCTTGCTTTGCATACGTTATAATATTTTACAATCAAAATCGTTTAAAAAACTTATTTTTAAGTTTTTTTAAATTTAAAAAATAAATATAAATACCGTGCATACTTTTTTCCGGACTGTTTAACGAGAAAATGGGCATTTTCTGCCCTTTGGAATTGTCGAAATCGAATCACGGAATTGGCAATTATGGGTCGAAATTAGTTTCACTGGTGTCGGCCGCTGTGTGAGGAGTGAGAACCCAGCGTACGGTAAATAAGGAGTTTTTTGTTCTTGTTTAAGTTTGGACAGATTGGGCTTCTGACCCGTTCGGCGCCGCGAACCTAACTGTTTCGGCGCGGCGGCCCGCGTGCCCTGCATGACGAGTGTTTCGACATATCGCACGCGTCACGCCGGGCCGGTCGCGGCGGCATAATCCAAGAACACGGTCCCGTTGTTCATACAATGAAAATAAGTATTTCACCATATAATTTAATGTCCTGATTACAAAATGAAAAATAATTGACGCTTAAATAACAAGTATTAAGTAAGATATTACCATACCATGTAATATCTTACCTAATACTTGTCATGTCAGTCAATACTTTAAGAACCATAGAAAAGGTATATAAAAGAATAAGCGCAAACCATAAAGAAAAACAAAATTTTGCAACATGAATTTTTTCATTCATGCAAACTGTGAAGTACAGAAATATAATTATGAATTAATAAATTCTTTGATTTCATTAAAAAAAAAATTAAAAAATCATTCATTCATAAGAGAAAAAAATTAAAAATTATCAAAATAATCACATTATATACATAAACCTAATTAATGTAATTTTATCTACCTAAAATAATGTAATCTAAATAACCTAACCAAACCTAATAACCTAACCTAACCAAACCAAAACTTATAACCTAACCTAACCAAACCTAACCTAATAAAAACATAACCTAACCTAACCTAATAACCTAACCGAACCAATTCTAATTAATCTAACCAAACCTAATAACCTAACTTATCCTAATCAAACCTAATAATCTAAAATACAGAAAGTACCTACGTTCAATATTCATATTATTTTTGATCTATAAATATAAATTTGTCTTGTACTATGATTTACATATTTTCCTCAGATATTGCCTATGAAATGTCAAAATATACGGTACATTTTTCGAAACTTTAAAGTGAAATATCTTATTTAATACATATAATTAAAACGGAAATTATCTTTCATTTTTTTATTATCACATTCAATTATATAGTGAAATACTCATTTTCATCGTATATACAATGGGACCATGATCTTGGATTTAGCCGCTCGCGACTAACGGCGCGGAGCCGTTGCTCCTACTCTCCGTGCGTATTTTGTTTGAATGTTTGTTTTCGAGTGAAATTTATTTACGGGCACCATGACCGCCACATTCAAGCCGTCCCTACCTCCATCAGGTTTCCGTTTTTTTTTAAACTTGTTTTTGAGTTATTTTTATTATTATTATATTAGTGAAAATTTAGTAAAAAGAGTCATAATTACATTATATTTATTAAATAACATTGAAAATATCGTAAAAAAATCAACCAATTTCATACAAAACTTTCCATTGAAAAAACATCTGTATAAAATATAACAATTTTCTGAATTTTTTTCATTTTCGCAACCATAAACAGTTTTATTATGTAACATGTTTTTCTTAACTGTCATAAAAGGTTTAATTGCATAGCATTCAATGTCACAATTGAAATGTTGTGACAGAACTATCTATCAGTGTCGTTGATGACGTTTGGAGGATCCTGATGAAATGTTACTATTTTATTACTAAGTATTAAAATTTATTATTAAAAAAAAATTATTAACAATAAACATTGTTCCTAACGATGGTACCTGCCATGGAATCAAAATTGTCGGCTAGAAAGGTCGTAAAAATACGACATTTTACCCCAGAAAACAAATAATAAAGCATATCAATGTATTGGCATAAACAAAATCTTTTATTGTAAATTTGCTGTTCTAAAAAATATTACAAGTCTAACTGTTTATTTGTCATCTCCTATACTACTATTATTTGATATCTTTGTAAAACAGTTTTAAAGATCGTACGTGTACCATGTACGTGCGGTAAAAGTTATACTTATTATATTATATTTATAGTTGTAAAAATCTGAAAAAAATTATTGTCGATTGTTTTGTTGAGTTTTATACAAAGAATTAAATTTCATACTTACGGAAATGTTAACTCGAATATTTAAAATAATTGGGGCAAAAAAAAAACTTTGTCAAATTAATGGTTCGCATATTAGATAAGCCCTGCTCGTAATGTGTAATATATATAGTATATTTTTGACGGTCTAGGCAGAATTGGTGGTGGCTATGTGGTGTTGTTGCCGTCCACGCGTCCGAGGTACGAGTTTTTTTCCAGCCGTGTAATTTCCTTTTTTAGCCGTGAATTCGAACGAAATTATTGTATTTAGATATTACTGGAACACTTATTGCATTTAGTGGTCTCGCATTTTCGCTACATGCCCCGCTACATGCTGTTTCCTGCTACAATGCGCACGCTGAGCGAGCGCATCTTCTATTACATTAAAAAATTTACCCTCATTTCGCCAAAAGAAGATAATTTCAAAAATTGTACCATCATTCTCTTTATAAGATTGTCCGTCACTAACGATACCAGATGGCGCTATTTTATTTGTCGGGAAAGTAAAATTTTAATGGGCATTTTGTGAAATCTAAAGCAAATTAAGTAGAATTTCAGCAATTAGAGGAGATCATAGGTCATTGGTCACAGAAGCGGTGAACTCATTCGTATTGTAATGTGTTTGCAATTATAAATTTTACATTGATTTCGCAATACTTTTTATCGTTGTTGTGAAAATTATTTTTTTGGCGTTTTGTTCAAATATAATAAGATTGTATATTGTCAGAATTTTTATATAAAAAAGATTATTTTGATTTTGGTAGGTCTAAGTGACTGCATGTTTGTGTATTCTTATTTTCAAGGCTTCCTTATTTACGTTGTAACTAATTAAGAGTCTGACATTCATGTATGCAGATGCAGAATAGAGACGACATAACAGCGCACGAATCACATTCGCATATCGAATCGCATATGTCAGGTCACGATTGCATGGCAACATTTTCATATTAATAAATGTCATTCTAAACATGAATTATTGTGACCTTCATTAAATAATCTGACCTTATGTAATAGGTAAGTAACTGATTAATTTTAAATGTCATTATTATCGTCACCATTGTTTGGAACTACGGACCATCCAGTTCCAAGACCGGCAGTCTGTCTCGAGTCAAGTTCCACCAATTCTAAACCAAGCAATACATTTGCATTTTTCTTCATCGTTTAAGCCATCTCATTCTTGGACGGCCAAGTGAATCTTTCTACCTGGGTTCTCCGGAAGATTTTTTTGAGAAGTCTTAGAGTTCCCCTTGAACTCATAATTGCCACTATTTTGGTCTACTTTTTCGTTTTATTAGTTTTAAACAAATTTCTGACATTCATATTATAGAATTATTTCTGGACCTTTCGTCAATGAATACTTCTTTATCGCTGTCGTCTCTTCACTTCTTAGTCATTATGCCATCTTCTGACTGAAAACCTTGTAATATAAATAAGATTACTTTGTTTTAAAATTTCTAAATGTTTCAGGTGCGATATTTCCTTTCTTCAATGAATGTAATAAATAATGTTCGAGTATAGACAGATTAGTTATGACGGAAGGGGTGTGCGTGGTTACAGATTTCGTAGGTACAAAGTAATTATAATTTATATCAAAAGAGTGATTAGATTCAATTAGATGGTTTGAAAATTCCGAATAATAGTTTCAATCCTTGATAATTAATTAATTGATAAATGCTCGATTTTTTCATTTTTAATTCTTCTTCTTCTTTCCTGGCTTTTCACCCCTATGGGGTTTTCTTGCCACAAAACAAGTGTATTACTTCGTTGACAATAGGTGTGTAGGTTGCGTTTTTTTCTTTTATTTTAGAAATTGAAATTGTAAACGATTAATTTTATTTTATTTGTATGTAGGATAAACATTATTCTGAGTAGATGATTTAATTCTATTAGTAATGGAAAAGGATAAAGATACATAAAGTTAGTTTAATTAATTTTTATAGATTTATACCGTTAGCTTTTAGGAATCTTGTTAGTAAATTTTAAGTGATTTGATCATTGGATGATAAGAGGGTTGGGATGTTGATGGGGAATGAAATATTGTAATAAGAAAGATCTTGAATAAAATTTGAGTAATAGTCATTGATCATTTTTAATTCCATATCCTTGTTATTTAAAATATTATTTTATAATTCGTTATTCTTATAAAATGCTGTCTTGCTCGGACTGTGCTCGGAATTTTCTTAGTTATTAAATTAAATGTTTGATTTATTATCAAATAAAACCTAATAATGTTTTTACTTGGAGAAGGTTTCTTTTTGTAGAATCATTTTAACAAGAATATTGATCATCCAGCTTGTTGTTGTCGGGGCGAGTGTGCAATAAGTACCAAGTGCAATAATGAACGCACAGTATGTAATTGAATGGACCACAAACTAACGATAAGGCAACATCAAATGATTTCTGAGATTTCTCTTAAAATTGACTTGTGGTTTTTTGGTTACGAAATAAAAAAGATTTATGATTTCTTTCTATTTACTTAAGTAAATTATGATTCAAATTTACGAAGCGATTAAAATTACGTTTCATATTATATAGTTTTGATTTTTAATGAAATCATTTTATTAGCGGTATTACGATTTTATAGCGATCCTTAATAATTAAAACATATTGAGTAAATCGCCTGGAAAAACAATAACAATCGAAAAAATAATATTCGTCGACCTTCTGTAGGGTTAACCTCGCTTAATTGGTAAAGCTGTCCGCCGATAAAATGTTACGGATGCGTGTTTCGGCAATTATCGAACGTGGGGTGGAATAAGA
This sequence comes from Agrypnia vestita, assembly GCA_016648135.1. Classification (NCBI taxonomy): domain Eukaryota; kingdom Metazoa; phylum Arthropoda; class Insecta; order Trichoptera; family Phryganeidae; genus Agrypnia; species Agrypnia vestita. The sequence goes on from JADDOH010023421.1 coordinate 5,617, forward strand.
ATTTGTAGAATAATTTTCGGAACCTGACATTCTCAATGTAGCAAAAAAACTACCGAAAATGTGTTCAGCAAAATGGATTACTGAATACTCTCTCTCAATACTTTTTAGCACTGAAAGTTGCCCAGTTTTTGATTTTGAAAAAATTCTGAATACAACCTTTTTATAAATTTGTGATTTGTCTGTCCATTGTTAAACTAACTTGTATTTATTTTGCTTGTTTTAGTTATGTAACTGTAATACATCGTACCTATATCACATTGTGAAAGTGTTGCAAATTATTTGCTACTGTGTTTTCTTTGATTTTTTTTTATAAATTATGATTACAAAAATATTAATTTGTTATTTTTAGTAATCATATCGACGTTCCCAATATAAACGAAGACATCTACAAAATGTGAATTGTACAGGAGAGCTGTTTGAAGTTTGGCTTTGCGAAGAAGATGAGTTTATTTTTCCTCTTTTACGTCAGTTTTTTCTCCGAAAAAATGTGAATTTTGTATGAAAACATTTTGTATTTAAATTGTGTATGGCGGTGAAAAGTATTTTCTATTTATTGGTACAAAAAAGATAAAAATGAATTTTAGGTTGATGTCCAAGCTTAGTAGGAACTGTCGATATACATTATACCCTTATTATTTAATTACACCTCCCTGGGAACGTGAAATTTGGTGATGTTTTACAAGGAGTTACCTAGTTAATTTTTTTTATTGCATATTTTTTTTTGTATCTGCAAGAATATCATCATCAATGTAAGGGTTAGTACAATACATATTATATGTGCGACACATTCTTGTGATGGGAAAAAAATAACCAACATTATATTCGTTTACATCACTGATGTAATAAGACAGCCTTTGGCCAATTACAAGAAACCTCAATTTTAGAGAAGTACTAAAAATGTAAAGATTAAATAATAATTCAAGTATTTAGAAAGGAGTGTGCGAAAATATGTGCGGGAGTATGTATGTGCGAATGCGCGCGCTCATGTGTGAGGGGAAATGTGTCACCTCGCAAGTTTATCCCTAACAATGTAAGAAAACTGCTCAAAGATCTAACAAAAATGTTAAGATCTGCAAGAACCATTTACAGGTATCAGGAATACGGTTAATTATGCAGGTTTTGCCGTAGTTTGTTCTCCGATGATCCAAGTGAAAAAAATGTGGTGCTCTTGTTCGGCTGTGCGGGACATTAAAATGTATGCAGTTCAGAATTTCAGGGGAGTCGATGCCATTGTTCAGTATTTTGTAAAGAAATTCTCCACGAGTACGAAAATTAACGTCGTCTATATATTTTCATTAGTGGTTATAAAAATGTTCTCACGTATTTCACGTTTCATTATGACGCCCGCAATAAAGTGTTGTTAATTGTTTGTATAAATCACGAATGGTGTAAATGGCGCAAGCTCATAACGACCGTGAACGTTGTAGGGGACAAATAATTTTTCGATTCTTACCGATTGTTTGATGTGAAACTTAGTAGCATGTGTAGAGTAACGTATCTGAGTGACGTTTGTCTGATGAATGAGAGTGGTAAACGACATGGACGAAAGAGAGAGCAAATGGTATAAAGCGAGTGGCACCATTTTGCGCGATCTCTCATTATGTAGCCAAAGCGACGTGAACATTACTCCTGTTGTACTTTAACCTAACTATTGTCGCTTGTAAACCTAGCAATAACTGGAAGCGCCGACAGCGAGTTTCATTGGAATTCCGAGTATCACGGTTCTTCTCCCCACACGAGAGAAAGAACATTACATTTAGTATGACCACTGTAAGATTACAGCTGAGATTTCGGCTACGCGCAGCTACCCGAAAACAATTCGTCAAACTTAGAGTAATGAACACTAATTGTCCGTAAATTGGATTAGGTCACGCCTTTTCTCCAAAAGCGTTACAGTGGTCATATATGGAATTAGGCTTTGCTGCTAATATGAACGCTGTACAAGTACGATGGGCCGTAATGACAATATAGATTGTATTCGCTTAAACTGAAGACTCTGCTTGAAAAGAAATACAATTTTAGAAGCATTTCTTTATAAAAAAAATAGTAATATAGAGTTCAGTCGGATATCGTTGATTTACTACGAGAGTCTTACGTTTTCTCTCTTCTCTGCTTTCGGTTTCCAGTCTTGCAATCATCGTGTTCTTCTTCCCCTTGTCCTATTCGGGTCGGGGATCCATGCTTTGTTTGCATGCAGAGTTTGTGGCAAGCAAACTGTTTTCGCTCGAGTACACGCTGTCACTTTTAGGTCTTGCAATTCAAATATTAATTCACACGTGTACTCAGGACTCAATATAATTCTACGCCAAGGTTATAGCTCGTAGTGGCGCGTCTTTCCTCTAAGAGCGCATAATCTAGGATGCCCGCCGATCCGTAAATTCACGCGGTCACATTCTCGCATCTTCCATCCCGCTCGCGCACATCAAATATCCATCACGTCAAGACACACTATAAGCTTGTTTTATAAAGCAAATATTAATACTCACACGCATCATAGCTATTCAACCCAATCATTGGGTCAAACAAAGTATAAACAACGTGTGCGAGGAAAGAACAAGAGAATATGAAACCAAGAACATTCAATAAATTATTTAAAGAGTTTCTCAATATGTTGCAAATAAAATTACGCTGGCCTAAAAAACACAGAGAAACAAAAAAAAATTGTGAACTCAGTAGTACATACTGTATATAATATTTATCTTGTGAAAGTGAGTATATATATAATATTATTTGTTGGAAATGTGTAGGAGGCAACCTTGCCGTAAAACTGCCGTGCAGTTCGGAATGACATTTTAAGGGTAAATGATAAAAAATAATAAAAAATGAAAAATGAAAAAGATGTTATAAATTTATAAAATATTTCTTCTCTGGAAATTTTCCATCCCGCGGAGGATTAAATGTGTCATAATATACTCGGGATACTAACGTTTGTAATATAATAATATAGGTACGTGACGCACACATTCGGGTCCGCTTAAAATGCAGATTTGCGGTTTGTAGTTTGAAACTCGCCGCTGCAGTTAAAAACGTTGGGCAGTTCGCAAAACGTCAGTTTAATTGTATTCAGAATACTTCGCATATCCGCCAACATTTTCACACACCACGTAATACGCTTAACGTGAAATGTATGTTTTCTACTATTTTAGAAAATATACTATTTCATTTTTATATTTGTTACAAAGTCTAAATTTCGATAATGTGTACATTAACTAGTATAGTGTAGATATATATAGATATATTATATATATATATCTAGATATATATATTATATAATTATATACCCCTATATATTATATATATATATATATATATTTATATATACCAATACTAGGCAACATATGTGTAATCGAAATTTTAACACTGTCCGTAACACATCCCATTGATAATAATTTCGTTGTCTGTCTGTATGTCTGTTCGTAACTTCACCGTAACATTTTTTCTTTGTTTTTTTTCATTTATTTTTATATTCCATTCTCCTTTCGATACGTTTTCTCTTAACATACCTACACCGTTTGACAGGTCTTACTCAAATTACTCTTACGTATTCTTTAGGAACCGACATGTAAAAGTACTTCATTTTCGACGGGTTATAGTGTAAATATAAATTTCCTATTTCACTTTTATTTTGTTGAAATAATATTTCGCACTGCAATTCCCCTGGTTGTATTTAGACGTAATATATTGTCGAGTTATTAAGGGACACGTATTATTTACTTTTATGTTTGTTTTTATTGCCCGATTGCGCATTCCCCAACGCACCTTTCGGGGTGAAAACACTCTTTATTTCTTTGTATTATTTATTACATTACACATCCACACATGCTTCTTTCAATCGCACTCTAAACATACAGGATGTAACAAAACTAGTCCACAATACAGATTCCTGCTTAAATTATAAGTGGAAAAAGTTCAAGTTGCACATACCTATTATCAACCATTACAGAAATATAAGCATTTTAATTAATTCATGGTCAATTAGGGTTTTGATTAATTGAACATATTTTATTGATTTCGAACGAAATATTGCATACAAAAAAATATAATTTCATTGAACTTTATGGTCCTAAAGAAGTACTGAACCAGGATTATAATGCGTCAATTCCGCAAGTATTGTTTTCTAAGCACTTTATTACTTGCGAATAGAAATAGATCTTTACGTGAGTAACTTTGCGATGATCCAGAAAAACGTTTTCAGCGCCACATTCAACAGCATTTTTCATATTCTCTCATTCCTCAGGCATAATAAATCAATTAATTAGCGATGTTCATCTGACTGTGCGATTTTATTTTGTTTGCTAGTTCGCCACTTGCATTGCACACGCCTAATCGCCGTGCAGGACACGTGTCAATATACATACAAGATCGTATCGAATTGTCGCATCAAATATGCGCGTGTTGCCAGAGCAGACTGAAGACATTAGAAATTAGTTTGTATTAAAAATAAGATTTTATGTGTTTCTATTATGTTAAATGTTTCGCACTGATGATTTACTTTGCAACGGGATTCAAAAGGTCGGCTAGAGAGATCGTATACACATGCCGAATAGTCCAAAAATTCTGAACTGCCGTATAAATGTGAGAGCATTTTAAATTTTTGGCAAAATATCTAAATAAGTGTTGTATAATACGACACTTTGTTTTTTTTAAAAATAATATTACGATTGAGGCAGTCTAAGGCAGGCACCACACTACGCAAATCTTCATGTGTGATGTGATCACATCAGCCCTGATGATGGACCCTGCTTATCAAACACACTGAGCGGGACGATCGGTCGACCCATTTGTTTTGCCGATTTTATTTGACGGAATAGACGTGGCGGAAGATGTGGCGCCGTCCTAATGATAATGATAATATAAACATTGAAAACATTATTATCTTTGAAACGGATTATTATCAACATTGAAACAAAAAAGCAAGAGTCGCAAAAACAGGTGGAGAATATTTGGCGTTCGAAAATTTGTTTTAAACTTTGTAATATTTGGGTGCTTAGGTACATGGGTGATATTGAAAAATCGATGGTACGAATGTATGCAAAGAAAGCGTATAAAAGCTTGTCTTCAACATTTTTTTGATTTACTTATTAATCGTATTCATTAATCTGAGATATATTCAAGTTTGTTAATTATTTACACCATCGTACACGGTTTAGCAAATATACGCCAAATTGATCAATTCAATTTATACACTACACAAAAATGTTTTTTTTTTACTAAATTCCTTGTTGCTTACCATTTTACTTGCTTTGTCACACCGACAAACGTCAGTCGTTGACAATGTTCCCCGTATTACCTGTGTAAACAGCCGTGGTTTACTACTCTCGCATATACGATTGCCGATAATTACTCATTATACCGATTGAAGTGAAACTAAGACATTCAGTTTCGTGCTGATTGGTGATACCACGGAACGAGACCACACTTTGCCACCGATGCCGACTTAAAATGGTATGAAGTGTTCTTGTACAATCGTAGCGGTTAACCTGGTGCAAGGTGAACTTGTTTGAATGTTTAATTTATGCTAATAGTTTCTGCATTTATCAAGAAAGGTGTGGTTTTCATTTGTGTTATTTAGTTGAATTTATTTATGACTCGGGCTTCTTTTACATTCAAAATATTAATGGGTATCACCACATTTGAATATGAAATTTAATTAGAAATTGGGTGATTTTTTTTTGCAAGATGTACAATTATTTTTAATTTCTGGACATTCAATGCAAATGTATATTTCGGCGTTTTTTTTTTACGAAAATGTGGGTTTTTTTATTATTCATTTATATCAGAATAATCTAGACTACTGATAGATGACGTAATTATAAAACAGAACGTTTGTCCGAGACAGTTTTTTTAATCCGATAAGTCATTTGTTGATAGCGATTGTTTAAAAAAAAAAGGATTTTTTTCAGGTTACTCAATCTTTAAAAAAAAAACATTTTTCCGAATCGGATGTGCTGCATTTTAGAGATTTCATTGCTAAATTAGTACATAGCCTTCTTTTTTGTATTAGAAAACGTGCACCAGGGAACGTTGCATATCAGTCACGGCGGAGGTGAATCACGGGAACGGACATGAGTCCATTTTATTTTTTCAAAAGTTTTCCCATAAAATATTTTTTTTTTGTACTTTAATAGTAGGCACCCACCAATACAAATTATAATAATCACCTTGTAATTGTAAAATTTGTAAAAAAAAACTTGTAAAAAATCTTATCTATTCCTTTCAATTTCATATTAATTTCAAGCCTAGAGTGTTAATTAATGAAGCAAGTAGTAACACAATATTGTGCGTCATAAGTAGGGATGTTCCGAATATTATAAAATCAGTTTTCGCGAATAATTTAAATTTTTTGCGGGGTATTCGTGAATGCGAATAGGAATATAGCCTTGACTCCCGCTTCCTGCACGCGATCCAGCGTCACGCTAACCTTGTCAAAGATATATTATAGATTCTGTCTCACAGAGAAGAAATTATATTTTTTATGGAAAAGTAGGTATTTAGGTCTTTGGGTGTTCATAGGGCTTACGACCTATCGTACGGCTGGCTTAAGTGATCACTGTACACATTTAACGTTCACATTTCCATCCATGATACAATGCCACGTTTATCAAATTTTTGGCGGTTGTATAAATTTAAATTTTACAACCTGTTTCGTATGTGTTTTTATATGTCATTAGCGCGACCGTCATTACGCTATGTTTTTTACTAAGTGTTTTACTAAGTAATATACTATGTTTTTTATCTAGTCTTTTACTACGTATCATACTGAGTATTTTAATATGTTTTTTACTACCTAAGTATTTTACTAAGTATTTCACGTATTTAAGTATTTTGCATAAATATTTTAAAATAAATTTCTGTACAATATACAGAGAAAATATATCATTATCTTATTGCGTGCCTTTAAAACGTACGTAACTATAAAATCTTTACTTATAAAACTCAATGTCTGTCTGTCTGTCTGTTCGTTATACAAATCGACCTCGTTTGTCCGATCTGACCCAAATTTAGCATACTTCTTCCATAGGACCCGGCGGGTAACATAATATAGGTATAATTTTTCCCCTCCCCCTTCACCCCTACCTCTGACATATTTTACATATGAATCTGTACCATTCGACCTATCTGATCCAAATTTTGCATACTTATTCTTTGGGATACGTTGGGTAACATCGATGACATTTTCCCCCTCCTCCTTCATCCCACTTCCTCCCTCTGTATATATTATATAAAAATCTACACCGTTTGTCCGATCTGATCCGAATTTTGCATACATATTCTTAAGGACTCAACAGGTAACACAGATGACATTTCCTCCCTCTCCTTTACCCTCCCCCTCCCCTCTTATATTTTCCGTGCAAACCTGTACCGTTCGACAGATCTAATGCAAATTTGGTATAGTACTTATTCTTTGAGACCCGGCGGCTACATAGGCACCATTTCCACCTTCCCTCTTTATTTCCTGATATATTTTCAATGCGCATCTGTTCCGTTCTACCGAATTTTGCATATATATTCTTTAAGACCTAGCGGTAGAAACATAGGCTACGTTTCCCCCCCTGACATCCCATCCATCCCAGCCTTGATTAGATGTTTTTTCTTAGAGGCTTTGCAAAACAATGGATCCTTTGTTTCCCCCCATCAACTTAGTTTTAACTTAATCATTAATCCGTGCAACGCCGGGTACGAACAGCTAGGAATTAATAAAATGCACAATTAGTATAGCATTACGCATAGGTAAATACAGCAAGCAAACATTACGAAAATAGGAGTTTCTAGGAACAGAGAAACAAAGCATAAAATAAACACAGAAATATTAAGCAAAGCATAATACCTACATATGAAAATAGGAGTACCCAGGGACACTTAATGAAGCATAAACATACGGGTATACAGCGCCAACATATTTATATAAAAATAATTTTATGGTAAAATTTCGTGTGATTTTTTGGGTAGCTAATAAATTGGAGAATATTTACAACTCCACTTACCGTGTTATTATACAGGGTGTACCAGAGCTAGCAGCAGAAACTTTGCCGGTAGTTTCCTGCGTATGTTATGAGTCTAAAATGTTCAAGCAACCATGACCTAATATCAAAAGTTATGGAGATTTGCAATATCAAAGTTTGCATTTTTTCCCATTGCACGCATTGCAATATTTCTGACATATTTTTTGCAAAAAGTTGAACCATTATTACAGTAACTTATATTGATTATGAAAAATTCATTTGCTTCAATACAACTTAAATAAAATGAATAAATCTTCTAAAAAAACTTTTTTCAATTTTTCCCAGATTTTCATCATTTTATTCGACTTAGGTTAGGTCATGATTGCTTGAACATTTTAGACTTATAACATCTACCGGGCAAGTTTCTGCTTCTAGCTCTGGTACAGTATACAGTTAACATATTCGTGATATCGGGTTAAAATGCGCCATATTGCTGTAGCAGGTATCATGTATGAACACGTCTGCTCAAGACGCGACGTGTTTTCAGAATACTGCGCAGCGTGAGTATCGTGAGAATTACGTTTAGTTGGTGCATGTTTGTGGCATATATTTTGAACACTCGCGAAACACACGCGCATCTTTATATTTTGTGATAACTGAATACAGCAGTAGTAAGTTTTTGACGCTTGTATTAATATTTAGTCACCGGCTCTTTGTTTCACGTGTTACCGAACGTCTATTTGATTTTTCCGCTGGGTCGGTATCCAAGATGGATTTTCCTTCCCGCCCTTTGATCTGGAAACAAATTGAAAGATATCCGTCGCGAGCCCATCCGATCCGCGCCACCTCCGGGCTTCGGTTCTATTTGTACAGCCGCCCCTGCCCTCTCCGGGATTACGGGGAAAATTGGAGGACCCTTATCCCTTTTCTACTTTTATCGGCGTCGTCTGTTGACAAAATGATACCTCGACGACGACTCTTGCCCGTCAATTCGAGAGAGCGAATAAGTCACGAGGTGGGAAAAAATATAAGTATTTTTTTTACAATCGGAATTGTGTAATTCGGGCTCCTAAAGTTACGACAATTGGTTACGTACGGTAAGGTAACAATGGAAAGATAAAATCTTTCAGTCCAACGTGATGTATTTTAGAAAGAAATTAAATCACATTATTAAAATTGTATCGTTAACCTATTGCGATATTATAAGCAATACCATTCATATATTTTTATTGTTGGGAAGACCAACAGAGCAAATAAAAAATAGTTGACAATAATTCAGAATATAGTTGGCCAATTAAAGGTGTCAACTTATAGAAATTTACTTATTAAAATATTATATATTTCTTTTATATTATATTTTATTTCTGGTACCCGTACATTTCTATTAGTTGACACCTTTAATTGGCCACCTATATTCTGAATTATTGTCAACTATTTTTTATTTGTTCTGTTGGTCTTCCCAACAATAAAAATATATGAATGGTATTTCTTATAATATCGCAATAGGTTAACAATACAATTTTAATAATTACAATTTATATAGAAACTTATGTACGTATGTATGCAGAAACTTATGTACTAGCAACAAAGGATCTATATAAAGTTACTACTTATTTTTTTATGACAGATAAGTAACCGTAGGGCCGGTTGTTTCAAGTTGGATTATTGTAAAAGTTCGTTTAAAGCATAGATTTTTACGGAAACGGTTCGTTTGATTGGTGGAGAACGCAACAATATATGCTTTAAACAAACTTTTAATTTAATCCAACTTGAAACATTCGACTCTTAGAGAGAAGAAATAATCTCAAAAAATAAAGAAATAAGTTGTTTCTTATTTATGTAACGGAATAACCTCAGGCCTGTTTAAAGAGGAATATAGCAAAAAATGTTATAGATAGAAAGATGAATGAATTCTATATTCTATTAAGTATGGTCAAAACCTTATGATATTTGGATTATTAATTCCTTTAATTCAATTAATTAATTAAAAATTTGTTTTTTTAAACTTGTACACTACTGCACGTGAATATTCTAGGAATTGTACCTGAGCCAAGCGATAAAATTTAGACGACACGATTGGTAATTTTTCCACGAAATTACAGGTCAGGAATTTTGATGTGCTGCGTATTTCAGATACAAGTCTATTGTTAATTCTTGCAGGGAACACTTTGCATTAAAGAAAAGAGCCATTCGTCTTGAAATTTTGATTTAAAACAAGTTAGGCTTTTGGTGGTTAACAGTAAGACACCGAAAGAGATCGTCAAATTATGAGAAGATTTAGAGAAATCATGGAGTAGTTTAGTCAAGATTATATTCTAAAAAAAATTGTCAGTCAATTCAGATTTTCGACATTCGTAGTAAAGTACCTATTATGTATATCGACGGAGTAATTCAAATTTAGAAAATATTCCACGACGTTATCGGGCCGCCGCCGCCGCGCCGTTGCTAATAATCAAACTTTTCTAATGATTCCAATTTGAAAAAAACAATAAAATTTCTAAAAATCCGAAATTATACTACAATTATTAATTTTTTTAAACTAAAATTTAATAAATCTTCTTGATCGTCGCCACGAGTCTACTTGCCAAGTTTCAGCTCGATTAGATCACGGTAAGAGGGTTAAAAATCGATCCAAAGTTTTTCACCCGGTAAACCGGCAAGCAAGCAAGCAGACGCCACGAGTTAATACAAAGGGAGTAAAAATAGCGTTATTGCGTTTAAATGCAACTAAACTATTACGAAAAATTATGAAAAATAAATGTTAGTTGTCTCCATTAAATTGGGTGAAAAACGGAACAGTGTTGTCTCTACGCGAATTTAATTGTAATTTTGTATTTTACTATTCTGATATTCCCGAAACTGACATTCTGATTCTCAGTTTCTAGAGTATCAGAGTCTCCCATAAACTACGTGGTAAAATTTAAAATTATTAATAAATTCGCATGGAGGTAAACATACACAGTTTATGTTTTTCACCCAATTTAATGATATCATAAATAATCTCTACAACGTAAACCTTAAATCCATCAATAATATATATGCATATATATTGTTTTCATTTGTATTACATCATTTACACATAAGATTTCATTTTGATATAATGCTTCAATATCATTTTATTATAACAATTTTGATTTTCCGGGATTAGTATGTGCCCGGCCGTCACCAAACATTTTACGGAAACGTTATTATTTAAAATTTCGTCAATTACGAGATAAAGGACTCACGAAGAGCCTCCTCATCTACGGGCCTTTGAGGTCGCTCGATCGATTACACGAGGATCCATTCCTTGAGTGGAGATGGTGAACTGATACAGCCACAAAGAGTAGATACACTCCAGAAAAGTCAACAGAAAAGATAGAAATTGAACCAGAAAGTGTAAGCATGCAAATTTCGAATTAAATATTGCTATGATATGTTAAAATATTGCTCTTGGATGTTGCTTTTTTTTCGTTCAAATAAGTGAATCAACTGTATTGATTGACTGTTGTATACATATACGCCTTTAGAATACACTGATCGACAAATCCAACGCTGTCGCTTTGTTTGCCGATTTGCAGGATGGTTGTAACTAATGTATTTACGTTATGCGTATTATACACCAACTTATCAATATATTCGAAATGCATCCTTACACGGCGCCATCCTACTTGTTTTGCACATGTTCAATTATAGCTTAATTTGGTATCATCAGAACCTGTTATTGTTTGTAAATTCGATAAAATTTTACGTCACTAAAATCGGTCCTAGGTATGGGTGTTTTCTGTCATTATTGACGGAATTTAACACTAGGTTTATGGCATCCGTCAAATTGACGGATTTCCGATTTGCTTTGCAAATTTTACTTAACAGGCAGAAATTTTTTCTGATTTTTTAAATGACTCTTTATAATGGATTAATACAAATATATTTACTGTTTTACCTATTATTTTAGAAAATCTCTTTGATCTATACCTATCTCTACGAACACCCATCAAATTGACGGATTTGGTAGTTTAAAGAATATCCCTTTTGAATTCGTCCCATTTGTGAAATTATTACTTTTGAAACAACATAATCATATTTCTACAATTTGTGTGAAGCAATGAAGAAAGAATGTCATCGATGATTTTGTTTCAAACACAAATTACAAGAACCTATGCGCTGCGTAACGCATTTGGAGCATTATGATTTATGGGGCAATAAAAAAGGTCCCTTCGAGGATTGATTTCTGGTAAAGTTGACCATATGACAATCTTTAGTTTTAAAATTGTAGTCTGTGTGTGAAGACGTATATCAAGTTTAAAAATTTTAGCAACGCGTATAAATTTTTGCAAAGAAAAAAATCTTCTTATTGTAAGACTTTTTAATTTGTAATTTTCTAATAATTACTTATTGTAATTTTCTAATAATTACTAATTACTTTTGCAATAATATTTATTTAATCTTCACCCATTTTTAGCAACCTTGAGTAAATCAAGAAAGTATTTGGAATTATTGATAGAAATTTCTAACATCGATGAAGAACATTCCGGTACTAGCTCTAGAGTCATTAGGAGAAGAAAACATTCCAGGTCTTGGTAAAAAAAGAATGCACATTTCCTCAAGCACCGACTCCGAGAAAAAGTCATCCACCTCCAAAAACAATACAACAGAGCTTCTTGCTGTCGATGGAACACAATGGATGGGCTTTGAAGCAAGTGGGTCCAGCGGTAGACTACCCATACACACATTATTCAAAGGTGTCGCAGGACCTACTGGATATTCCAAAAGAAATGTGATGTCGGGGCATGTGCGAACTGCCTTCGAACTAATAAGTGATACGCGCATGTTAGAACATATCAAAGAGTGCACAGAAATAGAAGCGCGTCGTATTCTAAAAAAGAATTAAACCATTTCAATTGAACAATTGAGAACTTCAGTTAAATAAAACAGTTAAATAAATCATTTAATACGAAAAAACGTAGTACTTATGTGCATCCGTCAATTTGACGGGTGCCGTAGAGATAGGTATATAAAAAATGCCCATAAACCTAGTGTTAACTAACATAGTATTATAACGGTATGACGGTCATGAAGTTTGGTTCCTTGGGTACAATATATGAATTGGCTCCATTTCCCTTAAGGGTGAATTCATTGTATAGGTTGATTTACAAAGCGACGTATGACATGGCGCCTCAGACACATCTTGGACGTCTTGAACGGAAGACACCAAACTGTGAGGTCAGCCTCTAGTTCAGCTGCAGGAGTGGTTGTAGAACCGGTCAACCACTGCCAGAAGACTATGTTTGGTGAAGGGGTATTTGCGGTAGCAGGCTCAAGGACGTGGAACTCTCCACCCTCCGTAATAAGGAAAGACTGAAAACGCAACTTTTTGATAAATCTTTTCCGTAACCACTAGTGTTCGCGTTTAGTGGCCCAGTGGACGACAGATCTATACAGTTTTTGTGTAAATTACCCTTATGTTGAAATTTTATAAACAAAACCATTAAAAATTATTTATTTTTATTATTATAACTGACAAATTTACCAAGAAAGTTATCCACGACTGAAAGTCCACGTCCGTTGTCATCCCTTGATACTACCATTTTGCAGGGGCGTTCAGTGAGTACATTGAATCAAGACTTTTACCGTGACATATACTTAAAAAAAAATAAAATAAAAGTTATCTAGTAATATTCCACATATCACTATGTATCAAAATTAAAATCATTGTATTCAAATTTTAATGTACGATCATATTCTGTCGGAAAAATATTAAATAACGATTTTTTTTCCAAAATATATGTTCACGTAAAAGCCACGCTTCCATGAACTGCACTCGTCTGCCATTTTGGTCCAGTCTGCAATCGCATCTCTCTTGCCAGGTCTCTCTTGATAAATGGGTTTCTACGCTTCGATCTTTCCCTCTGTTTCGATCTTGTTGGCTTGTATAAGGACCCATCTCTTCTCGCTGCAAATCCACCACGTTTCTCATTCCCATTTCTCTCAGGGTATTTGAGGCTTCATAAAATTCCCGTTTTTCATTCTCTAATTTCCATAATATTTTATTGTTCATGTTTAAATTTTCATTTATACTTCTAGATTTTTGTCTGTTAACGCTTATTATATTATAACAACGTGAGGTTATTACCGCGGCGCACTGCTCCTTGCCAGGCAATAGGTTTTTATTATCACCGCGATGATAATAATTTTATGATATGCGAAAGTCGTATAATATTATATTAAAATACACGCTATGCTATCTCGCCTCCGGCGTATTAATAATGGTGTGTTTCTTTCTTGCGGTAAAAATTTCTGCAGTGAATGGTAGTGTGTCATAGGAAATCCAATGATTTAGTATTTAGCTCACGCGCCATATGATACCATGTCTGTAACCTGAACTTACCGCCGGACCAAACGAAATGCATAAGACTATTTTATTACCAATATTTTGCGACTTATATATTAAATTAAATAAAAGTCTGGTAACTATAGTGTAAAAAAGTAGCCGCTAAAATTAATATAATACTGAATTTCGTTTAGGGAGGAAACTTATGTTTAATAAAACTACTCTGATTTATCCCATATTAGGGATAAGGAGATCAAATATTAGGTCCTTACATATGAAATTGGCGTTTTGCCGTACTGGCAAATTTGATCTCAAATATCTTCTCTTTGGTTAGGAATTCCAAATCCAAATTTATACAGCTATTTACTCATGTATTTGTGTTTTGAAAATTATAATTCATTTGTTTTTTCCTCAATTGTTTTTTTCTTTGCGTCACTCAGTTTACAAAATGAAAAACTTGAAATATCGCGTTATTTACGAGTACGAGTTCCACCGTGGCACCAGTGCTGCAGAAACGGCTCGAAGGATTAATGATGTGTATGGCGACGGTGCCGCAAAAGAAAACACAGTGCGTTTTTGGTTCCAACGTTTTCGTTCTGGAAATTTAGACCTGCAGAACAAGCCCCGTGGACGACCGGAGACCAAAGTTGATAATGAAGAATTGAAGTCTATTGTGGAAGCGGATCCATCGCAAATCACATCCGAGTTAGCTGCAGGCTGCGGTGTTAGTGATAAAACTGTTTTAAACTGTAGTGTGCTTGAAAGGTGGGTACCTCACGAATTGAGTGAAGCAAATCAACAAACGCGCGTTGACTGCTGCATTGCATTACTCAACCGGCACAATAATGAAAGGATTTTAAATCAAATCATTACCTGTGATGAAAAGTGGATCCTGTACGATAATCGGAAGCGCTCATCGCAATGGCTGAACCCTGCCGAACCAGCCAAACCATGCCCAAAGCGAAAATTGACTCCAAAAAAGTTACTTGTGAGCGTTTGGTGGACTAGTGCTGGTGTCGTTCACTACAGCTTTCTTAAATCTGGCCAGACGATTACGGCAGATGTCTATTGTCAGCAACTGCAAACCATGATGGAAAAGCTAGCTGCTAAACAACCGAGGCTGGTTAATCGCTCTAGGCCACTGCTGCTTCATGATAACGCTAGACCACACACTGCACAACAGACGGCTACCAAATTAGAGGAGCTTCAATTGGAATGTCTAAGACATCCACCGTACTCTCCGGACCTTGCCCCAACAGATTACCATTTTTTTCGAAATTTGGATAACTTCTTACAAAGGAAAAAATTCAACTCCGATGGGGCAGTCCAAACCGCCTTCAAAGATTTTATTGATTCCCGTCCGAATGGTTTTTTTAGTAAAGGGATCGATGAACTACCTATGAGATGGCAAAAGTGCATAGATAGCAATGGTACATACTTTGATTAAATAAATATATTATAATAAAAAAAAATCGGCTTTATGTTCCTCCCATACTAAACGCCAATTTCATATGTAAGGACCTAATAAAAGGCAATATTTATTCCAGTATATTCTCAAATAATTTGCGTCGACTGACCCTACCATAAACCCCATGCTAACTGTACGCTAGTCAGAAGAAGAGACAGAGCGAGAGTTGGCATCTCCATTTTTATGGGCGTCACCGTAAACTCCCGTTAAAATGGCCTGCCTGAATAAACCACACTATTTAAAAAAAATTCTCATAGTGTGTAATTTTACACAAAAAATCAAGGAATAGTAAATAGGCAAACTTTTAATTTAATAAATATTTTCATTTTATTGTAGAGATTATTCATTGTGATCATTAAATTGGATGAAAAACATAATCTATGTTATGTATTGATTTGCTTAACAATATAACTTTTACTAACTCTTCTCCTCTCCCCTCAATATTATCGTTACAATCACCTATGCACCAATAACTTTAGCTCATTGTGTAAGTACCTAATCAATTAATTATTTGTATTTCGATGAGAGATTCTGATACTCTCGAGACTCGAGTAGTAAAATATAAGATAATAACTAAACTCCAGAGATTACATAGTTTATGTTTTCCACCCAATTTAATGAGCATTATATTTTCTTGCTTGTATTTTAGATCGCGATATCCTGTTTGGTTCAGTGTATTGATGTAGAATACTCGTATTTAACACCGAAAATACTATTTTATAAAAAAAAATTAAGAAAAAATAAAAGTGAAAAAAAAATTCTAACGCCAAACAGGGAAATAAGTCAATTAATAAGAAAAAAAAGACAATTTTCATATTTACATTCGCACTCGTGGTTAAGATTATTTCACCGGTTGATCATTCAACCTGTTCATCGGTATCCTCATTACACATATATTATTTACAGAATTACAGAAAGACTTACATAGTTTTAATGTTTGTCGGTGGGTTTCGCGCATTTTATAAATTACTAGCTGGTTGGCCCGGCTTCGCTCGGGACCATAATTCGGTAAGCATAGAATTGTGTTAACGTCTCTTTTTTGCTGGTTTCGGCATCTGTGGTTGATTGCCTTACTGGACTGTCTTTGCTTTGCCAAAATATCAACAGATATTTCAGCGCACAATCATAAAACTCTAGAGAGAACTTTCAAAAACTTTCTAGAGTATGCTCGAAGTCTTATAAAACTTCCTGGAATCTTCTAGAACTCTCCCTTTCCAGAACCTTCTAAAGTATTATAATTCTTTCTGGAACCTCTAGACCCACCAACGCACTCCCCCACTCACTTAGGAACCTTTAAGAACTTTCTGATAGCTTGTAGAACTTTCTCCTTCCAGAACTTTTTAGAGCATTCTCGAATCCTCTAGAACTTTCTGGAACCTTTAAAACTCGCTGACACATTCTGCAACTTAGTTTGGAACCTTATAGAACTTTCTCCATCCAGAACTTTCTAGAGCATTCTGGAACCTTCTCTTAATCTTCTGGAAACTTCTAGACTCACCGTTGAACTCAGCCACTCGGTTTGGAACATTATAAAACCTTTTGAAATTTTCGCCTTCCAGAACCTTCTAAAGCATTCGAGAAACTTAATGAACGTTCTGGAACTTTCTGGACTCACCGATGAACTCAGCTACTCGGTTTGGAACCTTATAAACCCTTTTTAAACTTTCTCAAGAACCTTCTAAAGCGTTCGAGAACCTTAATGAACGTTCTGGAACTCTCTAGACTGACATACTTCGCCACTCAGTTTGGAACCTTATAGAACTTTTAGGAATATTCTAGAACGTTCTCTTTCCAGAAATTCTTAGAGCTTCACCGAACATTCTGGAACCTTCTAGACTCACAGATACACTCCGCCACACTGATTGGAACATTAGAGATCTTTCGGGAATCTTCTACAGCGTTCTCCTTCCAGAACATTCGAGAACTTAATTGAACGTTTTAGAACCTTCTTGAACTTTGTCTTTCTAGAATCTTCTAAAGCATTCAATAACCTTCATGAACGTTCTGGAACCTTCTAGACTCACAGCTACTCTCCGCCACACTGTTTGGAACGTAAGAGAACATTCTTTAGAAGAATAAAGAATCTTCTACAACGTTCTCTTTCCATAACATTCTAGAACTTTATCAAACGTTCTGGATAGAGTCACAGATACACTCCGTCACTTTGTATGGAACCTTATGGAACTTTCGTTAATCTTCTAGAATCCTTCCAGAAATTTCTAGAGTTTTATCGAACGTTCTGGAATCTTCTAGTCTTGCTGACACACTCCGCACTCAATTTAGAACCTTATAGATTTTTTGGGAATATTCTAGAATGTTCTCCTTCCAGAACTTTCTACAGCTTTATCGAACGTTCTGAAATCTTCTAGTCACATTTCGTCAGACAGTTTGGAACCTTATAGAACCTTCTCAAACGTTTTTTTTTTTTCCAGAACCTTCTAAAGCATTCGAGAAACATCATGAACTTTCTGTTCTAGATCCACTGACACATCTTGTCACTCGGTTTGTGACCTTATAGAACTTTCGAGAATCTTCTAGAACCTTTTCCATCCAGAATTTTCTAAAGCATTATCGAACATTCTAGAATCATCTAGACTCACCGGCACACTCCGCCATTCAGTTTGGAACCTTATAGAATATTCTTGAACTTTCTGCTTCCAGTAACTTCTAAAGCATAAGAAAACTTTCATAAACGTTCTGGAACCTTCTGGACACACCGACACACTCCGCTACTAACCTTATAGAACTTAATCTTAATAATAAATAATCTTCTAGAACGTTCTTCTTCCAGAACTTTCTAGAGCTTAGTCGAACATTCTTTAACCTTTTAGACTCACAGACACACTCCGCCATACTGTTTGGAACGTTACAGAACTTTCGTGAATCTTCTAGGATGTTCTCCATCCAGAACATTCTGAACTTTATCGAACAGTCTGGAATCTTATAGAATCACAGAACAGAATTTTATAGACCTTTATCAAACGTTCTGGAACCTCCTCGACTCACCTCTTAGTTTGGAGCCTTATTTTCTAGCTAGAATTTTCGGGAATCTTCTAGAACACTCCCCTTCCAGAACTTTCTAGAGCTTTACTGGACATTCTGAAACATTCTTGACTCACCGGCACTCTTCGCCACTTAGTTTGGAACCTTATAGAACTTTTGGAAATTTTCTAGTACGTTCTCCTTCCAAAACTTTCTAGAGCGGATTTTTCCGGAACCTTCTAGACTTACCGACACAATCGGCGGGCCCATTCTGGAACAATCGGAAGTATTTGCGGCCTTCCCATAACAAAACAATGTGCTAGAATGCACATTTTCGTCACCTACTCCCACCCACGCTCAGCCACCCCCACCAAACTAGGACATTTTAAATGGGACACCTAGGGCTATCCACCACCATAACCACCAGGGGGTGGTAGTATCTGGTTGTGAAGAAAACTTGGCGGATAGGGAAACACGGGTTTCTTTTTATATATATATATATTGATTGATTACCGACACTTAATGTAGATCGAGCCAAATGTCCAGCCCACTGCCATTTTAGTTTCGCAATACGGTCCATAATATCAGCAACTTTTGTTCGGCGTCTTATTTCTTCATTTCTGATTTTATCTCGAAGGCTTACGCCGAGCATCTGCCTTTCCATGGATCCTAGATGGGCACCCAAAACCTACAGTGGAGGCCCTGGACGAAAAATAGAAGCGTCGGAAGACCTCCCAAAAGGTGGTCCGATGACATAGTCCAACAAGCAGGAAGAACCTGGATGCGAAGGGGGAGAAACAGAGATGATTGGAAGAAAATGTAAGAGGCCTACATGCAGCAGCGGAGGGAAAAAGGCTAAGGAACAAGAAGAAGAATGTAGATCAGTGAAAGGAGGTCGGAGTGATGGCACAGGTTTCTCTAAATAAAACATTAGTACTTACGATTCTATTTTATTTACACAAAGTATTTCACATTAAGATTCTCCTTAAATATTTTGCGTATATCGTGGCTTAATTTAACCGTTGAGATTTGTTACAAGTTACATTGCACATAGAGAAACCGAAGCAATGCGCGTGGCTCGTTGCAAAATGAAGTGGGATTGACTTGCGCGACTTCCATAGATTTTTGGCGTAGATGGCCGTTTGGTGTTACTAGAGCCGACGTCCGAAACATTAAAATGAATTAATTAATGTATGTAAAAATTAATACGACGATATTTTATACGTAGGTACGTATTTTATTTTATGAATCAGTCAACGCACGTTAGTTCTGGCAAAGATTCAGCCGAATAAAAACCGGTCGACATCAAATCAATTAAAGTACTTCGTTTAATAAACAATTACCTTTTTATAGAAATTAAGACAAATTATAGAAGTTTCACAGAAACGAAACTAGTTATAAGAGAAACATATGTGGAAGTCTTTTTATAGGAGGCTTACGACCTGTATAACCTGGCTTAAGTGATCACTCTGCACAATGCAACGTTCTCCAGTTCCATCGTAAGAACATCCACATATTATCAAATTTTTTAAAGTTCTATATGTAGTATGTTCCAATCTGAAAAGCTTTCGTTTATTTTAAGAGACAATGGTAGAGACATCTAGTAGTAGTAGTCTTTTTTCATGAATTACATAGTTAGTATACATAGATTTCGCAGCTGGTAATCATTTTACAATATTGTAACAAGGCTAGAAAGAATCACGCACTCATGTCAAGTGACAGTTGTTTGAAATGATTACAATACTACCGAACATTCCAGAACGGCCTAGCATAATCT
Organism: Agrypnia vestita; assembly: GCA_016648135.1. NCBI lineage: Eukaryota > Metazoa > Arthropoda > Insecta > Trichoptera > Phryganeidae > Agrypnia > Agrypnia vestita. The sequence continues at coordinate 26,097 of JADDOH010023421.1, forward strand.
ACGGCTTACGATAAACATCGAGAACCATCTAAAAAATCCTGGAAGCCACGACTAAGAGTCAGTTGTTGTTATTGAGGCGCGCTTGACAGCGGCACGGAAGCGAAGCAAAGCGAAGGTAGCCGCGAGTCGCGAGTTGCCAAGGCGGCCAAGAGAGCGGTAATTCGACAGCGATATTCTGGAGAGTTCTTACGAGCGAAATAAGATGTGCGGAAATTGGATGGAATGTTCTAGTGAATAGTGAATAAAGTGTTAAAGCGAATATAAAGTGGCTATTTACGAGTGATAAATTACGAAATAGTTTAAATTAAAGAATAGAATTACTTTAGCTAGTGATAAGTGACCTTATACGTTTGTTTAATAAATTAATCGGTAATTAATAAATCCCGTATTAAATCCCAGCGTTTTCATTAATTCCTCCTGCAGCCACGACACGTGACAATATTTACATTCCCTGGAGAGTGGAGCTTGGATTACTTCACCAAGTGTATTCAGGAATCACTTCCTATCTTCCAGAAATTAAGATTTTCTCTTCACAAAAGGGTCGTAAATCATCCAATGTCTTTAGAAATTTCCATCAGAATCTTTTTACCCCGAACCAACTAAGAAGCCCTGCTCCAATAATCCCTCTTTCGGAATCCATTTAAAGCTTTATCGGAAATGAAATTTCTTGAGCTTTCGCTCATCGCCACACCCTTGTCAAACTTCAGGTACTATTATAAATTACCCTTCTTCGCGGCAAGTGTTGGCGACGCTCATTGGGGTAGACAGGGGTCACCGGACAGGGCTGGTGGAGGCAGTAGGCTCGTCTCCGTCCAGACGCTTGTATCGGCCAACTACCAAACAATTTTTTGATGTGTAACATCTTTTCTCTCGCTTTCCTGCAACCTCTGGCAGTGATTTCGTGAAAAAGGACGGAAAATCGTAACAGGAAATAAGACGCCGGGGAAGCGCGCGCAATTTCATGTAACCAATGAGCGTGCGCGATAGAAAAATATCATCTTTTATAAACAAAGTGCCATCACAGTGAAGACACGCACTTCCAACAGCCAGCCCTTCTGATTTTGTATATATGTTATGTGGCTGGTGTCAAGCGTGTGGATGTTGTAACTTCGATATATTTTGGCTTAAATCTTCGAAACTATCCAATAAATACTTATTTTTTTTTACATTAATGTAAACAATAACTACCCTTAATGGTTTACATTCTCTATTTTTCTGTAATTTATGCGATTATTTGTAAATATTTATTCAAAGTTTTCATACAATATGTAAAGCGGCACACTACAGCCAACTATGAAAATAAATAAAAACATTTAATTGACCAAACACATCTCTAAGCAAAATGCGTATGTAGATATATACGGTACTTACCTAGGGCGGCAAAATTCAATAATAAATAAATGCACATACATTTTCATTACTTGTATTTACTAATTAATAAATATATAGGTATTAAAAAATATTGATTATTTTATTTGTATATATCTACTTTTATGTGAGTTTTTTTTTCACCAACATGTTACAGAAATTCAGAAATTAGTCTAACAGTTATACAGCACCCTGATGATGGAATGGTAATTTCTGAAACATGTTGGTGAAAAAAAAACTCACATAAAAGTAGATATATACAAATAAAATAATCAATATTTTTTTTAAATGTCAATCTACAATGTTGCTCAATCAATTGAAAAAATATAAATATGAGCTTTTTAAAATTTTGATATTAATTTCTGTCGTTGCTCAATTGATATTTTTAATTGTGAGATGTCAAATTTTGTACATCATATGCGACTACTGTAAGGCTCGCTCGTTTTTTAACGGAATTAACATGTTCGAAAGTATAATGAGATTTACGCCAAAATAGTGTTTTGTCTTTCCAATGCCAGAAAATCGGTTATCAAGAATCATCTCAATGGCAACTCGGAGGGAAGGCGTCTTCGAAATGATACAAAACCAGAGACCAGGGGCATAGAATGACATGACATAGAAAAATTTTTCTTACACTCCGAGGAATTTGATATATGATACAATAAAAAATTTAATGTTTTGACAACCCTGTTGATGTTGTCAGGTGGGCGGTACAGACAGGTATGTAATTAGTGTCCTATCGAGCCTGACGTCATTTTACGCGCCGTCAATGGAGTTGATTTGTTCGTAGGAAATGTACTGTAGTGGATTTAAGCTGTTAAGTCGTTTGGATTAAAGGTTTTACGTGGTTTGGACGATTTTGTGTTATAAATTCGAATTTAAGTCTTATAAGTCAAAGTTTTATTACTAAACAGCTGATAACAACCGGTTTTACCGGTTGATACAGTTGGACCGTGCGAGCATTTATGTCGACCGTTAATTTGTTGTAGATTTCTAACGATCTTAAATAAATATTGAGCCTTATCATGAATGTTAGAAAATTTACAACTAGAAATATATATTAAAATAATATAACTAGTTTTACCTGGAGTTCTGCGTATTTCCGTCGTATATTTTTCAAGTAGTTGGTAGAGCATTTTGTTGTGATTTATAAATGGGATGGATGTTTTGAGTGTGTACCTTTTTTGCTGGTAATATAAATAAATTATATATTAAGTTAGGGTCGGTTGTGTCAACTCGGTTCATAGTAATCGTTCGTTTAATGCACAGATCAACAAAATATATATGTCGCAGCCATTATAGGCCGTTCATTAAACGCCAGCATCCAATTGGATGCCTAGGCCGATAGTTAATTGAACTAGAATCACTTAACGTTTACCAACTTGGCGTATTGAATGTCAGTCCTTTGAAGATGACTGATCAAGACGGCCAAGTGATTCAAATCTAACCTAACCTAACCGAACCTAACCTAACCAAATGTCATAAATTCATCAATATCCAATTTAACTAAATGACTACACGACGTTCAGCCATCTGGTTGTGCTCAATGACTTGGCTAGTTGTCCTTCAGCCATTTAATTGGATGCCGGCGTTTAACGAATAGCCTAGGCATCCAACTACCTGGCGAATTTAACCAGATTGCTGCGACATATACACATGTAAATGAAAATTGATAAATGACTGGTGCCACGGCTGTTCCAATATGTTAGACTTGTTTAAAAAACTACTGCGAAGTTGTGAATTTTGAAACAATTATGAATAAGAAAGTTCACTTAAAAAGTATAATTTCTTAGTAAATAAGTCACACTTTTTTACGTTTTTACTTTCGAGGCTTGGTTTGGAACGATATTATTTTTTTTTATTTACGACGTGTATTGTGAAAAGTACGTTTTGTTTAGTAGGAGATTTAATTATGCAAGAATAAATACTTTATCTGCAGTATTAATATGTCTTAAATGTACGCGAGGGAGACATTCTTCCGCCGTGACCCAATCCCCTTTCCTAAAGAACGGACTTATTCCATATCTGTAATTTTATATACATTGATTTTTACGTTTTCCGTCTATCACACAACAAATGAACTATTACTTTAATGATAGTAAATAAATGATAATAATAATAAATGAACTATTACTCTAAACAAAGTTGATACAAACGGCCCTTAGTAATGTTTAAAGATATTTATAACATAAGTATAATTAAATATTACTAATGAATTTTACACCCGGTCAACACCGATTAATGTTGTTTTCATAGTATTAATTTGGAGAAGAGGGGAAATGGACAGTAATTATTTTGAATTATTTGAAAAAGTAAGGTTATGGTTAGATTATTGGTTACATAATATTTTAAATGACTGGAAAATTGTGCATATATATATAACTCATACATATCCATATAATAATCAGAAAATAATAATGTTCGTATTGTCACGGGTTGTGGCTTTGGGAGACAAATGAAAACACTGAAAATTAACTGGTGATTTAATTAATTGATCAATTCTTTCGCTTAATTTCTGTCGCTTCGCTTATCTTAGGACTGGCCACACCGGCCGTCGTTCCGCAGCTTATTTTGCACCGATAGAAATGTCGAAACAAACTCAATTGCACACCGTGGTGCTGCTTTATATACGCGACACGGTGGTTTTGCGAATTCTCGAGAACAATATTTTATTTTATAGTGTTTAGAGAAGGTTCCTGTCGTTTTTCGGCTATTCCAGACGCCTCCCGAATGTTGCAAGTGATGCTTGAGTACTGTAGGGTGTTCAAGAGCATTCTATAGTATTGTTCCAAAGTGACATATTACGGAAAGTGCGCAATTCCTTCTGCTTACTTTTTATATTTTTATTATTATGTAAAAAATTAAACAAAACATGCCGCTACCTTGGTGGTCCGGTGAATATGACACTGAATTCTCATACCGGGATTTTCTTGTTCGATTTCCAGCGAGGTCATTATGCATCTATGTGATTTTCTGAAGCGTGAAAGAGGTTCTGTTATGGCGTAGTTTGCTACAGTAATTCTGGATTTGTGGCCTTTTCACACACTGTAGGTATTCCAAATTCGCACATTTTTACATTTATAAATAACGGTGGCTCTCGCTATCACAAAATACAGTATTTATAAACCTGTTATCTCCGTAATATACAAGTATACAAGCATGTTACACTTTATCAATAGATTTATTGACAAATATTAACATTTTGCATTATTATCTTTTACGCAATTTTTCGTGTATTTTAGTAAGGATATTAACATACGTAAGGGATAAAACTTCGAATCTGAAATATATCTGGAAAATTTTAAATATATTTATGTAGTTTTTTTAAATTATATTTACTATTTTTTATAGTACAATTACGAATTATTAATAATATAAAAAATATATGTATGTATGTATATAAGTACATATATACATAACATCATATATAAATTTTTAATATATAAAATTTATTCAAAACAGAAAAGATTTTGGCGATTTTTAAGTGCTATATAAAGCTTAGTCCTTTGTACATTTTGATGTACTTTTCGGATGTTCCACATTCTTCCAAGACCGCAGTGATACAATTCACATTGAATCGTGGTTTCCGTCGAGACCCCAGCTTGTTACGCGCGTGGAGGCTGGGCTGCCGCGCCCGACACGCCCCCTTCTCGCATCCCCCGGGAAATTGGCCTGAAAACCTTCGCCAGTGTTCGCACATTCCCTCCTTCGCTGCGACCCCATCCATTCGTAATCCTAACTATCCAACTTCAGGCGCACTTAGGTCTCCACTTGTCTCACTACTTAGAAACATGGCTAGTTTATCAATATTCATTTTGAAAGATTAAAAATATTCATCTTCTATCTAAAATTCTATATTGATACCACTCACCATAATATCTCCTTTGAGTACAAATATTAGACTAGACTAGGGATGGGTCGTCCACGTCCGTCCATCGACGAGACGATCAACTAGTTGAATTCGTCAACTATTTGATCTATTTTCAACTTTATAGATAAAAAAATAAATCTATTATAATTTTGTTTACACCACTTTTTATTGATTTTTTTACATGTTTCGGGAACTTCTTTAAATTTTAAAAATTAACGTAATAAAAATAGCCAACGGTTGAGCCGTCGAGCAGCGTCGCGTCGAACCGTAGACAGTTGACCATCGTCCCGATGTTTAGATAGAACGTCCGCGACGTCCGCGTAACGAAGTTGCTGCGTCAACTAGTTGATCGTCTCGTCGATGGACGGACGTGGACGACCCATCCCTAGACTAGACCACCTTTAGACTATTAATTCTTTTAATATTTTATATTTTAGTAAACAAATAATTATTATGTGTTCGCATACCTGGATGACGGGAAAAATATTTGTTTTAGAATATTGATACCTACTATTATAGCCAGAAACGTGATAAAAATATTTTTTTACAATAATATATTTTGTGTCATGAATGCTTTATTTTTATGCATAAATAGAAAACCTTAAAATAACGATTTATTTTATTAAAACACAAATTTACACCACAATATTCACATTTTGTTTGACAAAATACTTTACATCTATTTATATATTCTATCTCAGCATCAGCTATCGGACATCGTATTCGTTTTATCCATGTTATTACTATTACCTAAAAGTATTTTATGCATTAGAAGCGCCAGACTTCTGAATCATACACATTTGTTACTTTATATTATAGTACCCATGACAACAAACATGTTATCGATAAAATATATATTTTTTAAATATTCGGTATTTCTCGACTCCGAATTAACAGCCCAGATTTAAACTACATTCGTGAAACGGGATACAGTCTTGTAAGGCACCCGTTAAGTCATTAAGTAAGCCGGAATGACTTGAGGGTCAGTGGAACTTCCAGAACCTTCCAGTATGCAAATGACTCTGAAGATAATGAGAATATATAGGACGGAATAAAGGTGTACGCTGACGTATTACATATTTGCGTCTGTCTAGTTTTGTACAATAAGCTCCTACTAATGTATTAGGTCCTTACATATGAAATTGACGTTTAGTATGGGAGGAACATAAAGTCGATTTTTTTTTATTATAATATATTTATTTAATCAAAGTATGTACCATTGCTATCTATGGACTTTTGCCATCTCATAGGTAGTTCATCGATCCCTTTACTAAAAAAACCATTCGGAAGGGAATCAATAAAATCTTTGAAGGCGGTTTGGACTGCCCCATCGGAGTTGAATTTTTTCCTTTGCAAGAAGTTATCCAAATTTCGAAAAAAATGGTAATCTGTTGGGGCAAGGTCCGGAGAGTACGGTGGATGTCTTAGACATTCCAATTGAAGCTCCTCTAATTTGGTAGCCGTCTGTTGTGCAGTGTGTGGTCTAGCGTTATCATGAAGCAGCAGTGGCCTAGAGCGATTAACCAGCCTCGGTTGTTTAGCAGCTAGCTTTTCCATCATGGTTTGCAGTTGCTGACAATAGACATCTGCCGTAATCGTCTGGCCAGATTTAAGAAAGCTGTAGTGAACGACACCAGCACTAGTCCACCAAACGCTCACAAGTAACTCGCGTTTGTTGATTTGCTTCACTCAATTCGTGAGGTACCCACCTTTCAAGCTTTTTCACCTTACCAATTTGCTTCAAGTGGATTAAAACAGTTTTATCACTAACACCGCAGCCTGTAGCTAACTCGGATGTGGTTTGCGATGGATTCCGCTTCCACAATAGCCTTCAATTCTTCATTATCAACTTTGGTCTCCGGCCGTCCACGGGGCTTGTTCTGCAGGTCGAAACGAAAACGTTGGAACCAAAAACGCACTGTGTTTTCTTTTGCGGCACCGTCGCCATACACATCATTAATCCTTCGAGCCGTTTCTGCAGCACTGGTGCCACGGTGGAACTCGTACTCGTAAATAACGCGATATTTCAAGTTTTTCATTTTGTAAACTGAGTCTCGCAAAGAAAAAAAAATTGAGGAAAAAACAAATGAATTATAATTTTCAAAACACAAATACATGAGTAAATAGCTGTAAAAATTTGGATTTGGAATTCCTAACCAAAGAGAAGATATTTGAGATCAAATTTGCCAGTACGGTAAAACGTCAATTTCATATGTAAGGACCTAATATTTGGTTAATGCATGACTCTCTGACTTTAAAAAAAAATTATAATGTAAATAAATGAGAAATAAACTCAAACCGTTTTATGTTATATTATCGTAGAAATAGAAACTCAAAATTGTTTTATTTCATACACGTAAACAATAGACCTTATAAACCGCCAATGACTGAAATAATATTTTTAGATGTTGAGCAGTTTTTCTTATATATTGACACGGTTTTGCGGCGATGGCAATTGAAACATGTCAAATTAATTAAACTTTTATTTATAAACAGAGGAACTGGTCACAAACTTAACTGGAACATTATTTCGTAATTTTCACTATTTTCGCAGTTGAGAAAATTCCACACGTACGTAGGTACTCTGGTACCCTTTTTTCGCGTGCTGACCATATTCGCACGCATCACCCATTTATTTACTTGTGATTTTCATTTTCAATTCTCAAAGAACACTGTGTCACTTAGTGATGACCTAGCTATTTATCAGGAGTGTGCAGTGTGACATAGCAGCATGACTTTTACATAACATTATATTTTGAAAAAAAAATTCATAATATGTATACCTCATAATACTCCTATCACAATTATGATCAAAGTATATTCATATTTTAACATTTTACAATATTCTGTCACATAAATATTTAATTTCTATTATATTAAAAGTCATGCTTTAATCTCACTGCACGCGCCTGCTATTTATATAATGTCTTTGATTTCTGGAATCATTTAATTTATTTCCGTATGTTGGTTTCTAAGTGTTTCCAATTTATCCTAAAACGTCAAGAGTATCGGGAAATCCTTTATTATATGTACCTACTTTTTCTTGTTTCTATAATCTCGTGATTGTATTGTGCGTAAATAATCTTTTTATTTTTTTAAAATTAAATAATTAATAAATATTTTTTTTTATATAAATTGAAATTAATCTTATTTTTGTGTTAATGCAATTAATAGTGTTTTTAGTGATGCTAAAATCGTTATCGTCATTAAAATCTAACTCTATATTTGTTCAAGAACAAATACAACATTAGAGAGTTAGATTTAGAGAGTTAGTAGCTTGCACTTGTTTCTTATTCGCTAATTGCCCTATTGCACAAATCATTATTAAATGCTCTAATTTGTATTTCTCACGCTATCCACTTGCATTAACTCGGAACAATAATGTTTGATTGTTGCTTAAACAAGGTCACAATTATTTATTTAACTAGCTGTTACCCGTCAAAAATGACGGTATTTTTACATGCCGGTTCCTAAAGAATAAATATTTACTTATTTATAGCCGACACCCATGAAATAGTTTTAATATATTTCCCCTGCCGGCAGTTAAATGTACTATTCTAAACCCTGGCGGTTGGGTGGAACATGAAATGGTTCGCGTCTTTGTTAAGCCCTACATGTACCGTATTTTTGACGGGTAGTGCAGGCTCCGCGATAGTAATATCGCTATTTTCGGGTTTGCTGGCCCGGGGTTCAAGCCCCATCTCCGGCCGCTTAATTTCGTTCTTTTAGCCTTGAATTCGAACGAAATTACGGGGAAATACAGACAGACGGACAGACAACGAAATTATTATGTTTGATAAAGAAATTGAAAATTATACAAATATTACGCTCGCTTCTCATATGTACTATAGAAAGATCGGATAAAAATTCTCTTCTTCTGTTGTTTGTTCGCTTATCGAACGTCAGTGATCTTAATGCAGGTCAATTCTCATTGGCTTGAGTTTTTTTATGAACAATCGTGTCTTTACTGCTATTTCACATATAACATTGTACGCTTCGTCAACTTTGATGTAATGAGATGTGACAGATGTCTCGCGTATCTAAATTAAAGGTGTTTACCATTACACCGTTTCATACAGGAAATAATGCCACATTCTTCTGTCTTGGCACACCATTTTGTATTCGGCTACATTCACACATCTTCTCCACGCACGTTTAATGGGTTTTGAAGCTTATCACAGGGCCATCCTCCAATAATCCGACGTAACTGTATGGTTACGTGGAAGGGACAGAAAATTACATTTCGTTGTTCGCTAATTAGTTGTCTTTGTCTGGTGTTCTTTTTTTATACCTAGGCTTTAAAGAATCCACTTTCGACCCCGTAGAAAATCGGAATACCTTTAAGTGCTCTGTGACCCCGTAACAATATTGTCACGGATCATGGTGGCTGCGGGAAGCAAATGAAAACTCTGGATATTTATTAGTAATTTATTAATTAGTGAATAATTAATAATAAATTAAACTAATACACTATTCTTTAAATCACACTATTTCATAAGCTATCAGCACTCGTCCATGAAAACTTTCTTATAGCTGGGAACACATTATTTAACATTCTCTAGAACATTCCATCCAATTCTCGCTCGTAATAGTCGCATTTATTTATTTCTCCACTTCAGTTAGAACTTGATTATTTCGCTCGATATATGTGCTCTGAAATTCCACGTCTAGACACACCGCTATCGTCCTACGCGTACTTCGTACCGATCGAAATGTCAAAACAATAAGCGCAGCTGTCGGTCCCGGTTTTTATACGCAAAACGCTGATTTATCAAACCTCCTAGATTATTCTAGTATTTACCATAATCTTCCCTTCGTATCTCGGCATGGATCTCATCGACATATTTCGAGGGGTTCTATACGTAATCTCCTTTTACCATTCCGTGACAATATGAATACCAATACATTATAAACAACTACAACACACCGTTTAAAACACGCGGTTATTAGTAATAACAATAATAATAAATTGGGTGTTATCGATTTCTTAAGTGCACTCAGCTTACCGTTGTAAGGTGGCGGTACTCTGATTTCCACACTCGGCACTTAAGAGCGAGGATCCGTCTTACAAGGTGCCGAGAGGCTGGCACTTGGCACTTAGAACGATTCGGTGGCTACATTTAGCACTCTGCAGTGCTTCAAGACTGCGTTATTTGTAGCCCGCAACTGGACGGCGAAACTGAAGACGTTGCATTCAATAATTGCGGTTATATACTCGACTAACGGTTCGCCAAAAATGCGTCCTTTATAGATTTTTGTCTATAAACGTATTGCATGTAAGGATTCTTGTTTTATATCTCGTCCATTATTTCATCATTCTAGAATTCTTATTTTTTAGTTTAATAATCATCATTTTCAAGAACACCCGGAAAACAATTGTAATAAATAATTACTTTATTTATTGTAGGGTATAAAAGCAAAGGCGGCAAAATCCAAAAAAAATTTAATGCAGTCATCGAGGATTACTCATTTATAATGCACTGAATTCGAGATTTTATAGAAAACATTAAAATTTATAAGAATCATGATTTTGGAAGGGACATAGATACATAAAATATAGAATTCAGTTCATTTTAAATTAGTAATCTTCAGTGACTGCATTCAAAACATATTTTTAATTTTTTGGATATTGCTGCCTTTGTTTACCACCTCACAATTAAGATAAATTATGGAAATCTCACAGAGGTAAAGCCTTTTATAATAAGTCAGATAAATATTATATATGCAATTTTTAAAATTTTTATAATGTATGGATGTTTTTCGAGTGGCATCGGTGAACGTTGCATTGTGTAAAGTGATCACTTAAGCCAGCTAATAAAGGTCACAAACCCTGTGGACACCCTATAGAAACTTACATATATGTTTCATATAAAAATAGCTTCATCTTTGTGAGACTTCTATAATTTATCTTTTTCCCTCTGTGGACAAAATCTAGTCATTGTGTCCTTGGAACATACATCCCGCTGTGGACAAGATCTAGTCATTGTGTCCTTGGAACATACATCCCGCTGTGGACAAAATCTAGTCATTGTGTTCTTGGAACATACAATAGAAATATTGTTAATTATTTTATTATAGTTTGTAATGACTTGCTTTGTTTCGCGTTTTTTCATTCTTGCAAGCGTCAACTCCTTTTATGTGAGATATAGGGGAACAAAAAAATATTTAATACGAAAATTCGAATCTCGGCGAAGCCGGGTAGTAGCTAGTAGAAGCTAGTATCTAATCAAAAACCTTCTGGGTTTTAAAGTGATTTCGATTTCACAGAGACTAAGCTATTTATCAACTTGAGATAGTAGGAGATAACTTAGGGCTTACAACCTATCCATACGGCTGGCTTAAGTGATCACTTTATACGATGTAACGTTTACGATTCCACCCATGATTGACCACCACATCTATATTAAAAAAATATATGTTCTGTATATTGTCACGAGATGCTAGAAACAGAAAGAATTGCACATTGCAAGAATTGAATGTACAGCATTCTACACCTTTTTAAAGTGGAAATTTCTACAAAGGTCTGGCATAACCCAAAAGACTGTGGAACTATCAAGACGCGAAATTGCCTATAAAAAGAGATCGACCGGCAACTGCGCACACAGTGCGTGTCAGAGTTGACAGCGAGCTTTCGCCATAGAAAGCGAAACCGTGCGACTGCTAGCAGAGTGACCAAGCTACAGATATTCGGCGCGAGCGGTACTTACGTGCGAAATAGAGCAGAGCAACCTAGCGTTAGACAAAAAAAGTGCAGCAAACATTCTAGTCACGTGAATAGTGCGAGTTTCGGGATTTATTGTAAATTAAAGAACGGTGTGAACCGAAAAAAGTCGTGATCCAGTAATTTTGTGTAATAAATATAACTTTTTGATAGTTTTTAGTGTTTCATTTGCTTTCCAAATTAACGATCCCGTGACAATAAGTACCATGTTTTACTTTGACGCTAACGCCAACTATGATTGAAATCTGACATTGTCATGTGCCAGTGAAAGTATAGATGTCGACGCTGGTAATTAGATATCTATTTTAGACCACAGTATGAAGCTATTTTACTTTTTAAGACTTCATCCGAATTATTAACATATGCACTAGAATACGCCTTAAAATTATTTAAATTTTTAACTCTTGAACAGTTTTTTATATTCGCAATATTTTCGAGTTCGTTCAAATTTTTCATCAACACACTTGCTGGATTTTTGTCAAGAACAACAAAAATCCAGTGAAAATGTTCTTAAAAAATTTTACCGTACTCAAAAAATATTTTAAATTTGAATTAAAAACTTTGATGGTTGCAACACTCAAAAACCTGGCCACACATTCGTTGCTTTTATATGCCGAATGAATTTTTATGGGCGATTCTGCATTTAAAACCAGACGTAGGTATATCCAATACAGTAATGGCAATCTCGTCGAGGTAATTTGTTTCGTTAAAACATTTGTATCCCGCGTGTTAAAAGGTTTGTGTGTGATTTTTTTAATGTGCTTTACTTTTCTAAAAAATTGCTTTAGTTATGGCCTCAGGAAAATATATGCCGGAACACTGATTTATGCCATCTTCATTACCACCGTGACTGTATTTGTTATTAAGTTCCAAAATACCCTTTAGTGATTCATTTTGATACTTTTTGGAGATTCGCGTGTTTTTTTTTATTTTTTGAGTTTGTCAACAGGTAGTTATGGCTCTCATAGATGATCATATTAGAATAAAAACATTGTTTACATTTAGGGAAAATCTTTATTCATAATTTCAAATATTGTTTAAAAATTAAGTTCCTTCATTTCTTGTTCCGTTTGATAGGTGAAGGTGAATTTTTTTGATGTTCATAGCGTTAACATTGTGGATGAACATCATTATTAATTTGAGAAAGCAAAAAAAAACCTTGTATAAACAGCACTGTTTACCCTTTTCGATACTGTACTATATATTCGTCAGGACGGACATACAATAACTTCCATAAATGTTTGTGTTTGATAGTGGGAGATTGAAATGGAGAATAAAATAAGTAATGGATTAAATTATTTGATTGTTAATTACACTAAATTTGGTGTTGAAGGACTTTTTAATTTCTGACATTTCAAAAATTATCTATCTTAGGCCTAGATTATTTGTATGTAAAAATTCTATGCCGTTTTAATTTTAAAAGTGTGACCTATCTCCAATAGATGGTTTGAGAATTTTGATAAATCATTATTATTAAGACATTTTAGGTGTTCTTTCATTCTAATATTTAAAATTATTATTTATTTATTGATTTTTTGTTATTAAAACTATTATTAATTTTTGTTGTTGTTTCATTAAGTGTCTACACAATTCCTACCTAAAATTAGAATTACAAAATAATGCAGACCATGTACCTACCTACACAAAAACAATGCTCAGCTCTAATCTTCTAACAAATATACAAACTTCGGAAAGGAGACCATCCTGGACATTGTCCTGGCGCTTTCGTAGAAATAGAGTCGACCCCAAGTAAATAATAAAAGGGAAAAACTAAGTACATAACATGTGTACTTATTCCTTTTAACAAATTCACATTATTTTACACCCGGCGTTTCTATATTAATACCGCTCATTTTAAAATGACATTTTCCCGTGTCAGTCTGTATTACACGAATCGGTTGGAAGGAGCATTAAACCGACATTGAGATGTGTTTACAAACTGATATTTAGGGCTTTGGCGAGAGATGGGTAGGTACATTACGCACATAAAACCTGTCACTACTTACTGTGATTTTAAAAGTGAAGTATCTTTTCTGTACTTACATAAAATTCTTACGACTTTATCACATTCTTGGATACCAAAATACGTCTCAGAAGTAATTGTCTTCAACATCCGCCGCTATTTCTGTACCTTACGCATAACGAATTATTGGTACATCTCGAGTTATTTACTTTACATTTAGCTTCACTTGTCTGTAAGCTACAAAATGTAGCAATATTAACTTAGGTACTTCCTGACCAACGATCGCTCTGAAATTTGGCAGAGAGACGTATTCCAGATGACTATACAATAATCATTTATTTATTTTACAAACTCGGTTAAACTATTCATAAAATGTATTTAAAATGCTGACGTGTTATTTTATCGGACATGTCTTAGATACAATTATTAAAATTAATTACAAGATTTAAGGTGACGAAGAGTAAAAATTAGAAAATAATTTTATATTAAAAAAAACACTTTTTAAAAAGGAGAAAATGCATTTTAACAGTCACAGTACTAAGAGTGATCACAGTTTATGCTAACTAACTAACTAACTAACCATCACGCCGTTTCCCTGCAGGGGTAGGCAGAGAGGATTGAACGCCACACTCTTCTATCCTGGCACACCACTTTTGCTTCGGCCACATTCATACATCTTCTCATACACGTTCTACGATTGTTGCGGCTTTTAACAGAGCCATCCTCAAATACTTGTAGTACCTGATCGTGCCAGGTCTTTCGCGGACGCCCTCTATTCCTGTTGCCTTCAACATTCGCCTCATATATTTTCTTAACCATCCTTTCCTCGTTCATACGTTCCACATGACCAAACCATCTCAGCACTCCTTTCTTTATTCTATCTACCACACTACAGCCAGCATTGCATTCACTTCTAATTTGTTCATTCCTCACTCTATCGACCAAAGATTTTCCACATAAGCGTCTTAGTGACCGCATTTCAACCGCATTCAGTCTACTTTCATTCCTCTTTTGCCAATTCCAGGCTTCACTTCCATACATGAGGGTTGGCACTAGAACGCCATTATGTACCGCTAGTCTTGCTTCTTTTGACAGATTCTTATTGGCCATAATTGCATTTATGCGTATATCAATTTATGCACAGTTTATGCGTATATCAATAAAACGTTGGGCATTTTTCCTCCATTCACAGCGGTCGCTTGCATTAAGTAAGGTGTACATCACTACATGTAACTTTCATCACAATACTATTAGATTTTTTATTCCTACTTTATTGTGTTTAACACATGTCACAAATTTGATTTTGAATTTGACATAATTTTAATTTTTCATTGACATTGACATAATACGCATGAACTGTGATTGTTTAAAAAATTATTTTCTCGATTTTAGACAATTATAAAAGTGTGTTTTTAATTTTTTTAAATAAAATATTTTGTAAGACAAACCACTTTAATTGATTGTTCTGATCTGTTTTACAAATATGTCAGTATATATACAGCATCCTAAAATTTCATCTTTTCAATAAACCGTGTGTTCTTTTTAAATATATATTTATTATTTTTAACCATTTTTGTAACACTGGAATGCGTTCAAAATATTATGACACACGTGTCTGGTGTAAATAATCGTCACTTTTAGTTTCAACCAATCAAGACGACCGTACGCAATTAGATTTCTATTTCTGCTCCGCACTGCACCGTCGGCTCGCGTGTGGGGGGCTTATTATACACAATCATAACTACACAACTTACTCAACACTGCCCTACAAACCCATCAGTTTCACCATCGAATAAAAATATATTTTTTGTGAATCAATGCAATTTTATAGAACCACATTTTTAATCAATACTATAAAAATCAAACACCTTATTTTTGTACAGCCGCATCATCACGACCCTAACTTTCTTCAAAAGTAAACTATAGGAATTTTACCTTTTACAAAACCTTCTCTAACCCTTCCATGTCCCCACCCATCTTTGACTTATTTTATTATGATGGAGCTAGTTTTGTCATTGTAACATTGTCTACTGGAAGTATATTTCACTTGTTCAACTAAATGGCGTTTTATTGAAAAGAAATTGCCAACCACTCTCTATATTTTTAATATATATTATTATAGATGTCTCACAGAGACGAAACTGTATTTTTATGGGAAAGTAGGTATGGCGGTAATGGCGAACGTTACATTGTGTAAAGTGATCACTTAAGCCAGCCGTACGATAGGTCGTAAGCCCTATGTACACCCAAAGACTTCTATACCTACTTTCCTACAAAAATACAGTTTCGTCTCTTGAGACATCTATAATATATATTGATTGATTAATCATGTCCCTGTGACAAAATCCAGTACCTACTGTTCTGAAAATTTTGGACATACTCAAAATGATATATACTTTTGTTTATTATTTTTAGATTTATAATAAAATTTAGTTTGTCAAGGCGAAATTTGTAGAAATGTAGAAACCAATACGGGCTACTCAAAGATTAAGTTTAGATAAATCTCACACTTAGCTGGCCCTGTACCAGGCTGGTTTGGTAGGTTTTTTATTATTCACCGCATTGGTAGATTGAAGATCACTGATGTGGTGAGTAAATGATTCTCACCCTGTTTAACGACTAATGGCGCCACTGACACAAAATCTGTATACCATTGTTAACCGCCTCCTTTCGAACGACGCTCTTTATCTAGCAGTTTTGTTACCTTGGGAAATATAAAACAATCGAAAATTATATTTTATCTCGTCCTTGGCTAATCTATCTATCTTATCCACCTTAACTGCAAGTCCTGAAATATTCAAAATACATCATCCTTAAGTATTATAGTATTTTCGCAAGCCACGTTTTTTTGTAAATATTATGGTAAGTAAGCGTCAGACCTCAGCGACTTTTCCCATTTTTTAAGGGTAAATAATTTGTTTATGCCTCGAGAGAGAAAATTTTATTAGTACTATACGCTTATCATAAAACTTGAAGAGGGGGTACATTGAGCTATTAAAACAATAAAGTACATTTACATTCTATTTTGGTCATGAAATATTGCTTATATATTTATGTAGATATTTAGATTTATGTACTAATTTGGCGGGTCGGGTCTTTTACACACAATCCTATTACGCTAGAAATAATTATTATTTTATTTTTCAACATTAGTCCCGTCTCAGAGATTGTCAAGAATTTCATAGATATCTCAGCCGTGGACACGGGATATCATTACAATTTATAAGCAAAGAGATGTAATTCAAAATTCAAATGTCAAAATGTATTATTGCTGGATTTGGCCCTCTTTTCTTCAGGACAATGAATGTACTTTTGTCCCGTACATTTAATGTCCGGGATGGTAATGTATGGATGGTACGTAATGGAACATCGCTCCTGTAACAGTTGGTTAAAAAAAAAGTGTTTATTAATTATTTTATTTAACTAATATAATATAAATATCATAGTCAATTTAATACATCACCTTTCGATGATTCTGATGCTCTCGAAACTAAATGTGTTTTATTTCTAGGATGTGTATTGTTAAATATTTTCGTAATTTCCCTTCGCATGCCTTGAATTTTTGCGCTTTATTTTCGATTGGAGTGTGGTGTCGAGAACCCTGTTTCCCCGGGCCCTCCGAGTAGGCCCTCCCGCGGGGGATGGCGTGCACCGGGAGCGGGCTGGATGACGCGTGACGTCCAATTTAGCCGCTGTCTGCCGCAGCTCGGGCAGCCACTTGACCCCGTTGTCCCATTTCATTTCGCGATGGTTTTGAATGCACGACCCTTCGTTTTTTTTTCTTCGTGTATCCTTTTAAACGGTTTTAGTATTTGATACGTTCATCCGCAATAGTACTCGGCGTTGCCCGGAATTTCCGAACAAATCATACTGTTATCTATCCTAGTATGTCAGTATGTCAGGATGTCTCATAGCTAGTAGTAAAAACTTTACAGGTGGATTCTTAGAGTATATACATTGTATATACTCTAAGGGTGGATTCCTGCTTTAATAATGAGTCGAATATGTTCAAGCAACCGTGATTTTATATCAATGTTTGAGATGTGCAATATCAAAATTTGCATTTTGCCTTTTCAATATTTCTGATTTATTTTGCGCATAAAAGTTGAACTATCATAATTATATCGATTATGTATCTTATATCGATTATTATGGAAATTTCATTCGCTTCAATACAGCTCATAAAATGATAAAAACCTCGGAAAAAAATCTTTTTTAAGTTTTCGCAATTTTTTTATCCTTTTATTCGACATGTATTGAAGTGAATGAATTTTTCATAATCGATATAAGTTACTATAATTATAATTCAACTTTTCGCAAAAAATAAGTCAGAAATCTCAAAAGCTCATTTCCATTCAAAATAGCAGAACTGCATCATATTTTTCTGATTACTGGATTAATGATTACATGACCGATATATTGCACTTTTATAATTTTTGCTTTTTACCGGCGCCAGAAAGAGAGGGCGACCGCGGAAGACGTGGCATGACCAGATTAACAAGATACTGGAAGAAGGTCCCGCTATAAGCCTCAACAACCGTCGTGCCGCATGCGAAGATGTATGAATGTGGATGAGGCGAGAATTGTATGTCAGGACAGAATAGTATGGCGCTCTATCCTCTCTGCCTACCCCCACGGGGAAACGGCGTGATGATAAGTAAGTAACTTTAGGACAAAGAAAACCCCGGTAAAGCATCCATCTACAACTTTCGATGACTGGGAAGACCTCAGAATTACACAGAATCGAGAATTTATCGTGAAGGCAACTATGTGTCAATATTGACACGAATTCAATTAATAAAAAGATATCACGCGTATCTGATTGCCTCTGACGATGTTTCTGAGCTTATTGCGTGTTCCACCATCAACGTTACAGTCAATTAAATTCATGTTAATATCATTAACAGAACTAGGGTATGCATTACCAACTTACCGGTAAATATGGCAAAATTACGTTACTGAATTATTCACATTTACCTTTAGAGCCTACATTTTTACAAAATAGGTTCATTTTTAACTGTCTGTATTTTGTAAATTTACACAATCGTTATTTTTAAACATTTTAGGTAATTGTGTTTTTATTCTACTATATTGTGTGGTTTGTTAACAATCCTTCTATTGTTTTCTTTTTCTTCTCAAACTTCTGTTTCTACGAATTCTAACAATTATTTTCGATTAAGCTTGAGAGAATAATATACCGGTTTGAAGATAACCGTGATGGACGTAAACCCGCACTGTAAAAAAAACAATAATTAGTGGAAAAAAATTAAAAAATGTTACAATTAAATCATTAAAATGGAATTTCATCACGAATTAACAGCTCAAAAATTTAAAAAAATATATATTCGAGCTATAAATGCACCATTTATAATCGGCAGCAAGAAGATAAATGTTATATTTCAACTAAGATAAATCTTTATTTAACAAAAAATCAACATAATCAGAGATAGCAGGAGTGACCTGCACTAAAAATAACACGTTAAAAATTCAATTTAATTCTAAAAACTGAAAGCTACTTATTCAATTTTGTACTATTTGCTATTTGTTAAATTGTTTTTTTTTTTTTACTTTTAACATGCCACAGTCCTTACACTTAATTTCTCCATAATAATCGAAAAATTACCGTTAAACCGGAATTACTTCATATTTTATCGATTTACCGGTAATTCTTTTTCTCGGTAATTTTGCATGCCCTACACAAAACGTATTTTATCGCGAGTTGGTGGCCAAATCTTGGCAGAATCTAGTGCAAACACTTTTTAATTTTAATAATTCAATCTTGACATTTGGTATCTGGTTTTTATTCACATGGGTGCTCGCTACACATAAAGGCAGTTTCACACGCTCCGTCTTGTAAGCGTAAATATGCATGTGCATTTAAGATGGAACAAAATGATTAATAAAATTCAATCGACCAGAATTTACATATTTCAATTGTTTTACTTCTAGCGTGTACACCTTTTATCCGGCTCATCAGTAATGGGTTAGCTCGTTATCTGGTCACTAATTTAGCCATTCATTTTTAAGTAACCGTTTTCCTTTATTTCGATAAGTAAGTCAAAACTATTAGGCATTGCATTCTTTTTTGAATATGCGTGTCTTAATTCGATTTACATTCTACTGAACTTTGGAATACTTACGCGTTGAGTTATTTTTTCACATTTATTTCGAGACAATATATTTTTCATTTATGCATTTTTCAACAATGAAGGTTTGAGGTTGAAAAGTTTATTTTCGAGTTTGTTCTTGAACATATTATCAGCGATAATCGGGCTGGTCGGAGCTCCCTTCTACTAGTTTTTAAACTATTCCGTTATATTGAAAATAATTTTGGTTGAGACAAAGATTAAACAATAAAGATAAATTATACTCGCTCAATCTTCCGACAAATTCGATGTTTTCAAAATATATTGAATAAGTGTTTTGCATTCTTGGACGTCCAAGAATGTACAAGAGCTCCTGGTGAAAACACCGTTTAAAAAATGTTATATCAATATATGTACTTGTATTAAGTGAACTTGGTAATTAGGTCAAGATTTGACTAAACTGTCGTTGTAACTAACTTACTTAAGTCATACATCCATAATGTCAAGCAATTGGACTATTTCACCGTTCACCGATCACACGCTCTGATCTTTGCCTATGCCCGGCATACAAAATGCACGTACATACTCGCTTGCGCATGCAAGACAGGGCACGTGAGCGCAGGCCTTTAAAGATAGCGTGTAATTAGATGCATTGATTTTCAGCGCGATTTATGATTCACCAGACTATGAAACAAACTCGTCTTGGCTGGAATGAATTATCTGTTAAGTATCGACACACTTGTTGAACATTGCGAACACGCCGCCGCCGCTAGCAAGCTCAATACTGAGTAGCATATTTTACCTGCTCTGTAAAACATATTTTGTTCGGTTCGTACAGTTTGTTTATTTACAGTATACATATACTGTAAATAAACAAACTGTATTGTCACGGGACGTGGGAGACAAATGAAAACATTGGAAATTAATTAAATACTTATTGATTGGTGATTATTTATTTAAAATAATTAACAAAGTCACTTAACACGAATTAACTAATCTCTAATTCACACTACGTTGCAACTTATCACTCATCTTTAAACTTTTAAGTATCTCTGGGTAACACTTTCGACATATTATGAGAGGACCAAAATATTGTCTAAACCAACTCATCATTCAATGGAAAATAAGTGGTAAAAGAAGCATAGGAAGACGCGGCATCTATTTTTTTATATTTTTATTTAATTTTTTTAAATTATTTCTTAAGTTACTTAATATTACATTGTATATTACCTAGTATTTAACATTTTATATTCTTAAACCTATTACTTATATACTATCCATAATAACCTACATATTTACATTTACATCTAATCTAATCTATGGTACAATCTATAATTAATAATAAATCTTATGCTCTACAATTCTATACTATTTTTACAGTAATTATAGCATTTGTTTTTAAATGTATTCATCTTATTTATATTCTTCTTATTATATGTTTTTACACCTCTTTACATTAGACAATTCTGTGTATATACTTTTTTCTTATATGATAATCTTATTCTATTCCTATTTCTGGTGTTATATGTATGTACATCACTATTTGCAGTAATTTTGTTCAAAAAATATTTTGGCATTTTGTTATTTTAAATTTAGTATATAAATATGAGAACGTTATAAATAAGTATTTTTTTTAATTTCTATCCAATTGAGTGCTTTTCTCATTTCTTCAATTCTGGTGTATTTACTTTTTTTAATATGATTCTCATTGCCCTGTTTTGCATCACTTGTAGTTTCTTGATGTTTCCTTCATTGGCCAGATACAAGACTGTCGGTATAATTGGTACATCACTACGAATTTCGAAAATTTACAAAACAATTGGTTCACAGATGACAGCAAATTGGGTTTATGGGAAAAAATCAAATAATAATTTATTTTTTTTAGATTTCTGCTTAGTTTTGAAGAATTCTACATTACTCAAATCTGATTTCAACGAAATCATTTGACGCTGGAAATTCATAAGGTACGATATTGATGATAATTGAATCTATCAAAATCTTGACATCTCAAAACATCTGACATTTTTGAAATATATTAAATTTCTGTAAGTTTAGTGTTATGTTATATGTTTTAATTCGTCCTTAATTATTGTTATATTTTACAAAGAAAGGGAGTATAGTAAAAACTTGGTTTTTATGGGTTACTTTTTTATTGAATTTTTTTCTCAATCTTTCAAGAAAAAGTTTTTTTTTTATATATTTTTTAGAACATATTCAAAATTTGTTGCCAAAGTTAATTTAGAATCTAAAATTACACCTAAATATTTTATTTCATACACCTTTTCAATGAGATCACCGTCAATATTTACATTTTTCACTATTATTCACTATATTTGGTGTTTTTTTGCCTATTTCCTTGTATTTTGTTATGCTAGCACTTAATTTAAGTTTATTTATTTTTAACCAGACTGATATTCTACTTAAGTCTTCGTTCAGTTTATCTATTGCGTCTGTATAATCCTCGCCTGATATGTAGATTAATGTATCATCCGCGAATAATCTTATTTTGCAGTGTTTAATTATTTGAGTAATGTCATTGATATATATAATAAATAATATAGGTCCTAATACTGATCCTTGAGGAATTCCCAGTTCATTTTCTATTGGTTCGGATATTGAGTTACCTATTTTTGTTATTTGTTTTCTTTCACTAGGATATTCTTTGAATAGGTTGAGAGCGATATTTGAAATTCCAGTATTTTCTAATTTTTGTATTTAGTATTTTCCTGTCTATTGTTTCAAATGCTCGTTTGAAGTCTAAAAATACTGCAAATATATATTTATTTACATCCATTTCGTTTTTCCATGTTCTTATTACTATATTACGCCGATTAGCACTAAATTGTTCCTGAATCCAGATTGTTCTTCGCATAGCAAATTATTCGTTTTCAAGTATTCAACTAATTGTTTTTTTATTACAATTTATAATACTTGTTCGTATTTTGGTAACATGTTTATTTGTCTGAATTCTTCGTATTTATTTGTATTTTTAACTTTAGGAATAGGGATCACCATTGAGGTTTTCCTTGAATTGGGAAATTTTCCATTTAAGAGAGATTCATTAATTATGCTCAGGAGATGTGTTCCTATGATTGGCATTATATCTATTAGGACTTGAATGCTAATCCCGTCTGGGCTTGTTTTTGATGTTTTTTAATACTTGTTGGAGATATGTAATATCTATTTCTTAAAACAAAAGTTTTTGTTGATTACATTGGATACGTCTTTCTTGATGGTCCTCCTTTACTATTGGTATGCTTTTATGTATTTCAGTAATGCTCTCTATAAAATATTTATTGAAGCAAGTTTGCTTATTTCCTTGTATTTGTTTAGGAAATTTAATGTCATGTATGTTGTCTTTGTCTTCGGTTTGCATTAATCCTTTAATTGTTTTCCACATTTTTTGGGATCTCCGCTTTCACTAGATAATTTATTATTAAAATATTCACCTTTTTGTATTTTTCAATTATTTAGGGTATTTGTTTCTAATTGATTTAAATAATATCCAATCCTGTGTTTTCTGTGATAATTTTGCTATTTTATAACATCTATCAGTTTCAAACTGTAGTAATTGTAATTCTTTATTATACTATTTATTATTATTTCTTTTCACACTTATTTTCTTTATTGGTATCATATTATCTATTGCTTCTTTAATTCGTCTTATTAATGTTTCTGCTTTTTCATTATATTCCATTTGATTTAAGTCATCCATATTACTCATAGTTTCAATTAATCTATCTTTGTTGTAGTTTTTATAATTTTTGAATTTTATTTCATTTATTTTCTTCCTATTTACTGATTTTTTTTAACTTTCTGAAATGTATATTATGCTGTGGTCTGATATTTTTGGTTGATCTCGTACATTTGCTTCAACATTACATTTATTTGATATTATTACATCAATTAATGTTTTTGATTTTTCTGTTACTCTTGTGTAATCCTTTACTAATTGTTTCATCCCATTGTCTCTAACAATTGCGTTTAGTCTTTTAGTGTATGTGTCTTTTGTATTTTTCATATTTATATTGAAGTCACCAGTCATAAGATGAGATTATCTTTTTCTTCTTTTACACGCTTCGCTACACCAATTCTCAAAAAATATCAGAAAATCTTTGGTACTTGCATTTGGAGAGTGATATATTACTCCATATATCCCTTTTTTGTAGCCGTAATTTACTCTAATTGCTAATATCCAGAAATTTTTTTCTAATTGTGTATTAGTAATACATTCATATGAGATCATTTTTATTATAATACCTTTTATTATATAACTCCCCCTGTATGCCTACTATGGGAATCACATCTTATCGTCTGATATCCTTGAAAGTTAGTTTCTATGTCTTCAATTTCATTTGTTATGTGAGTTTCGCTCAACATAACAATCGTTGGTTCGTTCTGTTCAATAAGTATTTGAATTTCCTCATTATTCGATATTAGACTGTGTATATTTAAATATATAATTTCATGAAGTTGTTCCTGCTTTATAAAAAAAGACACCCTTTTTTTTCCATTTCCAGTTTCCTTTTATAAACCGGACAGTCATAACTCCAGGCTGGGTGATTGCGATCAATGTCGAGTCTCAATTTACTACCAGTATTACACAGTTTATACATTTTTCTTCTTCTTTTTTTACATTACAACTTTCACTTGTATGATCCTGGCTGCGTAACTTGAGGGACTGGTTCAAGTGTAACTCGATTGAGCTATTCCGTGCGGCGGTAAATAGAGTTGTAATCGCAGAATAATAATACAGAATAATACTATAAGAAGAAGAACACTTTCGCGAAGTTTCTGTTCACAATTGCACAAAAAATAGGCATTCCACTTAATTATCTCTCACTTGGTTTACAACGCACGATGATAATATTGTTTTCGCCACGGTTCGCCGCTAATATTGCATCGGTAGAAACGTCAAAACAACATTGCCGCGCCGCGGCCTGGACTCGCTATTTATACGCAGCACATTTGTTTTTCGATACCTCGAGGACATTTTCTCGTATTTGCGATAATGTTCCAGACATTTCCCGAATATAATATATCGATATATTACAAGGGATTCTGTATGTCTTGTCTTTTTACCGTCTCGTTACAATATATATTAATTGTTACCTATCTAAATTTTACGCAACACATTTCCTTAGTATTAAAGGAAACACATTCTTATTGTGAAGTTGCAATTTCCGAACAAAGTTCTGTGAATTATTAAATAATTTTTATTAATCAATTAGAAAAGACATACAGAAAAAATAAAATTAACGAAAAAATATTTTAAGGGTGACAGTTAAAATATTTTTTCGTTAATTTGATTTTTCCTGTATGTCTTTTCTAATTGATTAATAAAAATTGTTTAGCATTTCTTTAGGTTTATTTCAAATTAATTTTTTTTCTTATTTCCTCTGGCATTCTGTTGAAGATCTTCAAAGCATTGTACATTATATATTTTGGAGATTTGATCTCTTCTCGTATCTTCTTCGTGTCATCCGATAAATTCGATAGTACTTCTGGTGAGGATTTTAAAAGTAAATAATGCAACATTAAAATAATTGTACTGATATGAGTATGTACTATTTTTTGTCATAGTTTCATTCATAGTTTTATTTTGCAGTAATAATAATCATATTAATAAAAAGAAAACTTTTTTTATAAAACCACATTTATTTCATATTTCGGGGCTAATGGTTTCTTCATCGGTATAGGTATTAAAAATTTAAGTCGATTATTTTTATATACCTATGTAAAACTTTAAAAAGTTTTGATATTAGAATTAAGGAGCACTTTAGATTTTTAAATAACAATTTTCTGAATGTTTCTAATATTTTTTTTGGATACAGACCATTCTTTCGATAATAATAAGGGTTTTGAAATTTTACGTACTAATTATTATTATTATATTCTATAGTACTCAGTACTAATGAATCTTCTAATCCTTTTTATTAGTGATTGTTTTAGCTATCCATCATTAGTCGTGCGGCTAGGTCCGTTAAGATAGATTGCAATTAATTTAATAGTTTTTTCTTTTGATCTATCTCTTTCTTAATGTCACTGCGGCTATTACGACACCAGAAAGAGATAGACCATCGATAAATCCAAAATTAAACTGTCTGCTCAAGATGTCGGCCAACGTGATGGATGGAACTAATCAGAGAAGCAATTTTATTTCTATTTCCACAACTGCTTTGTGTTTGGTTTTTAGTTTGAAGTTGAATTCGAAAACCGAAATGGATTTCCGATTAGTATTCTCTAAAATAAGCTTACAGATGTAGAGTTTATGAGAAGTATAAGATAAGAAATGTCTGTTTTGATCTTGCTAAGAATTTCATTTTTTTTTTGTAAATTCAACATTAACATTTTTATTCCAGTTTAATGCTTTTCCAATTAGAAGTTTGTCGCTCTGCGACCAAGTATCAATCAGTATGGTTGGATTCATTTTTCATTTACCTGGAATTACTCTTTTACCATTGTGTCATTAATTTTTCTCTTCTTTGTGCTATTTCGTAACGGGGGTTGGCAATCATCATGGAGATTTTCACTTCATGCTGTGGAGCAAATAATTCAATGAAACTGGGCCGTAACCAGTCTCTTCTGTCCCGATATCTCATTAATCAAATATCTGTATTTTTTCTTCCTTTTAATGAATTCATATTACTCGAGTAATATAGTTTCATGTCTAAAGCTATTTTGTCATGTCCAATTCTGGATTTTTACACACAGTTTATAGTCACTGAATATTTATATGCAGATTCGGACCTATGTATCTAAAACTACAAGATAAACTGGTAGTTTTAGTTACAAACTACCATTTCTGAGTGCCTCCGATGTAGGGAGTTTTTAGAGCAATCGCCTGGAATAAAGATTTTTGGAAGAAGATGTTTTTCTTTGCGATTCTCTCCCCGTTTGCTTTGAAACCGGGTTCTGCTCAGTTTGACCTGCAGCGATCACAGGTGTTTGTTACGCGATTGAAGTTATTCTTCGAAGCGTTGATCATAAGCTCTGAGGGAAGCATTTTCTAAGATGTCCACTTGTGCACGTGCGGGCAAGAGAAGCAGCCATGTGCAATCTTACGAAGCCTTACAACAATAGGATAAATTGTCGATTCATACCAATACATTTTGGTATGAGTCGACATTTTTCGTTCAGAAATTGAATTTTTTAAAAAGAAATCAACAATATTTTTGTATGTGTATTCTGAGAACACAATTACTAGATTTTGTCCACAGAGGGATTATTATTAATTAACATAAATTATAACCTATCACCAGCTGCTAAATCTGTGTATACTATTTCATGAGAAGAACTATAGATGTCTCTAGCATAGTTCCTTCAAATGCATGAAAGATTTTCAGATTTGGAACATATATACAGCTTTCAAAAATTTGATAATATGTAGATTGTAGACATTCTTAAAATGGAATTGGTGAACGTTGTATTGTGATCACTTGAGCCAGCTCATACAGGTCATAAGCCCTGGACCATCCTACAAAAGACTTCCATACACGTTTCTCTTGCTATTTATATGACTTCTATAATTCTATATGATTTCTGTAATTTATCTTAGTTCAAGTTCAAATACATTTTTGGACGTGGCTGCTTTAAGGAATCTCTCCGGAAGTCCATTGTTTTCGACCGGGACAAGCGAGTGGTTAAACTTTATACTTCTTTCTTTTACTTTATTAAACAAAAAAGTGAAATGAAATTATATTTTTGCGCACGTGCGCGTTAATTAACGTTTTGCAGCCAATTGTTAAAATTTCACTCGCATACCCAGAAATTAATTGAGTTTGTGTCAACATCTCAATCTAACACCATTCAAATACTTGTGTCCATCCGTTGCCGTTGGCCTTTGTGTAGTGGTGATGTCATCAACACCGCCAGTAATTCGGAAATATGCTGGTTCATCATCACTGTACGCGTCCGCTAATTTGCGAGTTGACAAATTTTGTCTCCAATTTGACCGTCCCAAATTAACGCGATTGGTTTCTACAATCTCGTCACAGTGGAGGGGCCTGGTCTACTAGTCTCCTTTCAGACAGCTTGGCTTTGTCTCATGACAGAAGATAACAAACTGTTAAACATATCCCAAACTGTTAAACATGTTTCGCTTTTCCTCGGATGAATTGTTTGGCAAGTGACTTCATTTCTGAAATAGATATTTATTTTATTTATTTAACACCATTATGGGCTTTTACAAAATATAAAACAAAATAAAAAATCACATAAGAAAGATATGTAGTTAAAAAGATTCAAGTACCTACATATAAAATAGATTTGTGTAAATTAAAAAGAGAAGTTTAAACAGGAAGAATAAAAAAAAATATTTATCCGTTGACATTTAGTTGAGAGGTAAAGAATTGTTTCAATTTAGTCCTATACACAGTCATACTATCAGCAAAAATATCGACCACCTCCGGATGTTCATTCCCTAATGAGTGTAGTCTGGGGATTACAGAGTTTGCGAATGCATTAGTTCTGATATTTCCTCTATAATACAATACTGTGTCTTGATGACCTCGATGGTGCATATAAGTCGATCAGACTAATTATCTGGGGACAATCAATCATGTTTTTTATGATCCTACTAGCTGTTAATACCCGGCGTTGTACGGATTAAGAATTAAGTTTATGATAAATTTGTGAGGGTAAACAAAGCTTCGATTCGAACGGTATACACTTGCATCAAAAATATATCAGGGGCGGGGAAGGGTTAAAAGAATAGAGGGGAAATGTCACATATGTTACCAGCCAAGTCCTTGAGAATAAGTTTCCAAATGTTGAGTCCGAACGGTCAAACGATATAGATTTGCATCGAAAACATATCGGGGGGAGGGGAAGGGGTAAGAGAATAAGGGGGAAATGTTACCTATGTTACCCGCCATGTCCCAAAGCATAAGTATGCAAAATTTGAATCGAATCGGACAAACGGTGTGGATTTGTATAGAGAACAGACAGACAGACAGACATTGAGTTTTATAGGTATAGATCTTCTGTTAAACCTTGGGCTATTCTACAACAACCTATGTGGAATATTAGAAATTCTTTCGCTTTGATAGAAGTCATTTTATTTTATTTGTATCGAAGCGAATGAATTTCTAATAATCGACATAAATTATTGTCAGCATATAATAATTACCTCTGTTTTGACGTTATTGTTGACGGTCTGTTTGTTAAATATTTTTTTTTTTTGGAAATTGTGTTTTTTTAACTATAGTGTGTTTCATAAATTTATTACACATATCAATTTAAAGATATTAAGATATTTTTAATAATTTTTTGTGACATAAAGTAGAACAAAATTAGGTTTTTGTGATTTACTTAAAATCAGTAATGGCCTCCATTACTGATTTCGACATCGGGTATTGTAACTCTACGGCCCGAATACAGAGACAATACTTAAATTTTTAAAAGGTTAAAGTAGGCAGAATATTTTAAGTATGTCCAATTTTTTCAAGAACACAATACTGGATTTTATCCCCAGGGGGACATCTTTAATCAAGATGTATTATAGATGTCTCAGAGAGACGAAGCTACATTTTTATATGGGAAAGTAGGTATGGAAGTCTTTCTTTGAGAGTTCATAAAAATACAACTTCCAAAATTAAATAGATGTGGTACCTACTATCTACCTACAGGTAGGCGTATTCGTATAATGCTAATAATTTGGAAGAATCTCATTACACATAAAAAGAATATTGCTTTAAAAAAATTCAATCAAAAATAGATATCTGATTAGTAACATCTGTGGTTAATTAAGGGGAATGAAAAAGCTTTGGATGCCTTTCCCGCTTATGATTATATGAACATACATATGAAACGGGTGTAAAACTTAAATATATACAACTTCCAAAAGTTTGATAGGTGTGGTATTCTATCATGGGTAGAAATGTGAACGTTACAAAAGTGATCACCTAAGCCACCCGTACGATACGTCGCAATCCTTGTGAAGACCCAAAAAAACATTCATACCTAGTTTTCCATATAAAAATATAGCTTAGTCTCTATGAAACATCTGTGATATCTTGGTTAAAGTACGCCATAAAAGTGTAAATTTGTACATGTGGCATACCTAAACCTTTAAATCATTAAGTATTGACTCTGTATTCATACCTACGACTAAACTATCCTTTTAAGTTTATAAATAGAACCAAATTTATGCTCATACTTTTCCCTTTACGTCGTCACGTCCCACCATTGGAAAGAGATATCGAAACGTTTACTAGAACTAAGCACAGGACCGCGTACTGCAAAGTTTATTTATTTTCCGCGGTAAATTTATTCAAAATGTCAAATTGAATAGCTCCATTTGCGGAAGCGTCTTCCCGGTCACGATAAAAAATTCATGTTTGGGAAAATGCGCAGGACCAAATCATTTTTCCTCCCCGCGAGCTCCCCCCGGGGCCATCCCCTAACCTGGGCGATACATAAAACACAGGGGCAAATATTTTTTACTATCATTTTTCGGAGGCACTCTGTTTTATGAAACGCAAACGAATCGATTCTCTGCACGGTAAAAATATCAATTTGGTAAAAGACCTTTATTTAATAAAACTGTTTCGCATTTATTCAACGTATTATTGGAATACAGCTTGTGTAAAATAAAAAAAAATCTGTAGCTGTCTAGTACATGCGTTTCGAAATTGGTTTTAAATTAATTTTAATTTTTTTCGACTTTAAATGTATTTTAAACATTTATGAAATATAGCGAGGATTTTTAAATTTTATAATTATTTTAATATTAGAAACCAGACTAAAGAGCACGCACTGCGTATAAAAATGGTAAATTCATAAATTAATATTAATCACGTTTAAGAATTTCTAACGTCGCAGATATCAAAAATTAATTAAAATTGAAATAAATCATAAATTCATACCTATACTCCTTTGTACACGAGTCTCCGAGTCTCATTGAGATAGTAGAAAATTTGTTTTTTCTTTTATGTAAATGTAATGTAAAAATTAAAAATTATAATTTTTTATTTTATGTTATTATTTGTTATTTATAAATAACAAAATAAAATACATTAAAATAAAAATATCAAATTACATAATAATTTACATTCAATTCCCTTTATTAAAAATGTTCTTCTGGTCTGAGTTTTCTGGTGTATTCTGCCATGTTACCTTGACCTTTCTGGACGACATTGCTCTGATGATCAATGGCACACAGCAGAACATCCCAAAAAACTCAAACTGGAAGATAACCTTTATTACTTCATTATAGTTATTTGAAATACTCACAAGGTGCCAAAATGTAGCAAGCAAATTGGTTACTTAAAGTTGGTTCATGGGTTTTTTTTGGTTCTACCAAGTTAAATATATTTTTAATAGGCAAGTTGAATGATAAAAAGATTGTAGTTGAGAGTGTTTCGAGCCAACGGTTATATTGTGGTTTTTGCTTCTGTGCTGGTCTAGGTGGAAGCTATTTAAACCCGTGGTTCGCCTGGTTCTAATCATTCGCTAGCCCCGGTTCAAAATAGTGGACTTCCGCGGAGATCTCTTAAAGCATTCATTTCCAAGAATGAAACTGTCCACATTTCTGGTCCACAACAGGTAATTAGTTTACCGTTAAAAGGTTAAGGCTCAAAGAGCGGATGTAAATAAATAAGTAAAATCGATACTTAAGGCGATCGTCTAGCAGAGTGAACAAATTTCACCATTTTTTCTCATATCTTCTCTTGCGTTTTTTATCACATTTTTGTAGGGAAATATCTCATTTTAAAATTTATTCATCAGGTTACGTATATTTTAAATACGAATATCTTATTAAAATGTCACAAACTAAATTATATAATTGATTAATAAATTATCAAACCTTCGATGTTTTAAAAATGAAGAAAATTTCTCCACTTTGTGTGCCTTTTATGACGGAATGGCTAGTTGAAATGTCTTTTTTATTCAATAATTTTACAAAGTAAATGTTTATCTTAAAGTTATTACAATTATAGCAAAATCTGTTAGTTTGTTTACATGAAATTTATGTTGAACGAATTTTTTGATCGCGGCCTGTTGATTAATGCTTATATTTTCTTAATTATTGTAAGTAATGTTAAGTTTATTGCTTTTATGTAAGAAAAAAAGGTTCTATCTACTCGTATGTCATCGTCTTAAAAAATGTAGTCTAGTATATACATTCTGATGTAAATGAATAATAAATTCAACCTCATTTTCAAAAAAAAAATGCGGAAATGTGCATTTGCCGTGACAGTCCAGCCTTAAAAAAAATACGCGCGAATAAATGTAGTAATCGAACTCCCGTGAGTTTAAACATTGAAATCGCAATATTAGACCGGTCCATCGGAGCGTCAATAGGGACGTTCTAGTAGTTGCGCCGCCGGTCTAGGCTTTCGGTTTCCCTGTCGGTCATTACGGTAACGTCTCCGTATTAGTGCCGTTGTAGCCCCGCGAGGTGTCTCCAGGTGTCCGCTTCACCGTAGTAATCAAAAATTAAAAAAATATATTAATACGCAGTGACTGATCAATAATATATTTTTTATTTAAGCTTAAATGTTAGCGGTATTTAAGAATAGGCATAATTAATATGAATAAAATGATGTTTATTATCTCCGAGTTACCAAAATTGATAACCTCGGGAACAACGGTCACCAAACATTGTTTGAAAACGGCTCGTTAAATTTGGAAACAGCCTTCCAAAGTTTCTCTGAATCGACCCAGAACAGATTGACAACTTTTGTTTTGACTGGGCAGTAATTATGTAATTTTGTTTATTATGAATTACATCCGTGTGACTCGTTTAAGAACTTCAAAAAGACGATTAAAACACCCAGACCGTATATAAATGACTTAATAATTTTTCTAATCGTATATAAAACCGTGACCCTTGGGTCACCTAGGCAATTTTACCAGTAGGCCACAAGGTCTTCCGGTTGTGTCTTGGTAGGAGCTGTGTTTTATTTTAATTGCATTTCAACATAGAATAATAGTAATTGCACGTATGAAATTGAGAAAACATTTTGAAACATTTTATAAAAGGTTCACTGATGAAGTGTATTATATGTATAAAACGTTGGTTTCTTATATGGAAGTGTTATATATAAAACGATTTGGTATCTTTATAGACACCAACGACGCGTATATACATATATTCGAAAAAATCTATGCAATCACTTTTTTTTCAAATAAGTATAGGTATTGGTTGTAAATAACAACATTCTTTAGAATCTCAATAGTAAATTTTAATTTACACACTTAGATCACCAATACAATCACATGATAGGCGCCGCAGTCTCTATACCCCAATGTCTGTCTGTCTGTTCTCTATACAAGTCTACACCGTTTATCCCGTTCAATTCAATTTTTGCATACTTATGCTTTAGCAGCCGACGGGTAACATAGACGACATTTCCTCCTATTCTTTTACCCCTTCTCCTTCTCATGATATATTTAAGATGTAAATCTGTACTGTTTAACCAATCGGATTCAAAATTAGCAAACTTATTCTTTAGGACCCGGCGGGTAACATAGGTGACATTTCTTCCCTCCCTTTAACCCTTTCCCCTCCCCCTGATATATTTTCAATGCAAATCTATACCTTTCGAATCGAAACTTTGTTTCCCACCACAAATTGATTTTCAACTTAATCTTTAACCCGTGCAACGCCGGGTACAAAAAAGCTAGTTATTAATAAGAGCGAAGCAATTTAAATTAAGTTAGTATATAATTATGTTAAGTGTTAGTTTCAATTGAAATATTATAAATAATCGGATCCTTTTGCAAATAGTTACCTTTTAAAGTTGTTTTCTTAATAGTTACTTGTTAATTATTCAAATTCCTTATATTTATTTTTAGTATGCGTTGTATTCTGAGTATATTGATGAAGGAACCGTTGACCCCGAAACATGTTGATTATTTAATAAATGGTGGTTTGATGCAGTGTTTTTTTTTTAAATTATGTATAAGTATGAAAATGTGTTATATTAGCGAAGGCCGTACAGCGTAGTAGGTATGCCAGAATAATTATTTAATATAGACTATTCCAGTATGCTTATGCCATATTCAGTTGTTCGAAAAATGAGATTTTCGGGTATATTACATTTTATATGAATTTAGTTTATTATACATATAATAATGAAATTTATTGTGTGAACATAAAATATAAAAAGTTAATTATAAATTTGATTTAATGAGAGAATCATATTATATATAGGTGCGTGCAGTGAGTACATTGAAGAATGACTTTTACGTGAACATATGTTTTGAAAAAAAAACCTAATCACGGTGTTTGTCTTGTAATATTCCTATCACAATTATTATCATATTATTTAGATTTTAATATATTTTTATTAGGTAATTTGTCACCACTTTTACTTGGATTTATTATTTGTGTAGGATGTTTCGTTCTGTGAAGTTGCTTTAATATTAATTTTCTCATTTTCTTTGTTTCAGGTAAGTGCCGCCGGTCCCACTGTCTCCAGCATCCCTTGCAGGTCCTTGGGATGGTTTTATTGCGAGAGGGAGATTAATAAAACTCGTAACGTCAGACCAGTAAAACATTACTGCTTATATTTTATTCTGCTTCGTAGAATTTATCGCTTTTTTCATATAGGAATGTAGCTAACGTACTATCCAGTCACTTTTCTAATAATACTTTGCCTCTGCACTGCCTCCCAAATTGTTTATTCTTTACGTCATTATCAATGAATTTGCCGGCTCCAGGATTCACTTTTATACATCAGTGTTGGTATTAAAATTCCATTGTGTACCGTTAGTCTTGCCTCGGTTAAAAAGCTTCCATTATTGCGCCTTTCATATCATTATCTAGTCACCCTCCTTGTGATATATTTCTCAGACTTCCCGATGCAACCGAACATACTCCTCAAATATATAAACCCGCCTGGTTGTTTCAAACATTAATCATGTACGCATGCATTGCAAGTTGTCGTACCTTTCTTTTTTTCGAAAACCACCAGTTTCGACTTGTGGACATTTATAATAATATGATAACTTTTCTTGCATACATCGTTCATCCTAATTACTAGACTCTGTACATCTTGTTCACTACTCACTATTAATACTGGGTGCAGTTAAGAGTATACGATCACATAGTTCATTTTCGCTCTTTATACATACATTTCGTTTCTTACAGATATTAATATGCAAGTTGAGCAGAGATTACGCAATAGCTTTTTCTTTTCCAAACCATAGTGAGAAAGATCCTTGGGTTCTAACACACGCAGTACTTAGTGCAAAGAAGCGATTGCGTGCATAATTTCAACCTGTAACCAGAGACTTACTTTCTTAAGTCTTCCTCATCACTATCGTAAGTTTAACAATCATGGAGACATTACGCAAGAGCTTTTTCTTTATCAAACCATAGTGTGAATGATTCATAGGTTCTAACACTTCCAGTACTTCCTTCGTATAAGGATGCGACTGCGTTCTTTCAACCTGTAACCAGAGAGTTGCTTCCATAATTCTTCCTCATCACTATCGTAAGCTGTCTAATAAACTTAAAATCTTTTTATGGATAATCTTCAGGATGTTTCAATAAAAAATCCTTACCTTTAAATGAGTGCCATTTAACGTTATTCATACCTGTGACGTGTAATCTCATATTCCACTTACATGCTTTAATAGTTTCCGGTTTAAATTGTCATATTACCTGTTGCAATACGGTGATGGCGTCTAATTTCCAGCAGTACGGGTACTTCAAATGAATAGATTCATCCAACCTGCGTTTAAAATGAAATGATTCACAAACAATGAACATCTTTGTCCTCTAACTTAATAGTTGTTTGTGTATTAATCTTTGCATAATTGCGGTAGTCTCCATACGTACACACATCACTGAATAAGGTGTATAATGTGCATTGTGTAGTGCTCAAAACGATCATCTATCATTTCTATTGTCAACACTTGAAGATTTTTCACATTCAATCATAATTTTTTATATTTTAACAAGATTACAAACCAATTATTGCGTTACAATTTATGTTTTTTACAAGGTAAGTAATTTTTTACAAGCTACGTTGTCACCTGGAGATACAACACACCTCTGGTAATTGAGCACTGGGTAGACTTTGGCTGCCTCAGTGAAACTCAACCATTCCTCCCTCTTCTACTTCTTGGTTCGCCAGTGGTCTGTCTGAAATGTTACCAGCGTACTCGGTGAAGTCTCTTTCATCCAATTTATTCGTCTGACCCATCGTAGTCGATGAATTGTAATCGATTTGACGATTTTTATTCCTTCATAGAGCTATTAAACTACAAAATTATGATGGCGACATGAAATATTATGTTAATTTTTCTGAATTTACTTATCAACTTTTAGAAACACTACAGAAGGCCCCAATTTTTAAAAATAACACGGTATTAAAATTTTAGAAACAATATAACTAGATTAAAAAAAAATTAGATTAAAAAATGTTAGAAATTAAATAATCCCTTAATTAAATAATAAATAACCGATTAAATTTAACCGTTCTTCTATATTCCTCACCCAAATTCCACCACGACTAAGGCCACGCTCTAAACCGGCAATAGATTTCTTTGCATGTTTAGTTTTGTGAATCGGTTAGTCTGCGTCCGTAATTAAGAAGATGCAGCTGAATTGAAAACTTTTTTTTTTGATATTTTGCGCTCGAATACATGCTATTTAAGATAATTAACAGAGCTCAGAGTCTAGGTTCTTGCTCCATATATCAACAGTGATTGGTATATTCGGCAATAAAGATCGCCCTTATAGAGCTGCTTCTTATATGATCTTATTCCACTCTTCTAGAAATCTCTATGGAATGTATTATGTACTCTTGCGTGCATATGTTTATGTTATCACGAGATTCAAAAAATGAGAGAACGGCACGTAAACGAGAGTATTCTGAATACTCGGGACGTTTTATAATAATTGGGAAACAGCCGGGAACTGACGGAATGCACGGAAATACGCTAGAAGATTCCACAGAAAACCTTTATATATATGGTGTTGCTGACGCGTGCAAGAATCAAATTGTTTTTGGTAGTGATAAAACCACACAAAGCTAATTGACAAGTGAACGATGAACGTGAACCTGTGAGATTAGCTACTGAAACGGCGTGAATAAAGTAAACCAGAGACAAGTGGAATATTCTAATAAGTGCGAAGTGCAAATTACGGAATAGCGTTCCATCTAAAGTTTGTGACGACGAGTTTGCGTATTAAATAAAAGTTTAATTCATTTGGACCCCACCTCCGCGAATTTGTGACAATGTTTTTTTAACAGACTTACCGATTAATTTCTCGCTTGAAACTTCATAAAACTTTCAGCCTAAGTCGGGAATTCTCACGGCAGCGTATTATCACAAGCGATTTCATGGATGGAGTAATGCAAAGCATATTATTCTAGAGCGTCAAAGAAAAGTGTTGCCGCACATCTTACAGCATTGAAGAAAAACAGGAAGTTTGTAATGTCTAGCAGCTTCCACGCACTCGAATCAGATACGGGAAGTTATTATTCTCCTTTTCGGAAATTCTCCCCCGTTTCCGAAATCTTCCCCCAAATTATCTCCCGCAGATGTGCAGCAAATTAATCGAGGGGACTCTAATGGGGAGTGTGCACATCCGGGATTTTCTCTTATATATTTTCACAAAATTCGGCAAGATTTAATACAATCTTATTTGTCTCCTTCTGTTTGTTTATTTCTTCTTTTGTTCCTTTGTCTCCCGGCGCTCTCTTCGCTTAACGAGAGGCAGACCCGTAAGTGTCGTCAATATGTTTCGCGTATCTGGATATCAAGTACCAGCCTACCCGATTAAATCAATTGATAAAATTTTCTAAAAATGTTTTTGGTGAAATTTGAGGAAAATATTTTTCGGGTACCTTTATTTTTTTTAAGTAAAAAATCACATCTTTATACCTAGGGTAAAAGAATTTTTAATGCTACGAATATATTACAAAATACATAAAAAATACTACATTACTTATTTCAAACTCAACTCAGTATCCTAGTTACAAGTGTCTTCTGCCCTCTCTAGTATCATGCGTATATATTTAATGTGTCAGTGCAATGCGATCATATTATATGAATTGGTGTGGAATATAGTGGACGTGGCGAATAAGCAAACAAAATAAAATTGGTAATAATTATTGTTACAGGGTAAGGACGAGCGTTGCGCTTGTTACGTCTAAGAGAATTGTAATAAATAAATAAAGCCGAATGATTATAAATAAAGCTAACATGAAAAATAGAAGAGGGTGGAAGAACCAAGTATTATTACTACATATTTTCCCGGGGCTTCTTTTAAATTATTGCTACTCCTTTACATGTGTATGTCAAAATGTATAATGTTATTATATACGGCTAACTTTACGACGGCAAGCGATTTCATGGCGAGCTGCGGTACACTTCTACACTTTAAGAATATTCTACACTGACGTGGACCAGTGGAAAAATTCCAACAGAGACTCATCGTTATGGCGCCAGACATTGAATGTGGGAAAAGGAATTCTCTCCCCACCTGATATTTTAAATTTTCCTCATATATTAAAATTATTTAACCGTTCTATATAATGGTCAGAAAATTTAAAAATATTAGCTAGGGAACCAACTTATGAACTGCAGTCGGCTCTGTAAATCTAGTATTGCACTTGACGAAAGAAATGCTATCATAAAATTGCCTTCTTGCCTTACATCACCTCATGATGATGGAAGGCCAGCCAACAATTGTAATTTGAATAAAATCACAGTAAAAATATTATGCATTGTACAGTACAGAGTATAGCGAATAAACGAAATAAATATACCCTTTATTAATAAATAAATATAAAGTACGCAATGCAATTTGTTTCCTCATGAGATAATCTGCATTAACAATACCGACGTATTAACTATTAACATTAGGTCTTTTTGCAAGTAATATTTTACGACATGATATAAATGCCATAAACGGTTTGTATTGTGTTGTACAATTATTTACTTTGCTTCACTCAACGGCTGTTTTCTAACGATTCTCAAAGTTTTTTTTCAGTCATTTCGTGAGGCAATAATAATATTTTTTTATGAATTTATCTTTCTTTTGCGCCTTGTCCAATTTTTACTAAATGATTGTTGACAAAACTTCATGTTCGAGGTTGTTCTCTAGTGGCTGTCATAAAATTATCCTACATACTCGTGTACGCGAGGCGATTTGAGTATTAGTCGAAATCAAGTATTTTAAGGTTTCAAAACACAGAAATAAAAGATACGCATTGAAAAGTAAAAAAAAATAACAAAAGACTGTTAAAACTTTTTTGAAAATGTTAATAGTTTTTTTAATAACGACTCGACTTTGCCCGAGTCTTCAATTCCTCTGAATATTAATTTCGTATTCCCCTATATTTCAAGTTTAAGTTGAAAAAGTTGTAACTGAAAAAAATTTCAAGAAAGAAAAAAGTCACCAAAATTATTTATTCATTCCACGCGAGTCTCCACATATAATAAATTTTCTCTATACTTCGCTTCTATAATATTAATATAGTCAATTTATTTTGTCTCTCGGTAGATTTCAATATTTTTTTCATAACAATTTTGCTTATTGAAATATATGGAACAAATAATACGACGAATTTATCTTGTTTTTTGACGATTAAATAGTTGTTTCAAAGCTTCATATCACATGATGAAAATAACTTTGTAAGCTGAACATAGTCTATTAGAAGTTCCAGACACGGTTAGCTGCACAAATGTCACGTTTAAGATTGTTTGCTACTTTAGGCGAATAAATTTTCCGTTTTATAATTAAGATTTTATTAGGTGTTAATATACCCGGCTGCTACCGGGATTAGAACCACGGATCTTCTTGGGGCCCGGAAAAGAGAAGATCCGTGGTTCGAATCCCGGTAGCAGCCAAATATTTTTTCGTGGATTTGATTTTTCTGTATGTCTTTCTAATTGATTAATTAATTTAAATTTAAATTCAAAATATTCAAAATTCGGCTATAAAATTAATAAATAAAGAAAGTGCTACTAAAGATATACAGGAACTCTTCAAGAAACAAGGCTCTATGCCAATTAATGCTATCTTGTGGTACAAACTAATTACACGATATCATGAAGATGGGACATATAAGCATAGATTGATTCATAAACATAGTACCAGATTTACGGTTAAAAAAGGACTACGAATACCGAAGGTCATAAATAAATATGGACAAAGAACATTAAAATATGTCATACCAAAAATATTTAATAAAATCCCATGTCGTGTCAAAATGGATATTAATAAAAAAGGACAAAATACAGAATTAATGAATATGTTATTAAATAAAAGAGACTTATTTTGATTTTGGTAATATTTGTATTTTTTCTCGTATTGTTGTATAGTATTGTAGATTTGTATTTGAGTTTATAAGATCTATTGTAATTAATTAATATGAATGTATTTCTGGTATATACAATTTATTTATATATATGTATTGATGCACCTACAGACAAATATCAATGTGATGTTTTGTGGGTCTGAGATGTAAAAAAAAAAAAAAATTAATAAAAAGAAAAAAAAATAAATTGTTTTTAAATTTTCCGACGCTAAATATAACCATCAAAAACGAACGGATAGAAAGAGTCACGCAATACTAGTATTTAGGGGGTGTACGAGAACTAGGATCTATCTCAAGAAGTAAAAGCTCGAGTAGAGATGGCAAGAAGTGTGTTTCTCGGAATGAGATCGTTATTTTCTAACCGTGACCTAAGCCTGCGTATGGTTCGGTGTTATATTTTGCCATTCTCCTATATGGGGTGGAGGCATGAACACTTAACCAAGAACTAATCCGAAAAGTTGAGGCTTTTGAGACGTTGCTCTATAGACACATATTGAAAGTTTCTTGTGTGGATAGAATGACAAATGTTGAACTTCTCCGGCATACAAAAAACGCACTCCGAGAAGTGTTACGGACTATCAAGTCAAAAAGCTGGAATATCTCGGATATATTAAGAGAGGACCAACATATGATCTAAACCAACTCATCATCCAGGGGAAAATAGGTTGTAAAAGAAGGATATAAGTGTAACTCGATGGAGTTGTTCCGTGTGGCCGGCCTCCGATAGGAGATGGTACCATAAGAAGAAGAAGATATACTAAAACATGATAATTTTTCCACGCTAAGTCCGTTTTGTTTTTGACATTTTCAATATTCATAGTTTAATCTTCGCCAGTTTAATTTAATCGCCAGTCGGTAAACAAGTTTTTCGTTTACTCTGGATTCCCGCATTTAAAATTTCATTTCCAAATCTCTGCATATACCTACGTACGCATTCAATTAAGAACCGACTTTATATAATAATCGTTTATTTTTTAGTTTTCTTATTCTGATATTAAAATATTTTTGACAAATTTCGGTAATATAATGACACGCGGCAGATTTTGGCCATGACGCGGCGATTCGACTGTAAGCCGCAGATAATATTTATTGTTTAGAATTACATTAAAAAAGAATCGTGCAATACTCGAGGAGGTCGTGGGTAACGAATTTTTTCATGCTTTGCAAACAGGCCAATTTGAATTTGTAATTTATCAATCAGCCTTCCTTTGAATCTTTAATATTGAATTTGATTTAGAATAGAATGTAGATTTGTTTTACTTTAACGCTTTAAAAACATT
Source organism: Agrypnia vestita (assembly GCA_016648135.1). Taxonomy (NCBI): domain Eukaryota; kingdom Metazoa; phylum Arthropoda; class Insecta; order Trichoptera; family Phryganeidae; genus Agrypnia; species Agrypnia vestita. Next base: position 67,674 of record JADDOH010023421.1, read on the forward strand.
TCAGTTCAATTAATCTGAAATGCACAGCTTTTTTTATATCCGTTCATTCATGTAGCATAATTAATATAATTAAAAGAGGGTTACTCAGATGGTTTGGGCATCTTGAGCGAATGAATGAAGAAAGAATTGTAAGAAAGATGTATAATGCAAGTGTGGCATGACCGGATTAATCAGATACTGGAAGATGGTCCTGTTAGAAGCCTCAACAACCAGCGACTTTGCATGCGAAGATCTAAGAATGAGGATGAGGCGAGAGTTGTATGTCAGGACAGAAGAGTGTGGCGCTCTATCCTTCTTGCCTACCCCCACGGGGAAACGGCGTGATGGTAAGTAAGTAAGTATATTTCATTTATTTCCCCTGTAGGTACACAAGTTAACTCCAAAAGATTTAAAAGATTGATAATTTTTTCGGAAAAAAGAAAGACAGTCTAAATTTGAATTAAACTGTGGGGGATGTTTAAAGGGTTAAATACAAAGGGTAGGTGGGATGACCCAAAACGAGACGGGCATAGTTTAAGAAAGTTTATACTTACTTACATATTTATGATTAAAATGGCTACTGCTTAGATTTATTGTTTATTGATTTGACACAATTCATTTTATGTACGACGTGACATGAAAGCGTGCCACGGAAGTAATAACAATGATATTGAGTCAAGTAAGTACGTACGATAGTAGATATGTTGAAGTACACGCAATACCGATATGATATATCATTTCAGGACGTGTTTAAAGACAGCAAATGAAAATTGAGTATAGGAATTAGTCTACCTGGGACACTTCTATGGAAATTAAATGTCATATTGAGCATGTTCGACCTGCGTTCTTTCCTATGAAGAAATTAGTACAATGCTTTGCATTCTCTGTATTTGAAAACATAATGGAATTGTGGACACTCAGTGAAGTAACACCAAAGGGATATTAATATTCAACAAAAATTACAACTTCACAAACATTCATATTTGTGAAGTTGTAATTTTTCAGAACAAAGTTCTGTGAAATTTTTAAAACCAAATTAATTAATCAATTAGAAAAACATACAGAAAAATCTAATTCACGAAAAAATATTTGGCTTCTACCGGGATTGGAACCCGGGCCACCTCCTTTCTGGGGCCGGTCGTCTAACCACTGGTAGTAGCCAAATATTTTTTCGTGAATTAGATTTTTCTGTATGTCTTTCTAACTGATTAATTAATTTGGGATCTAAATAAATTAAGTTGTGGATCAACAGATCTCTATTACTAAAAATAAGTAAGGTTGTAGAATCAATCACCAATGACAATGTGTTGATTGGGAAATGAAAAATAAATCCTCAAAACAAGAAAACTTGGAAATCGCAATATTTTGGTAAATTCATGAGACATCCAAAAAAATATCAGATCACGCATTTCATCATTTAAGTCAAAATTGCTGACAAAAAAGGCCCTCGGAAGGCACACTCTAAGGCGCCTTTTAGGCTCGGCGTGTCAAAAATATTTCGCTTTAATTTTGGCGTGTCGCACCTTTGCTGTCAGCGGTTAACCGACCATTGATCGCGGCTGCTTCAATGCTCGGTCAAATATCCATTTATTTATGAGATATTTGACAGCTCCACGCACCTTTGATTTTTTTTATTTTTTTTAAAGGATTACGGCGGGATCGTAATTATACTTGTGTGCGGAAGTTGGACGTGGGTCCGGTCGAGGCCGATAGTCTGTCACAGGGACATCATCGGCCACAATCGCGTTGCTTTGGTAACTTAGGTATTGATGAATATTGTCACGTTTCACACGCGTTTCATCGCTGCCCTAGAAGTGTTAAATAAAATCATTATTCATTTAAATGATAAATATGCCGCGCAAATTCTTTTAACATCTCACAAATTAATGAAGACACTGAGATTAATTGTATTCTGCCATCTCGGAGCCGGCAAATGAGCCGACTAACGCGTTGATGGCCCATTGAAGATAACGATAATTCATCGCACTGTAAGAGGCCAGTTGTTGCTTTTGAGCCGGCGAATATCGCGATATTATATTACCTCTGGAAATATAAAACAATCGCAAATTATGTTTTATTTCGTCCTTGGCGAATTTACGTACCTTAAGTGCGGGTCGTAAAACGTAAGTAAATCATCTTTAAGTATTATAGTCTTTTCGCAAGTCACGGTTTTTGCGTGTTTTATGGTAAGTAATCGCCAGATCTCCGCGACTTTTCCCATTTTTTAAGGGTAAATAATTTGTATAGTATTATAATTTGCCTCGAGGGAGAATCATGAAGCTTAGAGAGAGGTACGTTGAGATACTTAAATAATTTAAAATATGAATATTCTACTTTGGTCATGAAATGTCCCGGTGAATTAGAATTATTTTTGTTACTTATTTTCGTCATATCACTTACGGCGTATGTATTCGATGTTATACACGCTTCCTAGGTTCTTCTTCGTTCAACTTTTCGTAAAGCAGGCATGGTCTCTGATTATGTTGAAATAATCAAATATCCCCGGAGCAATCTGATCCGTGACTATCACTTTATAGCACCCAATAATTTTAGTAATGGCGTATAAGCTGTTTAATGAGCCAAACGTTACAAAATTTATAAAACTGGGAAGACTTCGGTGGCTAGGTCATATGGAGAGAATATCCGAGTATCAAGCACCAAAGTCCCTGCTGATCTCAAGACCAATAGGGCGAAGGAATTAGGAAGGCCAAAATTAAGATGGAGTGACAACGTCCTCAAAGACATCTCTACCTTGGAGAGAGATGAGTGGAGGAAGACTCTTGAGGAGGCCAAGACCCACCAAAGGTTATAGTGCCAAGAGTGATGATGATGATGAATGGCATATAAATCATTTTAAATTGGAATATGGACGTCAATATGTATGCTGTTACACATACTTGCATTGTAATGTCGAACTTCTACGATGTCTGGGTGTTTAAAAAAAACTCTATTTGATGTCAAAGCAACACGGATGTCAGACAGATTTCTATTATCATGCAAGCAAAACATTGCGATTTGGAATTTTACCTTAGTAATTTTAGTAGTATAATTATTTTTAATCTCCTAATTTTTTCATCTCCTAATTTTTTCATCTAAAGAGTTCAAATATGAAATGAAAACCGATATACTCGTCACGGTTATAGAATTATTGACATTTAAAATATGTCTTATATTTTTGAGTATCCGGGTAACAGCCAACAGTAGGTATCTATAACAATTTTTCATTTAAGAATAATGCGGATAGGCAAATCACAGATCTTATCCACTTGAATCTGAAACTAGATGAATTCTTCCATAGTTTTCCATTCTATACATTATATTCAATGATGAGGAAACGTAAATCATCTGTTGAATTGAAAATGACTGAACTCGTGCGCTCGTTCAACTTCAAACAAATTTATCAAATCGTGATGATTCACCTGATCAGGTACATTAACCGACAAACCACACACAAGACTGTCGCCATCCGTCAACGTGGTTCAGAAAGTTGAATGTGCAATTATCTTTGACATTGTTTATACAATATTCCATTGGCTTCATCCCTTACTAACGAGCGGATAGGGTGGAAGTAGGGCTCGGCCCACTGCGTGATTCATCTTCAAACTTGTTTCATTCCAATGATTGATCGAATATCCTTTCTGATGCCGCTCCCCTTCGGAAATAATCGTCTCCACCGCGGTGTGCTGATGGGTGGGAAGATGCGAAGAGTTGGAAAATTGGAAAAAGTGATTACTTATTCGTTCCTCGCCTCGGGTCGTTCGGAGTTTTCGGTAAAGACCTTTCGATGAAGACCTGTCTCAACTTTTCTGCTTTTTCTAACTGTTGCTTATTTCTTACTTCGAAAAGACGACGTTCATTGGTCACGCCTTGTAATATCCGCTTTCTTGATTTTGGCGCACTTTACACACGACATTATAGTTCCAATATCGATTTAATTTAATTTAATTAATTTTCAAATCAACGAAAAATTATTTGGCTGCCACCGGGATTCGAACCACGAATCTTCTCCTATCCGGGGCAGGCGCGTTAACCAATTGCACTATAGCGGCCTCGTAGATTTCCGTGAATATATCGATATATATATGAATATATCCATAGAATCATTAAACCTGATGTAAATATATATATATACCTACTATTTTATTATAATAAAATAATATAGTTGCAACAGATTCGACAGTGGCTGACTGTGTGGTACATATTCTGTTTTTTTTCACGCTGATGAAAGAAACGATTAAAAAAACTCATGTTCATTACAAATTTGATATATTTTTCAATAGGTAGTTTTATCTGTTTATCCTCATATGGGATTAGGGAATGCAATCCCGAGTCGGTATTGTCCCTTCGGGATCCCTCGAGATTAGAATTTCCAATCCCGCGGGATCCCTACGGATCGGGAACCCGAATACTTTTGTGTTTTTTTTTTGTTCATAGAGCTGAAGAGCAATTGACGACAACGCCTTGCATTTTTATATCAGAAATTTTAATAAAATGCTCATTATTAACCATTGGATTAAAGTTTTTGTAGGCGTTTTTCCAAGCATCAATCAGTCAATGTACTCGTAGTAGAGTAAAAACTACTAACTAATAATAGTTTTTATTACTATGTTAGGTTGATAAAATACAGCAAATATTATTCAAAGCTATTTTCATTATTTGAATGTGACATAAACATAAGTTTTTAGTACTTACTAAAAGCTCCATGGACATATACAATTAAACATACACATAAAAAATGCTGATCAATCCCGATAATCTCGTCCGATTTTTCGGTTCGGGATTGATCTCGTAAAATGCCTCGAGATCTCGCGTGATCGGGATTGCATTTCCTGTATGGGATTCATATAAATTGTTTTAAATATTTTTTTATTCCGAATCTACTTTGAATCCAGGTTTATTTTACTTTTACGACTGTCCATGCCAAATTATTTTGTCCATTCTTCTTTGATCGTGGAGGCTTCTAGAAAAATTGTCGCCTTGACAGATCGTTATTCTTGGACATCTTATACACTTGCCCTCATTTTTTATTTTTTTATTTATGCTTAATTTGCCAGACCAGAACCTTCGCTGCGGTGGAAGGTGGTATCGAAAGCTGGGGTTGTCTGCAGGGTGCAGGGTGCAGCCTCTTCAAGGTGCACCGCGCACGGCGGCGCGTTGTGACGCGTAATTAAGTTGTTGCTCGCTCAGAGAGTGAGGCGCGCATCCGTAATGTTTGTACACTTAGTCATGGTCGGGTTTTATGGATGCCATTACTCGTAGTGCGCCGCACGCTTCAACAATCATCCTTTAATGCCCCGCCATAAAGGGAACAAAGCCGTGGAAACTATTAATTGTTATGATGGTTCGTATCCGATGGCACCACGTTGCTGCCGGCCTTGATTCTGTTTATCGCTCTTTTATACTCGGTCATACCTGACACAGGTAGGCAGAGAGGATTGAACGCCACACCACTTTTGCTTCGGCCACATTCATACGTCTTCTCATACACGTTCTACAGTTGTTGCGGCTTTTAACAGGGCCATCCTCTAATAGTTGTAGTACCATTTCGTGCCAGGTATTCGCGGACGCCCTCTATTTCTGTTGCCTTCAACATTCGCCTCATATATTTTCTTAACCATCCTTTCCTCGTTCATACGTTCCACATGACCAAACCATCTCAGCACTCCTTTCTTTATTCTATCTACCACACTACAGCCAGCATTGCATTCACTTCTAATTTGTTCATTCCTCACTCTATCGACCAAAGATTTTCCACACAAGCTTCTTAGTGACCGCATTTCCACCGCATTCAGTCTACTTTCATTCCTCTTTTGCCAATTCCAGGCTTCACTTCCATACATAAGGGTTGGCACTAGAACGCCATTATGTACCGCTAGTCTTGCTTCTTTTGACAGATTCTTATTGGCCATAATTGCATTCAGTGCACCATTAACTTTGTTTCCCGCAGTTACTCTCCTTTCGATATCATTCTCAGCCTTGCCGTCTCTACTAAACATACTTCCCAAATACACAAATCCGTTCACTTGTTCTAAGCATTCGTTGTTTATAATTACATCACACTTAGTGACTCTTTCGTCTCTCTCGAATACCATCACTTTCGATTTGCTGACATTCATCAGAAGTTCACTCTGCATGCATACATCGGACATCCTGGATACCAAGCACTGCAGATCAGCTTCACTGTTAGCCACTAATACTGCATCGTCTGCGTATACCAGACAGGATATGGTGAGTCCGTACATTTTCGCTCCAACTTCTAGTTCCTTCAGTTCTTTCATACAATTATCCATATACAGGTTGAAAAGCCATGGTGACATTACGCATCCCTGTTTGACACCTTTTGTAATATCAAACCATGATGTGAATGTCCCATTAATTCTCACGCAAGCACTACTTCTTTCGTACAGGGATGCAATTGCCTGTATGAGTTTACTCTTCACCCCATATTCAGACAAAACCTGACATGGATCAGCCATTTACAGTTGCTGGATCACAAAATTATGCGTTCTTAAGGGGGTATTCTATTTAAAACAGTAAAAAAAATGGTGATATCAGATTTTTTTTACAACAATATTTTCATATGTAGGTTTGTTCTCAGAACATATTTACGGGATTTTGCCCCCAGAGGGATGATTATATTGAATAATTTAGATAAATTATAGAAGTTTCATACAGAGATCGTAAGAACTTTTAAAAGTTGTATATTATAATATTATAAAAAAATGTAATGTTATAAATATGCTCCAAAACCTGAAAACCTTTCGTTAATTTGAAAGGACAATGCTAGAGACTTCTGTAGTTTCTGTGTCTTTTCTCGTGAACTATTAATATATACATAGATTTCGCAGCAGATATCTCTAGCATAGTCTCTTCAAATTAACCAAAGGTTTTCAGATTTGGAACATATATATATAACGTTAAAAAATTTGATAATGTGTGCATGTTTTTACGATGGAATTGCTGAACGTTGCATTATGTAGAGTTATCAGTTAACCAGCTTATACAGGTTGTAAGCCCTGGGCCATCCTATGAAAGACTATAAATATATCGTCTTTGTGAGACTTTATAGTATATCCTAATTAAATTTTTAACTTTCAATTGATATAACATATACATTAGATACAAACTTTAATTTAATTCATACATGTGAATCACGAGGAAAATGCTCAAGGAGAGTGCTCTGTGTCATGACAGAAGAATCTGGAACTGAATTCTCTGCCTACCCACGAGGAGAAACGGCAAAGTTGTTAGTTGGGTTCGTTCGTATTTTATATGCGTATTCTTTTAAAAAATTTAATGAAACCACAGTTAATTGAATGTGCGTGATGCTTTTATATTTAAAACAATGATGATAAACGCACAATTTAAAACAAATAAATGAATCAATTTTAATGGCATACAGATTTCTACTGGTTTATTTTTTCATGTATATCTTTCTAATTGGTTCATCTAATTTGTTTTTCAAAAATCTTATTATTATTATACCATTATTAAGTAATTTGTATTTAAAACCATTTATTTCTTAGTTAATCAAAATTCATGAGTGAATTGTTTATTTTAGATTATGTCCTACAGAAATTAAGTTAAAAGAAAAAACTGCCTTGCTGATTTAGAATTCATTTCATTTTGATTAGCATATTTTTATTTACGTCTGAAAAAACTTGTTGAAGAGGTTTTCATCGTAATTTTCAATTAACAAATTAGAGAGATGCCTATAAAACTGCCATCTCGGCTCCCGTTCATTAATGTAATTAAGTCCTTATTTATGTTGAAGAGAACTAACTAACCCTTTGAACTAACGCTCTACCATTAGCGGTTCCTCTGAATCGTAACGGATTAAGTCGACTTTATTTTAAAACAAATTCTTTTACATTTAACGTGGAAATATAATTTTTTTACGGCGAAATCTCTCATTTTCTTTTAAAAGCGGAAGATTTGTTTAATTAGTGTATTATTACTTTTTAAAGTTTTAGCTGAAGTTAAGAGGAATTTTTGAGATTTGAGAATTTGTTCCAAATATCACACATAAATGTTTTTACTCAAGTCTATTATTTTTTCATTTACGTCTATGGAATGAAAACATGGAAATTGAGACCAAATGAAAGAAAAAAACATGACGCCTTTGAAATGTGATGTTGAATGTGAATGCTTAGATTTTTAAGGCGGCATTGCATATTAATGCCTTAATTAGTAATTCAAAACAGGTTGTCCGCGATCTGTCAAAGACGTATCCTCCAATTTTTCCTGATGATGATATCCTGAAGATGCCAGTGGCGCCTGGAAAATCGAAAGGCCAGAGGGCAATCACCAACTCTAAGGACCAACGATACCTTTTATCCTATTGCAAACTGCAGAGAAATGCGAATCCTCAATCCAATCGTCAATCAAATCATTTTGACAAATTAAGTTAAAGTTATATAACCTAGTCAAATTTTTTTTTAAATAAAATGTAGGTAGGTACGCTTCACTACTCATAGTAGGTACTGTATACGGCAAGTTTCTAGCGTCCGAATAAATTGTCATTTCCTGTCTCCTTTCATTCGGGTCTTTCGCAAATTTTAGTACCTAACACCTCCAATTCCGGTCCTTCAATATCCTATCACGCCCGCAAATATCCTATCATTTCTACCCGTCCGCTCCTATTCTAACATCTATCAGGTACCTACTGCATTCTAATATCTATAGATAACGGTTTGAAATTCAGAATTGGACGATACTGTTAGATTTTAATTGAAGAAATATTGGTATACTTGATATTCAAAATAAGATGGCGCTCTAAGATACAGATTATCTCGTAGTTAGTAGAAGATACTTCGGGGGAGTTTTCCTCATTCAAATTAAATACAAAATATTCTTTACGCTTTGGGTGTAATGTCAACGGTTAAGGTTTTTCCAATATTGCTGACTTGTGTTTTGTAAAATGTTAAATTATCGTGATAAAGTAATTTGTATTGAATTTTAAAAATTCATTGGCTTTGGTACAAGTCAAATAAAATGATAAAAACCTTGAAAAAAGAATCTCGCTAAAATTTCTCCACAAATACTAACTAACTAGCTAACTTACCATCACGCCATTTACCCGTGGGGGTAGGCAGAGAGGATAGAGCGCCATACTCTTCTGTACTGATATACAACTCTCGCATCATCCACATTCATACATCTTTGCATGCAAGCTCGGTCGTTGAGGCTTCTAACGGGATTATCTTCCAGTATCTGATTAATCTGGTCATGCCACGTCTTTCTCTTTTTGGCGCCATCAACACTTGCATTATATATCTTTCTTACGATTCTTTCCTCATTCATTCGCTCGACATGCCACGTCTTCCGCGGTCGCCCTCTCTTTCTAGCGCCGTCAACACTTGCATTATATATCTTTCTTACCATTCTTTCCTCATTCATAAAAACCTTGCAATAAGAATCTGCCTAAAATTTCTCCACATTTTTAATAATATTATTTGAGTTGTGTTGAAACGAATAACTTATTAATTTTCGATATAAGTTACTTTCATCATATTTCAATGTTTTATAAACGATAAGGTCAGAAATATTGAAATAATGCAAACTGAGATGTCGCTTATTTCCCTAACTGTTGACATTTCACCCAAAATGCTAAATATTTTGTATTCAAACTTGAACGAAGAAGACCACTCAGAAGTTTTTGATACTGGCTACGAGACAGACGCCCTGTATAATGTAATAAAATAAGATTATGTTATACACTCGTCTAAGTTCTACGTAAGTAAATATTGGTCCTTGTGAGAGAAATTCTTTTTCGGTTGCTTGGTTTATTACAAAACATTGAACCATCATTACAGTAACTTATGTCGATTACGAAAAATTTATTCGTTTCAAGTTAAATATAATGATAAAAACCCTCTTAGTAAGTATGTCTGGCTTATAACGGTAGCATGATATACTTCTATGTATCGAAAAAAATAAATAAAGAAAATCTAAACGTTTTAAATCATGATTCATAATGTGGAAATAAAGTTAACAAGAAAGCATCTTTACGCATGTCAAAAAATGTTATATTCTAGCACGAGGATCAATAGAAAGTCAATAAACGAAGAAAGAATTTTTTTATAGGTCCATCTGCCAAACTACCACAAATACTGATGTGACGCCTGAGTTAAATGGTTCTGAGGGCACAGTATAGGGGACATTATGGTACCCATTCACGGCGGATAACATTAGAATATCAGGGATTTTGCCGTGGTGCGGTACGGCCTGAGAAAAGCGGGGGAACAGGATTACAACTTACAACTCGTGCAACGCCGGGTGTATTAGCTGGTTACATATACATTCTCAGGTGACGCATTCTAGAGAAAGATACTGCCCCTTCATAATCTTAATGCCATAGCTCCCTTAAGAATTTATTCATATACATCACTATAATTATCTTTTTGTTTATATACTACGAGGCATATCCAGAAAGTAAGTGTACTGAATTTTTGTAGGTTACAATTTTTTTTATTTAAACAAAATGACATATTTAAGCTATTTTTCGACATAGTCGCCATTCCTCTCAATGCAGGTGGTGAAGTGGGGTATCAATTTTTTGATGCCTTCCTCGAAGTAGTTTCCCACCAACCCCTTCGTTCACTTCTCCACCTCCTTCTTTACCTCCTCGTCGGTTAAAAACCTTTTTCTACCCATGTGCAGCTTCAGGGAGGTAAAGAGATAATAAGCTGAAAGTGCTAGGTCAGGGGAATGCGCGGGGTGGTTCAGGACATCCAATTTAAACGAACCGAGCAGTTCCTTCGTGGCGTTGGCCGTGTGTGGTCTGGCATTGTCGTGCAGCAGGCAGACTCCCTTTGTCAGCATGCCTCTCCTCTTGTTCTGAACCGGCCTCCGCAATTTTTTTAGGGTCTCGCAGTATCTTGCAGAGTTGATGGTCTCCCCTTGAGGCAGATATTCAATCAAAATTATGCCTTGACAGTCCCAAAACACGGATGCCATGTATTTTCTTGGCTGAAATTGTGGTTTTGAACTTTTTTGGCGGAGGGTGAAGAGGTGTGACGCCACTGTTGAGACTGGCTTTTGGTTTCAGGCGTATAGTGTGCAACCCTTTTTCACCATATGAGTTTTCACCTCATTATAAACCTCAAACGGAGGTTTTCCCTACCAAACGAGATAACAGATGACGCCGCGTATTTCGGACTTGGCGGGTGTTTGGATTGACATTTTTCACGAAACATGTTGTCGCGTCGACACTTCTCAACTTACTGACCTGACTCTTCCCCTCGTTGCGGAGGGGAAGAGTCAGGCTACACGTAAGTGTAGCCAACATGTCGAAAATAAAATTCATTTGGTCGTGAGAGCCTCAGTACACTTACTTTCTGGATACGCCTCGTATACACTTTATTTATTTATTTACTTAACTTGTTTTATCATTCAATATATCTATTCTCTATATGGAATGTGTGAGTCTACACTTATCTTTCCACATACCGAAGTAAATGATATTATTACGTATGTATTAGGTTTTCTTTGAACCCCGTTATAAATGGTCAACAAACATGCCAACAAAGTCAGGCACGATAACCCTAAAAATTTCTCACGGAAGGTTAATCGTATTTTGGCTGATATTGTATATTCGTTTTACTATGCATACGTTTATTTACATATTTTTTGTGGTTGTGAAAATGTTCCTGCCGTATTTCTTGCTTTAATTATCCCTCAAAGCTCGGAACCGAACATTTGAGAGTCCCCTCCTGCCTTTTGTTTATACCGCTCGACATTTTTATTGCGCTGTTTCCAGTGTAGCCCCCAAAACGTAAATATTATCACAATTACATTTCATGGCTTGCTCGCAACAAACCCCATTAGTGGAATTATATTTTGCACCTAAATATTTATTCACACCGATTTTATCACCAACGTGGAATAAATCGTTTTTGATTTACTTCTCCCCATAGTAAAACGAACTATAAATATAGATGTGTCCATCAATTTAATATCTAAATATTTACTTAGAATATTTAGTTAAAAGAATAATAACGTTCTAAATATTACAATAAATATTCTGTTCCAAACATTACAATAAATATTCCGTTATTGTTTTAATCAAAAAGAAAAATAATCATAAAGTAATAAAAACCTGGAAATTTTAGTGAATTGGAGTATCACGTGTTTAGACTTTGGATCCACGCATTCTATACTTGTGTGGATTTTTTTTTACACAATGTATTTTTCATAAAATAATATTTCTCTGATAGACATTAAATCTTATTACATTGTGTTAGATTAAAATTAAAATAAATCAAATCTAGCCCACATATATCGGTGGACATGACACTGGCTTCTCACACCGAGGGTTCCGAGTTTTGATTCCCGGTGAGGTCACAAAATAATCTGTATGATTTACTCAGGTCTGGGTGTTTTGTGATGTGTTTCGCCTCTGTAATTCAGCCTCTGGCCTGTTGAAGCGTAAAAAAGGACTATTGTTGAATTATATAATTTACAATACTTTACAGAGAATACTTCATTCATATAGGTTATTTATTTAGCTAACCCGTTCCATGCACGTTTTAGAGTATTTTTTATTAAAAACACATTTTATGTAAGTTTTGTAATAAAAAACGCATTGAATTTAAATATACCGCCCTGATCGGTCAACCTACAACAAAATGTTAAAAATATAAAATCTTAGCTATCGACTACTATTTAACACCACATTTGTGTAGGTAGATAAATTGAAATTAAAAATACAATTTTATAAATCGTACTTTTACATTTCGGTTCCCAAGGAATATTTATTTATTTATTTTATTTTAAAAAATCCAAAAAAAAAATTTTCGAAAAGAAAAATTTTACTATAAAAAATTTAGGGATGTTACACGTTGAGATAGACTTTTCGTTGAATGCTTAAATATCTCATTGGTTGTATCAGGCGTTTATAGTACATGCACTATTAATAGTAAGTAGGTATAACTCATTAAAATTAATTACAACATCAAATTAATTTACCATCAATTTTCATATTTTTGACATAATTTCAATATCATATTCTGTTATAGTCTATTTTGTTTTTATTGATTAAAATTGCACTTTTAATGATGAATTGAATCTTTGGGTATGGTCTAGTGATGGGATTGTAATCGGTGACATGCTATCAGTTTTTTGAGATTTGTATCTGATAGCATTGATGATTGGAAACTAATTTTTCGAAATTCGACGGGCAACCGTCGGCACTAAATAAGAGTAATATCTTAGTTACAAATCATCTGTACAACCAGAAACAAATCCAAAATAACTGTACCGAAAACAACCGTTTAAAATAACGGTTTGACCATCACTAGTATGAAAGTGATTTTTACCGTTTCTTGCATGCCGTCGAATATCCGTTACTCTAATTATATAAACAAACAATTTTTATCATCATCCTGGTAGGGCCACCGTATTAGATAATATTGGGTAGCGTGCCGTCACATGATGCGCCGGCGTCGTTTACTTAATTGAAATGTCCACCGACAAAATTAAGTAAATGCGTTAGCCCGCTGATACCATCTCCCCGGGCTTCCCCTATTATGCCGGCATGACGTCAGGTGGGCGGATTTTCTTATGAAATTAGGTAATTGAATTTTTCGCCGTAACGTTTGCTTTAAAATCATTTTTCTACTGCAATTTAGAATTTTTCTCTCATAAAAAAATAAAATTATTTGGTACAGGAGTCGCCCGAGTAACTTATGTCGCTTATACGTCGTTAATTCACGGTGCGACAAAAGTAGCCCTTGTTATTAGCAAGTCCCCGGTTTGTGTCACATTTTCACACTAATTTTTTTTATAAAAGGTGGATATTAATTGCAATTAGAATGGATGAAAACATGTTTTCTTGTCTCTACTTGAATTAAATTTTATTATATATTTTACCACTCGAGTTTCAAGAGTATCAGAATTTCTCACCAATCAGTGAAGTATTAATACATACTTCGATACTGTATAAATACTGTCATTAGAGAATCTGATGTTCTCGAAACTCGAGTTGTCTAGAGATATCCTATATTTTCCATCCATTTAGTTTTTTTGATTCAAATTTAATTTATCTTCAATGTAATCCTTATGATTTTATATTATTTTTAGCTATTTGAAAAATCGGTTCTTTAATGGTGCTTGGTACCGTATAAGGAAGAAATAAATAAATTTTAATGATCATCCATAATAATCTCTACAATGTTAACGCCAAATCATGAGAAAAAATAATTGCATTTTTATTTAAATCACATTTACTTACATTCATCAAAATATGACGTAACATAAATTTTCATTAATAACAAATTTATTTCTCCAGAAATATGTGTTTCACCGTAAATAAATAAATTTTAGTATCGGTCAATAAACTTCAGATTATTAGATTATTTTATTTGCACTAGAAATTGATAGCGCACACTTTAATATTAATATAATTAAATCACTTAAAATGTTTACTACTAGCAAAGTGGTTAGATTACAATCTATTCTGAATGCGGAAGGATAATTAATATATGGAACATCAAAATCACATAACATCCCTTTTGCGTGAGATAACATCCCGTTGATTCCGTTTCCCTCAAAGAGTCGAATTTAAGCTGTTGGTTAATGTACAAGGCGATACATAATGTGGCATCACTATATCTTCAAGACCTCTCCATCCCAGATCACTCAAATGGAAAAAGCCAATCTCTGAGGCCAGTCACTACTTCGGCTATAGGAAAGGCTGTAGAACCTATCAATCATTGCAAGAAGACTAAGTTTTGTTTAGTGTACAGGCATTTGCGGTGACAGGCCCAAAAGCGGGGAACTTCTCTTCCCTCTGTAATACGGAACAGCGCGTCAGAAACGGTATTAAAAAAAGACTCAAAACACATTTTTTTGAGAAAGCATTTCCATAAGTTCGCAATGTTAAATTTTAAGTAGTGGTGTAGGACCAACAAATTTTTGTGTAAAGCAACCTTGAGGTAAAGCGCCCTTGATGGCGCTGTATAAGTTTTTTTTTCCATTTTTATTATTATTTTATCCATTTTTATTATTATTACGTGTTTGATTATATGTTTAAAAAAAATAAAGAAATCCCAGTACGCCTGAAAAGAAAAATGTTCGATACTTCTATCCTACCGATGTTGACATACGACCTAGAAACAGCAATACTAACAGCAAAAAGCATACACAAATTAATGTGTACACAGTGGGCCATAGAAAGGCTGATGCTCGGCGTGAGCCTTCGAGATAAAATCAGAAATGAGGAAATAAGACACCGAACAAAAGTTGCCGATATTACGGACCGTATTGCGAAATTAAAATGGCAGTGGGCTGGACATGTGGCTCGTACAGGAGTATACTAGATGGGCACCCAGAATCCTACAGTGGAGGCTCTGGACGAAAAATAGAAGCGTCGGAAGACTTCCCGAAGGTGGTCTGATGACATAGTCCAGCAAGCAGGAAGAACCTGGATGCGAAGGAGGAGAAACAGAGATGAGTGGAGGAAAATGGAAGAGGCTTACATCCAGCAGTGGAGGGAAGAAGGCTAAAGAAGAAGAAGAAGATTTAAAGTGAGTAGCTTAGTGTAGTGGTCACGACGCTCGCCTAGTGATCTGGTGGTCGGTGGTTCGAGCCCCATCCCAGGACACTAGCATGTTAGTCTTGTTTTCATATCACAAGCGTTCAGCTTTGTTTGAAAATATGTAGTAACAATATTGATGCGACACGTATTCCGTGTTCACTTTTCTATTTATTTAATAATAAAAAGAGCTATGAATCGACATATGAGCACACTTATACTAGTGATTGTAGAATTAACGTGCTCTTTGCATATTAAATTACAGTCAAAGATTAGCCATTTAATTCTGGTCTTCAACTTAACTTAATAACGATTGTACGCCTTGCCCTTTCCGTAGCAACTGTATCCAGTTACGTCCCCCGAACGCTTTGAACCATTTCAATTAGGTAATGTTGCCGCAGTGTTCCAATCACTCGCTGCATTGTGCAGGTGTAGTTGTGTATACAATATTCCTTTGTGTATGTGTTCGTGTAAATAACGCACACTGCTACCCCTATGTCTATCTTCACGCTAATTTTCACAAGTCAAGATAATATATGTTGTAGATGTCTCATAGAGACGAAACTGCTTTTTATATGGGAAAGTAGGTATGTATGGAAGTCTTTTTGTGTCAGCATAGGGCTTACAACCTATCGCGCGGCTGTCTTAAGTGATCATTTTACACAATGTAAGAATTTTTGAAATCGGATGAGTAGTTTTGGAGATTACCTCCTATATACATACAAACCTTACCTCTACTCTACTCATTATAATATTAGTGTAGATAAAGGAGCTACCTAGGAAGATTATCTTAATTTATACTTGTTGTGATCGGAGCTGCAGGGCACTCTATCTGTAAACACTGCATCATGTCAACCGATCAATTTCAAGATTCGGACAGTGCGACCGCGCCGTCTCCCGTTCGCCGTAGCGATGTCATTCTGTCGACGATCGGTATAGAAGTAATATTCCTGTAACGCATTTACCTTTTTTAAAAAAATAAACCTCAGCATCAAATAGTGAGTATAACTGACACCCTGTCTGGACTTGCCTAGTCTTACTAGCCTTGTTCCACACTTCTATATACGCGAAATGAACACTGAACACGGAAGAATTCTCACGGTCGGGTGGGAATTCTTCTCCCTTCATAACTCTACGGAATCTTCCTTCTGAGTAGATCAATCAGAACCAACCCGTCAAACACTAAACTAAATGTTGTACTCCGCATACGAGTTATTTGTATCACTACTGTAGTTCCGAGAAGAGCAGTCACTCAAATCATCATTTATCCGTGTGTCCCTTTAATTAAATAGCTCAGCTCATTATATTAATAATGTCCGTGTTTTGTTACGGAACAGGGAGGTCGCATTTATTACGGACTTTTATTTTTCGTATTTAAATTAAAGATGTTTTTATTATGTGCTGCTTATTCGCGGTCCGCAGGTTCTCCTCTAGGTGCGATGAACTGTATTATTGTTTCCTGATACATTTTTATCGGCTCCGCTCGGTGAATGAGCGCCGCGAACGTGTGCGTAAATATTTTCGTTTGTCTGTCCACCTGTCGCGTCACGTTTTTTCGATCCATCTTCCTGTGACGTCACCGGCCATATCGCAAATGTATAGAGGAATGGCACTCGCCGGTTCTCAACCATCGGTTTTAGGGTATTTTTTTTGTTTCGTTATTTCAAGATTGATTTTCACTGACACTCTGAGGTCGAGCATGTGTAAAGATAGCATTGGCTGTGCGTCGCTCGCAGGTGGCGCGTTAAAAACTGTTGGAATCGAAATAATTACACATTTTTCTGTGAATTGCTATCTGATGTAGGATGAAGACGATATTGGTGCAGATATACACGCACACATTATTGAATGATCTTGTTATAAAAAGATTCTGCTTTACAAACTAACCTGGTAATTATTATGGATTGAATCATATAGCGTCTTTCACGTAAAAACCGCGCTATATAAATCATCATAAGCATAACGTGAGCTACTGGAAGTACATATCATCCTACATTGCACAGCTTCGAGCATTGACGCATTCACGTCTGAAGGTATCATCCAAAAATTACTATATTTTCAATATATTTTATCGACAGAGGGAACATCATTAATCAAGATACGAATATATATTATAGATGTCTCATAGCGACGGAGCTGTTTATTTGTACGGGAAAGTAGGTATGGAAATCTATTGGGTGTTTATAAGGCTTACGATCTATCGTACGGCTGGCTTAATTGATCATCTTACACAATGTAACCTTCACCATGGTAGACTACCACATCTATCAAATTTTTGGACGTTGTATAGGTATATGTCAACTTTTCACGTCTTATTTCATAAGCGAGTTGTTGGTGCCGCTTAGCGGGCACATCCCTGCGGATGGCCTACCAGCGACTGCATGCTGGTAGGCCATCCACAGGGCCTACCAGCATGCAATCGGCGATAACCAATTGCTATGTGCAATTGCAAATCTGACGATCATGACGGATTTTCTTCAGTCGCCTCCAATATAGGCCGTGTTGATTTTGAAATTCCTCCGTGGCGATTTCTCCTCGGATATCCCGGAGCCGGGTTGCGGGCCGCCGCACGGTCGCGCACCGGACGCGGAGATGGAGCGCCGTGCCTGCGAGCCGGATGACGGGAACACGCCGCGCGGTCGCCAATCCGCAATCGACTGCTTCAACAGGAACTATTAATTCTGATTGATGGCCAGGGAGCGAATGCCAACAATATTAATATGTCGTCATCAATACGGGAATTTATTTTTTCTTTTGTACTATATTCCAATTTTCTACATTTTACGCGAATTGAAGCTGATGCATTACTAGGGTGAATAGTCTATGCACCCATGAAAAATCACGGAACATAATTTGAATGTTTTTTATTATTATATAGTATAAATTTCCCGGCGAGAGTCTGTCCGTCTGTGTGACCGCGCTAATCTCGAGAACCACTGGTTTTTATTATTATGGTCTGCGTTTCAGCCGTGTATTTCCGTTTTTTTACCCATGAATTCCAGTAAGTTACGGACTTACGGGACAAACAACTAAATTATTATATTTAGATACGATTTAGATGGATACGAATCGATTTTTGGTCATGGAACTTCAAGAATATACATATTTGTGTAGGTACCTGTCAATGTGCGCATTATCGCTATGTATGCAAAAAAGAGACAAAGTTATATCAAGCTATAAGATAACTCCAAAAAATAACGTTTTTTTATTGTTAAGGTGATGCAACCTCTTTAACGGCCCTAATTTATTTATTTATTAATTAACGTCTTATAGGGGTTTTACAACAGATAGGTTAAGTTACATCAATAGAATATATAGTTTAAAGAAAAAAAATAATAACATGTAAACATAATAATGATGTAAAGTGGAAAGAAAATACTGTAAATACAGATACAAATATATAAAGATAAGTATAATGTAATGTAAAAAGGAAGTAGGTATATAAAAGGAGAAGCATAAGGAAATGTGTTGGATATGTAACGGTGCGTACTTGCCTTCCAACTGTTCAAACTACACCGATAAAGTAAAACACCAAAAACATGGTTGGCGTGTAATTGGAAACAATAATCAACAAGTGGGAAAAAAATGTTTGCCTACCTGTCTACCTACGTTCCGATACTGAATACACATCACTTCCCTGCCATCTTTACACGCGCCTCGGAAAAGTGCAAACATTACAATTTTTTTATATTTACATCTACAACTGTGTTCGAAAATCAATATCACTGTCACGTTCAAAGTTCCGTTAACCTTTTGCCCTTTCAATATGACAAAAAGTGCAATCGGGAAAAACTGCACATAATCGAAGTTTTCCGGTCAATCTATAAGATTTTGGAAAAAACTAGAAATCGGTAGTAAACGCGACTATATTTGCGAAACTCCCATCCAAGGTTGTGTCGCACATATAATATGTATTGTGCTGACCCTAACATTCTAGCAGATACCTTATCATCGTTCAAAAATTCACTCAAATACAACATCCATTTTCTAAACGATGACCTGAACCTATAGATCAATTAAATCAATTATTTATTTACTTATTCTTATATGATAACACTACATTCAAACACTAAATATACAGGGTGATTTGTAAAACATTAATAACCTCGCAGGGCTGTATTTCTGCCTTGATTATGAGTCGAAAATGTTCAAGCTATTACGACCTAATATCAATAGTTAAGGAGATATGCAACATCAAAGTTTGAATTTTTTTTCAATACTTCTGAGTTATTTTTTATAAACCGTTGGACTATCATTACAGTAACTCATATCGATTACGAAAAATTCATTTGTTTCAATACAACTTAAATAAAATGATAAAAACCCTGAAAAAATTCCAATTGGAATGTTTTCCAATAGGAATTCGAATGTTTTTATTTTTTTATTTGACTTGTATTAAAGGGAATGAATTTTTCATATTCGATATAAGTTACTGTAATGATAGTCCAATGTTTTACAAAAAATAAGTCAGAAATATTGAAAAAAAATGCAAACTTTGATGTCGCATATCTCTTTAACTATTGATATTAGGTCATAATAGCTTGAACATTTTCGACTCATAATTAAGGCAGGAATTTAGTCCTGCGAGGTTATTAATGTTTTACAAATAACCCTGTATAATACCTACACATAAATGTACCTACATGTAAAATATACATAAATGTAAACATACATGTTACTAAAGCGTGCCGAAGACACTTGTAATTGGGATAATGGGCTTAGTTTTCATTTATTATGTTTTATTATTAGAGTATCATGAACCTGCTATCCTGTTAGTGTCTCTAATAAATATTTTAAAAAAACTCATCGAAATCCATGACGTCATAAAAACGCGGGGCGTCTACCGCAAGTCAGTTGTTTTTTTGAAAATACCGATACCACTAAATAGTGGCACGGGTGGAGTAGGTACTTACTTTCGAAATTTTCTAGTGCGAAGCTGACATAACGTCGTTCATCGGTATACCAGAGACGAGTGAAACGTTCTTGAGAAATATTCTAGCGAATGAAATGAATTAAAATGACTAAAAAGTGTTTTAGGTTCGTATTCAGTGAATTTCTGTATTAAATAAAAGTTTTGACTTCTTTCAAGTATTTTATTGCGTTCCGCACCCCTACGATTCGTGAAATTACTATTAAAATATAGATAATTAGACAAAGAATTGTGATCTAGAAACAAAAATATATCGTCTGAAATTTTGGTTATTGAATTATGACATTGATTTAAGTTTTTCATGTCAAATGTAAAACTATATTAGAATCATGTCAAAATTTATAGTAATTTTGGATATTATAAGAAAACAAAATGATATTATAGGAACACTTATTAAGTAACTGTTTATTTAAATATAAATGAAAATTGAATACATATTCGACACTGCAATCCATGTAGATATGTGTAGCAATTTTTTTATTTTTTACATGCCATTACTGCACAACTGTTGGATGATAAAAAGTGGTATTGCACCATAGTCTATGTAGACATAGAACAAAAAAAATGTAATTTTTGCTTCCCGTCTTGGTTATTTAATGACAGATGTTTATAAATCCCTTTTTCTGCACATTTCCCCCAATCACATTAACATCATGTCACATTAATTAATCCATGTAGATCCACGACTACTTTCCAAAGGTCTCATCTAAAAATGAAAAAGTCGTAAATGTAAATTAATTAAGCAATTACAAGACCATAAATAAAATCGCCCCGTCTATGTTTGAATCTTGAGGCAATAGTCACAATTGTAAAATTTTTGCTATCTTAACAATAAGGCGGATATTATACATTTTAAACTTGTTGGTAACGTGTGTTATTCACTTGTATGAAGTTGAAGTGAAATAAATGTTGTTCCCTTTCCATTCAGACTTCTGCAATTCGTTTGGGAAAGTTTCTTTCAACTTGTATAACACGGCGAAATAATTGGTTTTTCAAAAAATATGTCGAAAAACTTTTAATTTGGAAAATGTATTGTCGACCATCTTGCCTTGAACGAATGAACAAAAAAACAAACAAATGAACAAGAGATGTGGATTCACTGTTTATGACACAGTATAAAATTGTTTTTTCTGATAAAGTTCCTTTATCATATTTTGTCTTGCTGTATGTGGTATGCTCGTTTGCGTAGATTTTTTTTTTATGTGTATACCTAGATACACGCTGTTTTATTTTTTATTTTTAAATATTTATTTAAAAAAAATAATTTAGATACGTTGTTCCTAGGAAAGAATCGTGTCCAATCATCTGCAGGGTTATCTTAATATCCACACTTGCACCGGGAAACTTGATAGTGGTAAATGAAACGCAAAATTACATTGAACGCTACAGAATAAGTACATGTAATGAAATACTATAATGCTTAGCCAAGAAATAAACTGATATGATATAGATTATAATTTTCTGAGATGCAATAATATTTTTACATATTCTGGTTTTGGTTCAATATTTTTGTGGATCGTTTTCATCCCCTGAGAGCGTCTAGCCCTCTCTTAACACGGCACCTCCATCTTCCCCCGTCTCGCCATATTTTGGTACTTAATGACCAATCGAGACCCAATCCAAAAATATGACATTCTTAACCCAAAATCGTTGGTTTTTTGATTGATGATGAATTTTTAATAGGAAATTACACTGAATGCAGTAAACAGACATGAGATCCCTTAGACGTATGTGTGCTAAATCCATTTATGATAGAATAAAAAATGAAGATATTAATTAGGAAAGAATGTATATAAATTAAAAGGAGTATTAAAAACGACGTAGAAATTTAAAAATATAAAATAAATAGGTATAAACTAGTTTGCCTCAGCACAGGAACCCCCAGTGAGGACTAAGAACACAAATATCAACAATAACATTGTACATACATACTATTATATTAAATATGTTAAATTGTATCTGAATAGAACCCAATAGAAAAATAAATAAACATTAGATAAAAATAAATTAAAGGGTCGCTCAGATGGTTTGGGAATGTTGAGCGAACGAATGAGGAAAGAATGGTAAGAAAGATATATAACGCGAGTGTTGACGGCGCCAGAAAGAGAGAGCAATCGCGGAAAACGTGGCACGACCAGATGTTGGAAGATCTTAGGAGTCTCATTAGGAGCCTCGACAACCGTGGGGCTTGCATGCGAAGATGTATGAATGTGGGTGAGGCGAGAGTTGTGTCAGGATAGAAGAGTGTGGTGCTCCATCTTCTTTGCTTACCCCCACGGAAAAAGGGCGTGATGGTAAGTATCTACGTATTATATAATATTGAACCCTTCCCGACAAAATAACGTTTGCGTAAAAATCATATTTACCAAGGGAGTTTTTTAATACTTCTCGATGTGGTTAATGTGTTAATTTACACCAAATTTATCAACCATCGAGAAATATTAAAAAACTAACCTCTTCCAGTAAAAAAATATTTTTATGCTTGCGATCTTTTGCCGAGGGCTCGATGTTACACCACAAACTGCCACGAAATGTATATATTTAATAATGATAATTTGTCTCCTAATCGAAGCGATCTGCTCGCCTATTTTTCGGCTTTCGATTAAGTCGCATGTGGAAGTGTTCATTAGTTCCATGGCTTAGAGTTTGGACAAATGGCCCGTAGCGCGGCTGCCGCCATCGCGGGCGATAAATCGGGAAAGTGCTCTGTTATCCACTCCATTTGGCGCGGTATTGGATTCCCGTAATCCATTATCCGTGAAAACTCTGGAACTGCAATTTGATACGATCGGTATCCGCAAGATGGCGTTACGCTGCTGTTAATGAGATTAATGATTTAATTCTTGGTTTAACTCTTTTTTATACAATTTATCATTTAAAATAATCATCTCGTCACGCCTGTAAGTGTCCGAAGAATTCGCACAAATGAAATTTACATATTTTTAATCGCAGCATCTGTTGTCGGTAAATCGTTGTTAAATATCTCCCTATTTAAAAACAATTTATCTTAAAATATACCTACGTATAATCCATGAAAATGTAATTCGCTAGAGGTACTCGAACCTGAAACACTATCTTGACGGGATAATGTTTTACCATTAGACTATGTTAATCATTTCATATGACGGTGAATTTAGACTTAATATTAAATCCCTAAAATTATACAACTATTATTTCCAAGCACCTATTTTACAGCGATACTCTTTCTTCAGGATAAGACTTGTACTAACACTTATTTTATTGCAAGTGTATCTAATGAAAAAATTCCAATCAATTGTCTAGACTCTAAAGAAATTCTCCCACCCTCCCGAAAGTCGCGAATCAATAGCTCTGAGACACAGGTTGTCTCCACTCCACTGTCAACATTTATCGTGGCCTTAGTGAGAAAATTTTCGTTGTGTTTTTCACATGCTTGCAGATATTGACCAAAAAAAAAACGATGAAATTCAACAGTAATTTTCTCGATGTGTATGTTGCACGGTGTATTGTTGTCATTTTGACTAAAAATCATAAGATCGCAGATTTTGACCAAACGCGAGGAAATTCAGCGGTGATTTTTGATATGTGCATACCGCACGATTTACTGCTGCCACTGCAAAAAAAATCAACATTTATCGTGGTCTTAATGTACCCCTAGATATTGTTCATGATAGTTATATTCTCTGATTGCACTCAATGGTTTTAAACTGTTAGTATCAGTCCAAATTTTCAAAAATATGTGATTTTAAAACTGTGCGATTTTTATTGAAATATAACAGGAAATCTTCAAAAAGCTGAAACATCTTTTAAAATTTCACTTTTTTGGCATAAAAATATGTATACTATTGTAATGAGATATTTGTAATTATTCATTGTAAATTAAATTAAACACAATTTCACTTGGTTTGAACTTTGAACCACCACATTTTTGATAACACGAATCGGTTTCGGAACTGCCGCGCTGGTCCTTCAGGGTAAACTTCAAGCCATACATTTCAAAACCTCAGCAATTATATATTTTTTGACAGCTTGTTTCTGTGTGTGCCTGCCATGTGGTATGACATTATTTTCAACGTTCAATATTCTTTTATTGTCTGTTTTGAATGTTTTTTTTTTAATTTAGGATATTTTAAAAATAGTAAGAATAGTAATCGCATGTCTATTTAAAAAAATATAATTGTATATAATATTTATTTAATGTTTAGTTTGTTGGTTACACTGAAGAAGAAAATATGGTTTCGAAAACGGTTTATGTTACCACATGTAGTGGGTTAAACCAAATTATATACCGGTTAAAATCTTTTGAATATTTTTTCTTTACATTAGAGCACATTACATAGAGCAGAGCAAATAAACGTGTCCAAAATCTTGTAGAACTTAAAAACCCACAATATTTACTTTCAATGTTTTTATATAATTTGAGAGTATAGAGCAGAAAGAAAATACAGAGCATTAAGAATATGAGGACAAAGACATATAGAATTAAAAATTAATTATTTACCTGTAAAATGAAACTCAATACTCCTGGCTAAATAATTCAAACTTCCAAGATTACCTCGTCAAGGGGTTGCTTATCAAGAGGAAGCCTTAATGAAGAAGCCAATGACAGAATACAGATTGCTCCTTGTGTTTTGTATCTTGTTTTGACAATATCCCTTTCCGTGAACTGCGAAGGTCCTTGAAATACAACTCATGAATGGTGAATGGTTCTCCTAAAGGGTGTAGCATCGATAGAGGTGTTCAAAGATTCCCATTCGCTTATGCCGCTTCGTTTGAACAGACCAGAGCTATGCAAGCTGCGGATCGCGTCCAAAAAGGAAGTAGTTTTATATAAAATTTTATTTAAAATAAATTCCTACAATCGTCATAATTTAAGAGGTTTTCAAAAATCTGAAAATTAAAAAAGAACTAAATATGTGAATAAAAAGGACATGAAAAAATACTAGAATTTATCTAATATTCGAATTAATCATTTTAGCATAATGAGGGTGTAAATTAACAAGGAAAAAAATAAAACTTCCATGCTCTTGATGAAAGTCGACATGTGTTTCATTGTTGAAGATAAACCTTTTCAGGGAATTTTTTCACAAAATTTCCTCATTAGTGGTCTGAGGGGTAGGGTGAGGGGTCAAGGGATGTTTTTTAGCAACTTTTTACCCCCCCCCACTGGTGACACGTGGTGAGGTTTTAGATTACCCCCCCCCCATCCATAATCACGTGTATTTTTTGGTACAAAGTATCTTAAAAAAATCGCGCGTTTAACGAAAAAATATATACACGTGATATCGCACTACATCCCCCCACCCCCTTGTGATATTTCGTGTGCTTTTTCCGAACCCCCACCCCCCCCTTTCGACGCTCACGCGATTAATGAACGAATCCTTATAGGTTGGGTTAAAAAATCTATTTTTTTTTATTATTTTGAATTTTGTAGTTGTAATCGACGCGTAATTGCTGCGCGCTGTTATTGGTGTGGTTGGTACTCGGTGCTTTAGCCTTGCGCGCAATTGTCGGGGTGCCATCATTGCCTTTCGAGATGAAGTTGTATGAAAAATTAAACTATTAAAACTATATAAACTTCGCAACCCTTCGCGATCATTAAAATATTCCCTTGACGCTTCTGAGAATCAGTTAATTAATTACTCGACAATTTGTCCTCGGGGTTTGTCTCATTATAAAGTTCTACGTTTTCCAAAGACTTATGACGGAAGGTCGTATTTCTTCCGTCGGGTCGGGCTGCTGGGCGAAGGCTGGCTCTGCTGCGGTGTTTATAAACCGAAAGAAAAATAAGGTTGTATTTCGGCATTTTAATTGTAGAAAATAAAACATCTTAACATTCTGAATAAATGATCCTGCTTTGTTTTAAGGGGTTGCACCACCTTGGCGTTTTCAAAAGACTCTTAACGCTTAGAATTCTAAGAATAATTTGAGTTATCACTCATTCAAAAATTCCAAGAATTGGCTGAATTATAGCAATTTGAAGCTAGTGTGGTAGGCGAATTCTGAAACGAATTACATTATTCTTTGCGTTTTTCTCGTAACGCCTTTTTTCAGACTCTTGGAGATGATATCTCAAAAATCATTGAGACGAATTTATTCAAATTTTGCACACTTCTTACTTATCACATTATATACAATGAAGCGTATGATTTTTTTGATAACATTATGAATTTACTTGGATATTTTTAGGAAAAAATAAATTTATTTTCCAACTGATGTCATTCGCACAAAAAAAACACAATTTTTTCGATACGCTAAATCTTAAACAGTACACCATTTAAAAAGAAACTAACTGGTTGCAACCCGTCAAAAATGACGGAACATTGGTTCGCGTCTTTTTAGCGCTCAACGGAAAGACTGCCTTGGTACGGTAGCCGGCAAACATCTTGAAATTTTACGGCGTAGTAGGGAGAAGTTTGCGCATGAACCATTCCACCAAAGAGACCCAAATTTTGTCTTCTGCGCATTCCCCCACTACGCCACAAATGTCAAGAAGTTTGCCGGCAGCTGTAACATGCGTGGAACGGCCGATTCGGGTTTGGTGGCCCGGGGTTCGAGCCCCATCTCCGGCCGTTTTTAGCCGTGAATTCAAACGAAATTGCGGATTTTGCACGAAGTTACGACGACGAACGGATGGATTGATAGCGAAATTATTATGTTTGATAATTAACTTTTTAATTTTTACTCAAACCCTGGCGACATGATTATCTCCAAGAGCTGGGCGCGTCATAGAGAAGGACCTTTGCGGGACAGCACGTAGCTCCGCCATTTTGAAATTTTAATGAAAAATATTAACCGACGCAGTAATCAATGATACTAAAAAATGTATGTGCAATAGTTACGTTAAAAAAAGAATTGTATATATTTTTTGATATCCCGAGGTGGTCAATCCACTTCGCCTTCGCCCCAAGTCTTAGATGAATAAATAGAACAAGTAGATGAAAATATAATTTTTTGATTTTTTCCTCTATTTTTATTTAATACGAGAATATCATCACCACATGTTTTGGAAACGTCCTTTTCTTCAAGTGAGCGTAGACTGAAGTATGTGGGAGTGTGCGTCTGGTGAATGGGTTGCGGGTCCAGTGGCAGTGAACAATATCGTGAGAATGGGTGTTTAGAACTTAGAAGCTTGTAAAAACTACATTTTATTTATAACGTTTTGATAACATTGTATCCTAGACGTACGCACAATAATTAAATAATATACGAGTATGTAAGGGAATCAATTGTCGGGTGGCATCGTTTTCTCGTTCACGTAGAGGCGGGGGGGGGGGATGGACAAGGAGACATTTAAATGGGAATATATTAAATAATTTTTTGTAATTAATATTCACTAAATGTAATTGGATATTGTCGACCATAGAATAGGTGTGGGATGGATGAAATTTAGATCTGTAACAGGGATCTTGTGTGACCCGAAAATGCCTATAAAACTTAAAGGAAAGATATACCAACCTTGTTGTTAGGCCCGCGATAATGTATGGCTCCTAATGCTGGACTATGTACACTCTAAGCAACTCGAAACAGCAGAAATGCGAATGCTTAGATGGTCGGCAGAAATAACATTAAAAGATAGGATTAAAAGTTGACGCAGTCGTGGTAGCCTGGGTGGCACGGACATAAACAGTAAGCTGGAGGAGCGGCAGTTGAGATTGTATGGGCACATACCATCTCAACTGCCGCACAAGACGGAGACCACCGGACCACACAATGAAGCAGGCAATGTCTATGGAGCTTCATCGACAGTCATCCAGAGGAAGACTAAAGAACTCCTGGATGACTCGATGCTCCAAAATATTACACAGAAACGGCCTGTGGATGAAATGGAAGAAATGGATGAAAGCGATACCCAGAACCGAAGAAGATATAGCCTGAGAAGAGAAGAGCCTACCTAGGCAATGAATTGGGACAGTGCAAGGAAGAAAAATAAATCAAATTGGATATTGAATAGATACGCTTTTTTTACCTCGGTGTCTATTATTTCAAATTAATAAAAAGGAAAGATTACTATTCTGACGATCTTCGCTTTGTATTTTGGGATCTTTTCTCCTCAGTTTGTCCGTCGTTTAACGGATCATGGCATTCCTCCTTTATTGGTATCACATCTAAGACCTATACATCTTTACATGACTGATATTTTATAACATATGTGTATAACATCGTCACGCCGAGGACTGTTACATATCTCTGTGACCTTGGGACTCGCGCTCCCTGCACTTATGCGGTGACAGTGTGCCACGTATAACTTCTTGATTTATGATGAACACAATTATTAATATTTTTTTATATGTGACATTTTTGCACTCACTAGGACTGTCTATCGGGGTCAATAATCCGCCCAAAGATAAAAACAAATCGGTCAAAGTTATATACTTCATTCGAAAGAAAATTTCCTGGTACAGAAGATAGTATAAAACCAAATTTATTAATGAATTAGAAAGTCGTATAGAAAAATCAAATTAACGAAAAAATATTTGGCTGCTACCGGGATTCGAACCACAGACCTCCTCCTATCCGGGGCAGGCGCGTTAACCAATTATGGGGATAGCGGCCTCGTACGTTTCCGTGAATATATCGACCTCATTTTTATTAATTGATTAACATATATTATCAATTTTTTGGAACAATCCTCTTTTTCTGGTGCGGTAGGCACAAATTATTTTGTGTAGCTGCCACTAGGGGACGCCAGAATTAACTGTTTAATTCAATTTTTGGACACATTTTCGTTGATTTGGTTTTTCTGTACGTCTTTCTAATTAATTAATAAATTTTATTTTAAATTTCACAGAACTTTGTTCCGAAAAATTGCAACTTCTCAATAAGAATGTGTTCTTGAATAGAAGATAGTATACAATAAATAGAAATAAACTTTGTTTTCATCACTTTTGTATTGAAAATATCAACATGTTTCAGAGCCTATGGCCCATTCGTCTGTATTGAGTACAATTGTATCCTGACGAAGGGGCCATGGGCTGAAACATGTTATTTTCAATACAAAAATGGTGAAAATAAAGTTTATTTTTATTATTAATTATATTAATAATGTCACCACAAAATTATTTTGCTGTGTTTGAAGAAGAAGAAGATATTATGTTTGCTATTAAGTTACATTTATTGCCTACCCCTATGGGACAACGGCGTGGTGGAAAGTAATTAAGTAAATTAAACTGGTTTACTTGTTAGATAGACACTAAATTTATCAATGATTTTTCTTCTTCTTCTCGTGCTGTTCAACGGATTTTGATTATTATTTTTACTTTATTTTTTGTTTTATTTCATTACCTGCTTTATTTGCTGCGGCCCTGAAAGCTCTACATTAGACTGGTCAAAGAATTACTTCGGGTTATTAATTATATTAATAATGTCACCACAAAATTATTTTGCTGTGTTTGAAGAAGAAGAAGATATTATGTTTGCTGTTACGTTACATTTATTATTATATTTACTTACAGACCTTAAAATTTATAAAAAATAAAGACTTTAAAAGTAAGCGCTTTCAAGACATCTTTCTGTTCGCGTTCAATCAAGGGAATGCATTTTTTTATTGTAGAAGCATCGAAAAATTTGTAGTAGGATCGAGAATAAATTGTATTTTTTGCCCCCTTTATTTGCAAAAAACAGACAACTCATGTTAACACCCAATAAATATCTATCAAATCTAATGATCCTTCGAGGAAATTTTCCCGAACTGTGTCTTGCAGCCAATATTGTTAGCGGTAAATAATTTATGTAGATTTTCGCTTTTACCTTTCACTTACTCCTGCGCGCCTTATGCGTTTAAATTTTCCTTTCATTGAATTCCTCAGCGGTGCCTCCTCGCATTTACGCAGAGCGGTCCAATCAATCACTCTCGACTCTCGATATTTTCTGGAGCACTTCATGTCTTTCACTTTTGAAAGTGTTGCCTTTAACTTCTCTATTGAATTTGGTATTTACGGGGCTGGATTGAAAAGGTTTGCGGAGGCCCTGAACATATATATTTTATTTATTCACAACGGTGCGTAACCGCAGTAAGATTTAAACAAGATTGAGGACGTGAAGACCTTAACTTTATACATTTGCCGCCTTTCAGATTTGAATTTAATTTAAAATGTGGGATTAAATTCCGGAGATCTTAATATAAATGAAAGGAGCGGCACATAGGGTCGGTTGAATCAACCCGATTTGTAGTAATGTTTCTTATAAAGCTTTGCTTTTTCCATCAATCAAGCAACCAGTTTTCGTAAAAATGTATACTTTAAATGAACTATTACTATATTTCAAATTGATACAACCGGCCCATAGTCGACGAACTCTACAGACGTCTTAGGATGAATTAGAAAAAGCTGGAGGTCGGTAGAAAATTTTTCCTAATCCGCGAAGCTTCTAAAAGTCCAATGTTTTATATAAACATCGGTGACGCTGCGCGGCGAACAGTGTGTTTTGATAAGCGAGGCGATAGATAGAAGGCGAACAGACAATAACCGGGCATTTCACTGCGAAAATTAGCAAGAATACCGATTTATGTGCCAGAGTACCTACCTGCGTGCGGATTATTTACAGTGAGCGAATCAGTGTATGCGACGTGTATCACTGTGACGATTAGTGTTAGTCACGGAACAGTGTTCCAGTTACGTTACGTTTATGTTCGGTGACTTTGTGTATAAAATAACAATATACCTAATTGATTTTAAGTGTTTCATTTCTTCTTCCACCGCCGCGATCTCATCACATTACGGAGATATGTACATATTTTACTTGCGTTGGACTTGCTTCTCTCCCAGTTCACTTTGTGCAGTTGTTTGTTGCACATATATGTTAGGTCAATTAACTACAGCAGTAGTTCTCTTCAGGTTGAATTTATATTCCGGAGAAGAGTACTTTCTATCAATTGGTAGGTACAAAGAAATCAAAAATGCGTTTTTGGTAGATATGGATGCTCCGCGAACCACCAAGTTACTACATTATTTTATCATCAAAAATTGTTCTTGCTTTAAATTTTTATTTTAAAATTAAATTATATTTATTTAAATAAATCACTATTGTTACAAGTGTGATAACTGTATAACTCGATACATTTATTCTCTTGTTTAGAGAGGGAGATCGTTTATATTGTGAATATAATTAAGTTTAAATATTTATGCACCAAAACGGGTGCAATATTGTTATAATATTTTTTAAATTAGAGACACAGCAAAACAATTGTTATATATAAAAATCATATTAAAATGTTGCATAGCATAATATACCATATAATAATTTCTTAAAAAGCTGAAAGTCAAATATAAACATGAATCCTTTAGTACGTAATAAGCAATTATTGGAAGGAATTGAATTATTGCCAAGTAGGTAAGCGTTCTATGAAACCTTGTTAAATTGAAAAATCTTAATATTTCGTTTGTTTCCTTTTCTTTTTATTGCTGGGGGGGTTGAATCAACGTTATACAATTTCCGCCCGTGAGTTAGGCAAGATGCTATCTCCCGTCGAAGATCTCATTTCCTATTTACGTTATCTAAAAAATATTATGTTGACTTTCAAAATAATATTAAATTCGATTTTTTTTTAATAATTAATTTTTGATAATTAAACATAACGTTAACCGAGGCACCTTTAATGATAAGTGCCCGGAAAAAACGTGCATTACTACAGGGCTTCACCACAAATATCTAATTACTCTAAAGGGGAAGGGGTAACTTAAAATTGTATAAATAAGTCGTTTGTACGTGGTATATCCACTGTTTGATAATGGCCTTACAAGCCGAAACAGCTGTAACACATAAAAATACTTAAACCGTAGAACTTAATAATAATATTTATTAAAATTTAATTTATTTTAAATTTCGCTAAAAATAAATATTAAATTCGAGATTGATAAATACATGGATTATACATAGGCAGGTATATTTGTTTACGTAAAAAAATATAAATGTCTTCAATTTTATCTGTTACCTAAAATGAACGAACTTTTCTAACTTATCTGTAATAAACTCAAGTTTTATGGTTTATTTATATATAAAATTTATATTTATTAAAATCAAACTATTTTGGAAAATCCCATTTCATTCACCGAAGTAGAAAAAAACTAGTGCTAAATGTAAAATGAAACACGTTGTTTACAAAATTGAACGAAAACAATAATAGAATGTTAGGAAACTTAGTAAAAACCACTACCAGATTTACGGTCTACCGGTTTCGAGACGTACCCGTCTCTTCGTCATGACCAACACTACACTACTATATTCACAACACTATACCCCAACCATAGTATTGTTAAACTATCACCACTATTGATCACATGCGTGTTAATCTTGTCAGAGACAAGCATGCACGATTATAGCCTACTGAACAATTCAGGAATCTAAAGAGAGAGAGTGAGAGGGGTCGGGGTCTAATGTGGGTATTACCACATCTTTTGTGAACGTTAAATTAAACAAAGGGCTATATGGAAAATTAATTTGGTTATTAATGAGAGGTACTCTATTATTCATCGCCTCCCTCATGTAAAAAATTTCTAAATTATTCAATTTTAAACCTTTATTATTAGTATTTAATATTTTCACCCCTATTTTTGGGTCAAATTTATGATTATTTTCTATCAGGTGGTTGGAAAATTCGGAAAAATTGTTGTTATTAAGACACCTCATATGTTGTTTGATTCTAGTATTAAAATTACGAGATGTCCTGGTAGATTACTGAGTTGTCCATTATATCATTTTTATCTTTATTGTTAATAAGTATTTTTCCTATGTTATTGTTAGTATAAAAAGCTGGTTTAATATTTATAGGTAAAACCTTGGATACAGTATTAGTTAATTTATCTATAAATAAAATTCTTCTCCATTTATTATTATTATTATTGTTTTCTTTTATAGATGGATATAAACGTTGTTTTATAAGTTTTTTATAATTTTCGGTTTAATAAGATTTCAATTAATTTTGTTGTATATCCATTATTTATCGCAATTTGTTTTATTACATTAAGTTATTTTTCAAAGTTAATTTTTGCTAATGGTACATTTACTAGGCGATATAACATTGAGTGAAAAGCAGAGTGTTTGTGTGAGATTGGGTGGTTTGATTTATTATTAATGACTGTATCTGTATATGTTGGTTTTCTATAAATATCAAATTCTATTGTGTTATTTTGTACAGTTAATGTTAGATCTAAAAAATTTAATTTATTTTCTCTTTGTATCTCTAAGGTAAATTTAATATTGTCATAAAAATTGTTTAAAATGAGCTTAGTTGTCGGTCTGTTCCCGTCCATATACAGAGAATATCATCCACGTACCGTTTCCATAAAATTATATTTTTTATCAAATGTTTATTAGATTCAAAGATTTTATCTAAGAATACATCTGCTACTGATGGGCTAATTGGCAAACCTGTAGCCAAATCTGATGATTGATTATAATATTTGTTATTGAACTGAAAATAATTTTGGTTTAGGTAGATATTGAAAAGACGACTTAAGTCATTAGACATAATTTTTGACAATTCCAATATTTTTTTTTTTTTTTTAAATACCTCTTGCAAAACTGTAATTACAGTTTAAATACAAGGATTTAATTATAATAAGTGTATGTACATTTCTTTACTTAATTGTATTTACTTTATGATATATTATATAATAAGCAACTATATTAAACTAATTTTGCTTTTCTTATCCACTTCACAATTCACTGTAGTATTTCTTTAATGTCTTTTTTATATTTTTTTGTCCCGTTACATTTTTTATTTTATCCGGTAGCTTGTTGAATAATTTTGGAATTACGCACTGTTTGGTTCTGTCTCCATAACAATTATTTGTTTTTTTTATTCGTTATTTGTCTTGTCGTATATTCATGATGTATTGGTGTTTAGAAACTGTCATTCTCGTATTCTTCCAGTGTTATTTTATAGTCAAGTTGTTTTTGGATCGGTAAGATTTTACACATTTTGAATAGGTTTTCCGGTTGGTCCTTACATGCTTCTTTTTGTTTTTTATTTGCTATAGTATTTTATTATTCTTAAGTGTAGTTGTTTTACTTTTTCTAAGTATGATGGATATGTCAATCCGTAGCTGTTTAGGCCATAGTTTGTAATTGAGTCTACTAAACTATTAGGTCCTTACATATGAAATTGGCGTTTAGTATGGGAGGAACATAAAGCCGATTTTTTTTTATTATAATATTTTTATTTAATCAAAGTATGTACCATTGCTATCTATGCACCTTTGCCATCTCATAGGTAAGTTCATCGATCCCTTTACTAAAAAAACCATTCGGACGGGAATCAATAAAATCTTTGAAGGCGGGATGGACTGCCCCATCGGAGTTGAATTTTTTCCTTTGCAAGAAGTTATCCAAATTTCGAAAAAAATGGTAATCTGTTGGAGCAAGGTCCGGAGAGTACGGTGGATGTCTTAGACATTCCAATTGAAGCTCCTCTAATTTGGTAGCCGTCTGTTGTGCAGTGTGTGGTCTAGCGTTATCATGATGCAGCAGTGGCCTAGAGCGATTAACCAACCTCGGTTGTTTAGCAGCTATCTTTTCCATCATAGTTTGCAGTTGCTGACAATAGACATCTGCCGTAATCGTCTGGCCAGATTTAAGATTTAAAATCCCTTCATTATTGTGCCGGTTGAGTAATGCAACGCAGCAGTCAACGCGCGTTTGTTGATTTGCTTCACTCAATTCGTGAGGTACCCACCTTTCAAGCTTTTTCACCTTACCAATTTGCTTCAAGTGGATTAAAACAGTTTTATCACTAACACCGCAGCCTGCAGCTAACTCGGATGTGGTTTGCGATGGATCCGCTTCCACAATAGCCTTCAATTCTTCATTATCAACTTTGGTCTCCGGCCGTCCACGGGGCTTGTTCTGCAGGTCGAAATTTCCAGAACGAAAACGTTGGAACCAAAAACGCACTGTGTTTTCTTTTGCGGCACCGTCGCCATACACATCATTAATCCTTCGAGCCGTTTCTGCAGCACTGGTGCCACGGTGGAACTCGTACTCGTAAATAACGCGATATTTCAAGTTTTTCATTTTGTAAACTGAGTGACGCAAAGAAAAAAACAATTGAGGAAAAAACAAATGAATTATAATTTTCAAAACACAAATACATGAGTAAATAGCTGTATAAATTTGGATTTGGAATTCCTAACCATAGAGAAGATATTTGAGATCAAATTTGCCAGTACGGCAAAACACCAATTTCATATGTAAGGACCTAATATTATATAAGCAATAACGTGTGTGTCTTGGAATACAATGTTTGAGATGGAAGAATTTACCTAGTAGAGTTCTTAGCTTTTTACATGTGTCTTCTATGTGCTCTGTCCAGTTGAAGTTTTTGTCCATTGTTAGTCCCAAGTATACATATTTATCTACCTTTTCCAAGCGTTCACAGTTGCAATCTTTGTGATTTTTATGCAAACAATCAAATGAATGCCCTATTAATTTCAGATCTTTGTCCTTGTCTTTTGTATAAGTGGAATGTATTAACATATATTTAGTTTTTTTTGTGTTTATGATTATTCCGTTATCATGTGACCATTTCATATATTTAGGATATCTTTAATAATTATTTTTGATTGTTCTACATTAACATTAATGAATAGGTTTATGACGTCAAACGATATTAATTTTGCATTATTGGTAAGAACCATGTTTTTAAGTGCATCTATTAACTCTGATGAGTTTTTAATGGTATATTTAGGTTGGAAAATTTTAAAGTTATTAGAGGTATTTGTAATAAAGGCTGCTAAATTTAAAGGCTGGGGAATTACGTGAGGAAACTACGGGTCTAATGGAGTTGTTATCTTTATGGATTTTTATTAAGCCATATAATTTTGAGATTTGTGGATTTTTGTGAATTATTTGTGCTTTCATTTTGTTGTTTGGAAAAAGTTCGCTTTTACATGATTTTATAGCATTTTTTGTGTCATCTTGAAATTTATTAGTTGGATATTTGGGAATGATTTTAAATGTATCATTATTTAAGAAATTCTCTACTTTTGAAATGTAATAATTTTTATTTAAAATTACTATCGAATTACCTTTATCCGCTTTAGTTAATGTAAGATTTTTTTCTTTTAGTGTTTTTTTAATGTTTAATGTCTGAGTAGAGTTAGTGTCTTTAACAATAGTTTTATTTAAATTTTTAAACTAGTAAATGTACCATTAGCAAAAATTAACTTTGAAAAAGAACTTAATATAATAAATCAAATTGCAATAAATAATGGATATACTACAAAATTAATTGAAACCTTGTTAAACCGAAAATTAAAACAAAAACTTATAAAACAATGTTTATATCCATCTATAAAAGAAAACAATAATAATAATAATAATAAATGGAGAAGAATTTTATTTATAGATAAATTAACTAATACTGTATCCAAGGCTTTAACTATAAATATTAAACCAGCTTTTTATACTAATAATAACATACTTATTAACAATAAAGATAAAAATGATAAAATGGACAACTCAGGAATCTACCAATTAACTTGTAGCTCGTGTCCAGCACATTACATTGGAAGGACATCTCCTAATTTTAATACTAGAATCAAAGAACATATGAGGTGTCTTAATAACAACAATTTTTCCGAATTTTCCAACCACCTCATAGAAAATAATCATAAGTTTGACCCAAAAATAGGGGTGAAAATATTAAATACTAATATACTTTAGACCCCGCCCTCTCTCACTCTCTCTCGTTAGATTCCTGAATTGTTCAGTAGGCTATAATCAGTGCTAGTGATCAATAGTGGTGATAGTTTAACAATAATATGGTTGGGGTGTATAGTATTGTGAATATAGTAATGTAGTGTTGGTCCTGACGAAGAGAAGGGTACGTATCGAAACCGGTAGACCGTAAATCTGGTAGTGGTTTTTAGTAAGCTTACTAACATTCTGTTATTATGTCTAACCACAAAGTTAATGCTTTAAATATGAATAATATTAATAATACGGAAACAACAATTTTATTATATATGTAGCTGACTATATATAATAAATACAATATAAAAAATATTCTTCGGCGGTCCTTCCCCGCAAGAATGCCGTCTGCCGTGCTTTAATTATGCATCCGAGCGTGGCTGAGGAGCCATATTCTATAATCGCATATTCTTCCACAAGTTGTGCACATGCATCCGGTAGGCAGTGGGGTTCTGAAAGAGTGGTTAAACTTCTTTTCTCTTTCTTCTTGCAAATTGCATCGGCCCTATACCGTTCTTTTGTTTCCCCAGCGCAGTGTACTTAATATATTTATGAAAAATATGGCGAAATGACCTGAAAGATTAAAATTTTACTTACATATTGGGAATATTTTAAGAATAAGCCTGGTGGTGAAATTTAATTGTTTTTAATGATATTTAGCTTTTTTCGTGATTAATTTACTTATAATAATTGCAAATTATGCAATTTAATACTATCATTATTAAATTGACGGATTCCTCATTTTTTA
The DNA here is from genome assembly GCA_016648135.1 of Agrypnia vestita. Taxonomy (NCBI): domain Eukaryota; kingdom Metazoa; phylum Arthropoda; class Insecta; order Trichoptera; family Phryganeidae; genus Agrypnia; species Agrypnia vestita. The sequence goes on from JADDOH010023421.1 coordinate 105,534, forward strand.
TTAGATATTACGAAAATTCTGAAGGACTATGGAAAAAATTGAACATGTCCTTTGACTTATGTTAATAATTCGATATTTTTTTCCGAGATACAAAAAAGTTTATTTTATTGTTTTGCTTTTTGAAAAAGAAGCATGAGAATAATGAAGAAAGATGACAAAACCTACGGTCTGCGCTGGACAGGCTGACCATAATGTTAAGGACCAATGCATGTCACTGAGCGCTTCTGCAACGAAGACGTCTCAGAGTTGTCTGTCTGTTCGATTTTTTTTCTTTTCTTTTTTATATAAATGAATAAATACTTACTCCTTTGGATCCGACACGTTAAAGTACCGTCATTTTAGCTAGTATCAAATAATCTCGTCAACATTCAACAATATTGTTGTATCGCTCTTCCAATCAATTAGACGTTTCTTTTCTCGGCTGCAACAGAATGACGTCCCCTCTGTTATTTTATTATTTCCCCGCTAGATGGAGGTCTGTCATCATTTTTATTCGCCCGATCTTTTTCGGAAATGAAAAGTGTGTTATTTTCCCACCACCATCCCTCATCCCACGAAACCGACGGCAATCGTTCGTTTAACAAACATAGGTAGCTGATATTACCCTCCCCGCTCGTTTCGGGTGGGTTCGTTTTGAGAAAGTATGTTTTCGTTGAAACTGTATAGATTAGATGAAGGGAAAATTAATTTGATATTACAGCAATTCCCGTCCAATATTGTGAACATTGTCTTCTAGAAGCTATGTGAATAGGCATGTTTCAGTACAGAAAGTCTACTTTGTTGGATAAATAGCTCGATGGTGTGTCAACTAGTTAGCTAGTTATTACATAAATAACACCCTTAAAATTGCGTGCAATGCATTTCTTAATAAAAGTAGCGATTACTAGTTAAACTATTTTACTAACGCGGAAGACGTGGCATGACCAGATTAACTAGATACTGGAGGGTGGTCCTGTTAGGAGCCTCAACAATCGTCGAGCTTGTATGTGAAGATGTATGGATGTGGATGAGGCAAGAGTTGTGTGTTCAGACAGAAGTGTAGCGCTCTATCCTCTCTGCCTACCCCTATTGGGACAACGGCGTGGTGGAAAGTAATTAAGTAAATTAAACTGGTTTACTTGTTAGATAGACACTAAATTTATCAAAGATTTTTCTTCTTCTTCTCGTGCTGTTCAACGGATTTTGATTGTTATTTTTACTTTATTTTTTGTTTTATTTCATTACCTGCTTTATTTGCTGCGGCCCTGAAAGCTCTATATTAGACTGGTCAAAGAATTACTTCGGGTTCTTCAACCATGACGTTCTCTTTCTTTCAGGGCCAAAATTTCCAGCGTTCTTGTATTCTGAGAGATAAAATCTGATTCTTATTGCATATCCGAAATACTTAAGTTTTCGAGTTTCTTTATTCATTCGAGCCACAGCATATTTATTCGTAATTCTAGTCATTCATTCATATAATTTTTCTGTAAATTCACAATTTATTTGCTTAGGCCGCCTTTTTTTCGTACCCATGCTTCCATTTGTGGAATAAAGAACAAGATAATGAAGGGTGATGATAATCGCAAAAGGCTATCTACAAAAACAAAAAGTTTTGCGACAAACGCAATTAATGTTTTTGATGTCCACGAAACTCGTAAAACAGTTGTAGATTTTTTTCAATAACAAATGTGGTCTAACTAACAACTAGGTTGATGCATAATGAACAGCTGTTTTTAAAATTTTACGTGGAAGATGGTAGATTCCGTTGGCGATGAGAGTCCAGCGTACACAGCAGCCAGAAAAGTCTGGTCGTCAAAATCCGAAGGTCGACTTATCCCTGACTTGTCGCCTAAGCTGGTCTCACCAGCTTGAGGCTTAAATCACTCACTTTCTCGAAATACGGTATAATGTAGCGTATGTGTGTAGGTTTTGTGATGCGCAGTTTAATTTCCTAGCCCTATTAAAGAATTATATTACGTTAAATGTTAACTAAACCTCAAATTAAAAAAAAACGGCCGATAATTATGCGTCCAATAGTTACGTCCAAACTTACACTTTTGTGATCTTAAACATTTAGAATTATAAAAAAAAATTACAAACAATTCAGAAATGGCAAACCACGCGAGAACTGAAGGTCATCGTTTCGATAATAATAGCGTAGATTTAATGAACATATGTAAAAAAGGAAAGGAACTAGATATTTTATAAAACATAGCGATTAATAATAAAAATGTAATCAATATTCATCTATTACGTCCCCTCTTGTGCGCCTAGTGACCACGCCCACATATCCATGGAACCCTTAATTTCCACAGAACTCCTAACGCCGTCCTTAGTCTTTAGTAAAGTATCAGTAATCTCACTGAAGATGATGCGTTAGCATCGAAAATCTTATCGTTATAAACAAATAGTGAAAGTGAATTTTTTTATTTATAACGATTTATTTATTTTATTTTTAATAACTGCAAAATGACTTTGTGTTAACATTATTAATATAATTAACAAGAGTATGCCTACTTTGTACTTACTACTAATTTGTTGAAATATCAACATATTTCGGAGCCAATGATCCCTTTGTCAGGGTATAACGTATATATCGGAAGTCGCTACGTGTACTGTCAAATTTGCAAAAATCATTTTTCCATTTACTCTCTTAAAACTTTCAATTTACTCTATATTTTCTGACAAGTGGTTTAAAATAGTAAAAACAAAAATCGATTTTTTACAGAGTCTACAGTACCTATACGTTGGGACCGTCGATATGATCAATGCAAAATATATTCTCGTTAATTATTTATTTTTATTTCGTACGTGCCTAAATTATTGTTCGAGAAACAGACGAGGATCATTAAAAGAGACAATAAATAGATTTTCAATAAAAGTAATTGTTTTATTTCTTTAATGGATAGCATTTTTAAGTATGAAAACAACAGACGGTTTTGTAATGAAATTAAATGCTGAGATTGCAATGCTCGTGTATTTTTTTAAATTGCTGAACATGCAAGCTTCCTTTGAAAAGATAATCTCGTGTTGAACAATAAGGACAATACAACATCTTAATGGCGCCCAGTCACGCCATAAATTACTCGGTCAAGTGTAAATACCAGGTCAAGTTAAAGTGGGAAATGTTGATTTCTTTTCTATTTATTTATATGGACCCTTTTAGCATTAAAGATTGTTTAAAAACAAACTATGAGGTTTCATTTTGTACATGAGGATTAGAATTAGACGCCAATTTCGAACTGTCTAATCGTTTTATTTGACATTTATTATCTAGACACCGATCAAATTCGTTCACGAATGCAAAGAAACACATATATAAAAAATTTAAATCGTTTTAAAAGTAAACACCATCATTAAATAATCAAGAAATAAAGCAGCTTATATAGATGTCAATGTAAGGTTAAATTTAGTCAACCCTTGTGTTTACCTATAAACTCGCTGTACTCATTACCAAACCTGTGTAGTAGTTTGGGCAATACTGAGTGAATATGAATTGCCTTTAAAGATAGTGCCTAAAAATATTTCGTCACATTTATGTGTAAAAACAATACATGATAACATCGTTACGGATATTTTTTGTATCTTTGTAGGACTACCAACGAGGAAGAAATATTCGGAAAATAATTTATTCCTTTTAAAGGTGGTTAAAATTTGTTACGATACATATATGGCGAGCCTTTCATATGGTCGGGCGCGTATTATCGCCCGAAATAAACAAAATACGGAATGTTTGATAAAAATGTGCTATACAGATGACAAATATTTATTGTCGGTACACTTCATGTTAATCCTAGTAAATAATTTATTTAGAGGCATATTTACTTTCATTTCCTTGATATTTGTTCATTCGGAATGTGGCACCGCGGAATTCTCAAATAGTAAATGGTTTAATTCATCATATCGCATTCCCACTCCAGTCTGAATTGGCTCTGCGTTTGTGCTCGCTCCACAAACGAGCATATTCATGTCGTATGTTGGGTGCTGGATGAAAGCTCGCCTTCTCGTATTATTTTATTCTTTACGAGGGAACATTTGCATACGCATTCCACTCAAAGCGCGCGGTGAATGCGACGACACGTCCATTTGAAAACATTCAACACAATACCTGTTCATTATTCGCTTTCCGTTTGATAAGTCACTGTGTCAGCCTAGCCCTAGCTGTACTCCGAGGATCCGAGGACTATTCAGCGTGCATTGCAAACAATGGTCACCAAACTCCAACGACGACGACTCTGTAATGAAGAGCTGATCCTGAAACCTTTTTTATTTCGCTCAGAAATTCTGTTATCGGCACTAGCTTAAGAATGAGAAGCCTGGGCATTAGAGGTAAACATATTTTTTTTATTAAATATTTCGAGGGCAAGTCAGATATTATCTACATTTTTTAATCTACGGAAGCCGAGCTCATTGTGGATGGTTTGATTGGCAGAACCGTGATTGATGTTTAAAGAAGACACTACATCCCCGATGGTAATTCGCCTCTTCGCAAGAACCATCTCTCCGGACAAATGACGCGATTATGGTCTAATTTTGTACACGTTATCGCAGCCGAGTCAACTCTAGGTATTCGCAGAAGGCAGAATGACAACTTTGAAGGTGTATTATGGCAAAAGTGTACATATTGACTCCCCTTCCTCGGACTTTCCCTTTTTTTATCGGCTTCGTGGGACTAAGAAGCCCATGACTACATTCCTGCAGAGGGCCATCGCTATCTCTATTGCGGTCCAATCCACTGGGCAATGTCAACCCATTTTCGTCTGACTGTTTCTCTCGGTCTTGATTCTGTTGACTTGTGTATGATAACGTTGGGTTTTACGGATTTACCTGCTTTTGATTCATGTCCCTCCTACTGCTCCTTTTACCATTCTGGTACATCTGGTGCGGCATACCATTTCTCGAAGTTCTGCGTTTTTTAACCTTCTCCATTCTAGATCTTTCACGTTTTTTTATTTTCAAAGACATGCTCATGTAGAGCGATTGTTATAGAGCGATATAGTTAAGTTCTGTGGCAACAACATTGATAGCGATTTCTATTGTAGGTAATAAGATTCCTTATATTTAAAATTGTATTTATTTGTTGTAAGAATTGATTATTCCTTATCACATTTCAGATGTTTTGTGCTGGCAGCATCGATTTCTAGTTCCAATTCTCTATTTTGCCAATTTTGACAATCGCTAGCTTATTACTCATGAAACACGTTATCACCTAAATTATATGATTTTAGTACATGCCTTATCACTGCCCACGTTATTAGACTAAGGACCAAACATATAATGTGTGTTTATTGTATCATTGTAAATTGATAATTTAGTGACAGTTGTACAGTGCAGATAGCGTTTGTTCGAGTTCAAACATCAGGTGAAATCAAAGTTGAGGGACGATTAAGTCGTTTCATTCCACGCCCCATTTGCTGGGATGGAATATATGGATTGAGACTCGTGAACAGCCAATTATTCCGTGTCCTTTTAGTCGCGGTGCAAAGTTACTTCGCTGCACGAATTTTTGTCTGTCTGTACAGCTCTGTATAGACAGACAGTGAAAAAATAAAGAGATTTTTTTTTGTATTTTTGATGTTTATGGCTTTAACTTTGTGGTTGGACATAATTATAAAGTTGAATTAAATAACTATAAACCACTTAAATAATGACTCTACGTCTACCGGATTCGATACCACTGTATTTTCATCAGGACTGACGTAAAACTGACTATCCATTACCTATCCTACAATCTACCTAACCTTTACCTACCTACCTAAACAAATCAATTCTGAATGGGGGCGTGGCTACAGCTATGGTGGGGGTAGTTGAGGGGTGGATGCCGAAATGGGAAATATATAGATAAATTTCGTGAATAGCCCGCTACTAGATATATTTTCCATTTCGGCGTCCACTCCTTAATTACCCCCACCATAGCTGTAGCCACGCTCCCATTCAGAATTGATTTGTTTACTAGGATAGGCAATGGATAGTCAGTTGTACGTCAGTCCTGATGAAGATACCGTGGTATCGAAACCGGTAGACGTAGAGTCATTATTTAAGTGGTTTATACAAAGTTATTTAATTAAAATTTATAAAGAGAAATCATTCTTCCATTCCTTTAACATGGAAAGGCTCTCGGGCATTGAGGTAATGGAAGGAGTGGAAAGCATGGAACGTAGTATTAAGCTTATCGTCTTCTCAATTCTTCTTAGTGATGTTTGGTTTCATATCTCTTACCCCCAAATTTTTTTGATAAACTCAAGCGTCGGTTTTAGGCTGCGGTTGGCTACTTTAGAATACGCTTTAACTGATTGATTTTTTATTTTGTGTATGTTCCTCTCATTAAAAAGTCTTCTTTTATGTGATATATTAGGTCCTTACATATGAAATTGGCGTTTAGTATGGGAGGAACATAAAGCCGATTTTTTTTATTATAATATATTTATTTAATCAAAGTATGTATCATTGCTATCTATGCACTTTTGCCATCTCATAGGTAGTTCATCGATCCCTTTACTAAAAAAACCATTCGGACGGGAAACAATAAAATCTTTGAAGGCGGTTTGAACTGCCCCATCGGAGTTGAATTTTTTCCTTTGCAAGAAGTTATCCAAATTTCGAAAAACATGGTAATCTGTTGGGGCAAGGTCCGGAGAGTACGGTGGATGTCTTAGACATTCCAATTGAAGCTCCTCTAATTTGGTAGCCGTCTGTTGTGCAGTGTGTGGTCTAGCGTTATCATGAAGCAGCAGTGGCCTAGAGCGATTAACCAGCCTCGGTTGTTTAGCAGCTAGCTTTTCCATCATGGTTTGCAGTTGCTGACAATAAACATCTGCCGTAATCGTCTGGCCAGATTTAAGAAAGCTGTAGTGAACGACACCAGCACTAGTCCACCAAACGCTCACAAGTAACTTTTTTGGAGTCAATTTTCGCTTGGGGCATGGTTTGGCTGGTTCGGCAGGGTTCAGCCATTGCGATGAGCGCTTCCGATTATCGTACAGGATCCACTTTTCATCACAGGTAATGATTCGATTTAAAATCCCTTCATTATTGTGCCGGTTGAGTAATGCAACGCAGCAGTCAACGCGCGTTTGTTGATTTGCTTCACTCAATTCGTGAGGTACCCACCTTTCAAGCTTTTTCACCTTACCAATTTGCTTCAAGTGGATTAAAACAGTTTTATCACTAACACCGCAGCCTGCAGCTAACTCGGATGTGGTTTGCGATGGATCCGCTTCCACAATAGCCTTCAATTCTTCATTATCAACTTTGGTCTCCGGCCGTCCACGGGGCTTGTTCTGCAGGTCGAAATTTCCAGAACGAAAACGTTGGAACCAAAAACGCACTGTGTTTTCTTTTGCGGCACCGTCGCCATACACATCATTAATCCTTCGAGCCGTTTTTGCAGCACTGGTGCCACGGTGGAACTCGTACTCGTAAATAACGCGATATTTCAAGTTTTTCATTTTGTAAACTGAGTGACGCAAAGAAAAAAACAATTGAGGAAAAAACAAATGAATTATAATTTTCAAAACACAAATACATGAGTAAATAGCTGTATAAATTTGGATTTGGAATTCCTAACCAAAGAGAAGATATTTGAGATCAAATTTGCCAGTACGGCAAAACGCCAATTTCATATGTAAGGACCTAATATATCTACGCACATAATTACGACGAATGTTGTAATTCCACAATATTCATTTTTAAAACTAGAATGAGTAAAATAAATAAAAAGATAAATGACAAATCCATCAACCATAATAATTTCTTTTGTATTCATAAATACACGATTATCTTTGCAAACACCACAGACCACTCAAATGAATAGACGTAAACTAACGCAAATTCCTTCTATTCCGTCTACCATTTGGTACCACGTCTGGTACCACCACGTTGGCCCTGTTGTAAAAAATTACTACGCGCTTTTAAATTTCGAAGCAATTATGAAAATGTTAAAATGAACTCTTAAAAAGTATTATGTCTTTGTTAGTAATTTGAGCTTTATTATAAGTAGATGTTTTTACTTAGAAACTCGGTAGTGAACAGAATAAAAAAAAATACGTCTCTTATAAAAAAAGTCTTACTTATTAGTGGATTTAATTATGGAAGAATTAATTAATTAAACTATTGTCTCTGATTACACTAAATAGTAATTAATTAGTAGTTATCCGATAAAAGGAAAATTGCTGACCTCGTATTACTGTATAAAATTGTAAATAATTATTTCAACAGTTCAGAACTAACGCAGCTAATTTTTTATCACATCCCTTCCAGGAGCACTAGACAAAGTATATCGTTTCATTGTGACATTTTTAGTGTACATTATCTTTATAGCTCACCTATCAGAAGGCTCCATAGGTTAGGAAACGAGTATGGCTACCTATCGAATGTTTTTTCGGAAACACTAGCCGCCTTCAAGAAAGCTCTTCTGGACGAATTCGGTCGTTTATAACTATTGATGTCATGTCTATCTTTTGTTTTCGCTTTGTGAATTTTATATTTCATTTTATTTTGTTGTCATTTTTATTGCTTCTTGAGTTTCAGATTTGATTTGTTTACGATTATTTCATTTTGTTGTACTTTTGTTGCTTCTTGAATTTCAGACTTAATTTGTTTAGTTTTATTTCTATTTGTTGTAATTTTATTGATTGTTGATTTTCATATTTGATTTGATAATTATTATTTCATTTTGATGTAATTTTGTTATACTTTATGTCATTCACTTAATGTTTTATTTTTCTTTATATGTCACTTTATTACGATTTGTTTATGATAGAATTATAGCTTATCTCATTTTTTTAATGACCTATCAATCTTTACATCTTTATATACCGTGTATTAAATAAATAAATAAGTGTGTCTTATACGATCACGAGATGGGACAAACTACCACCGTCACTCATTCCCCTCTCCTAAAGAACTAGTTAAACTGAATATGGGGTGATTTGTATGACGTAATATTTTTCGTGACACATTTTCAGTACTCATTTTCGGTGCTGTGAAATTTTACGTACGTTTTAGTAACTTAATATAAACAAAATATAAATATGCAACTAGATTTTTTAATGAAATTAATAAAAATATTAATAAACCGTGTCCACCATTCGCCGGTTCGTACGAGCAGCTCTATGCTAAGTACGCTCTCGTGTGAATTGCGTACTAATTGCGTGCGCGCAATACCGATCGCCTCTAGTACCGGTCCCCAACGGATGCTAATTGGCCCTGCAGCCGACTCTGCTGTTATGTCATCTTCAACGGAGACTGTGCCGCTACTAGTAGATACTGCATCACGACAAGTACCCCCTCCTGTATTGCTCCGTAGGAATATTTCAAACCGGCTGATCAAAATTGACTCATAGAATTTAATGCATTTTGACGTCATACTATTTTTTTTTATTACTAGTATTTTACTAGGTTCCCGTTGCCCGACGATGCGTGCAAATTGCGCCTGGCGGCAGATTTCTTGTTGGTTAATTAACGAAGAAGAAGAATAAATATAAAATAAATAAAAATATAGGGAGGAAAATATGAAAGTGAAAAATGATGATGATGATGAAGACAAAACGCCCGCTCCGCTATAGAAGCGTGTGTAACCCGGCAGCAGAATTTTTTGTATAAAATATAATATAGATGAATGCGCAAAAGGAAATAATAGCATTCCCGCTGTTCCTCTACAGAAGTTAATGTAGCAACCTAATCATACTTTACCTAACCTAATGATAAGAAAGATAGGTATACAACGTGAATTTTAGTGGCAGCAGAAATAGAGAGCCCTGTCGTGCGTGATTTTACTGCGTTTGCTGCGTAGCGTTTAACAATGCCGATCTGCATGGCGAAGGTGTAGTGCCCATATTTTTATCTTATTTTGCCCATAGTTATATATATTATATTTTATATTTTCACCAGCATATTATATTTTTAACAATATTTTTATATGAAAGTATGTTCTAAGAACTGTTTGGTTTGTTTGGTGGTTCTGTTTGGTCTCCAGAGGGATGATTAATTAATTAAGGATAAATTATAGAAATCTTACAGTGCTTTCGTAACTACAGTAGTGAATAAAGCATTATTCTATATGATTATAGTATATAGTTAAATATATTTACATATTTTAAATATAATGTCAGGTAATAAGACATTCCTTCGCCTTCCTCTTTTTCCCGAATAATAAGGAAGGTACGAATCGCTATCACTGCACGTGATGGGACGCGGGACACATCCAACCAGTGCCGAGACGTTTGGAGCGGATATCCTCGCAGAGCTGAGGCTCTTTGTGAACCACGACCCACGGCGGGAATTATCTTTAAGGGCTCCCCGAAGTCTAGTGACGTGTCATCTCGACGTGCCCGCAGTTCTAGCAGGTTCCACCGATTGAATTTTACCGATAAATTGGTTACCGGAATAAAAAAGTGGGTGCGTTTACTTACGCACCCAATTTCCAATATCCTGATCCGGTATCCTGAATAGGCTTGAGCTGCTTCCTATCTCCTGAAAATTCGCTATCGGTTCTTCGCGTTGGATGTAGAATTGCGGTGTCTACTAGCAATAAATAGGCGGAGGTTCAATGACAGTAATTATTGCACAGAAGTTTCACAGTATACATTAGATGTTAACTCTAAGACAATGGTCAGTGGGTATTTAAACATTGTTCCCGGACAAATGTCACCATGCGCTTACACACTCACCCATGTGGCTGTTCGTGCACTCATGCTCTTACGTACTACATACATCACAATATATATATATATTTTTTAAATCACGTTGCACAAATTATTTTCAAAGCCGTGTATGCTTTCAAAATAATTTGTGCATCACACTTCGATCCTACAAACATTTCAAAAATCCTTATTCCTTAAAAATATTATACTGTGACTTTGTTCGTACTGATCGTAGTCGTTAGAAGATATACTTCTTTGGCACACAAAAAAAACACGTGCTGTATACCTTGCGTTGCATGTGTATTCTGTCCAGCTATGACAGTTCTCCATCAATGGATAAAAAATTAAAAGTACACACTAAATACAATACCCACATACCAAAAAGAATTTCGCTTGTGAAACAATAAGCATAATATAATCAACCTGTATGTCAATAATGTGATGAATGAGGAAGGGGATTAATGACTCCATGTTCTTGAAAATTGAATTATTATGATACTGGGAATTAATTAATTTTCGATCTCTAGTGTTGATGGTGGTATTAAGCTCAATAATCTGATTTTGTAACCGAATGAATATACAATAGGCATGATGACAGATTGTGAAATAACATTCTATATTGTAGGTACACGTCTACTATTACCGAAAATAACATTATTTTAGTAATGAACTCATTTTTACAAATAATTGCATTTTCATCTACATATTTTTAATTTCACGCAAAATCGCCCGCAACTGTCATTTCGTCTACGTGACGTCAAGCCTCAGTAAACATTGCATTGTGTCTATGGCAACGGCTAAAAGACACGGTGATGGGTACTGAGGCGTGACGTCATTCGCTCTGACCGGTGTTTCAGTTAAAATGGCGGATTGCACAATTTTATACTTTTATTTTATTGAAAATCTTAATAATCTCAATGTGTATATTAAAACTGGATCATTTTTTAGAATCCTTTCAAAATATTTTCTTCTCTAAAATCACTTATTCTTTAATACTTTCATCATGCCTGTTACGAAAGTGCTTTAAACTGCAAGACAAGGAAGTCAGTTTCTACCCTTAACAGATAATTTTATAGGTTGAATCAATTAAGTTTTATAAACTTGCAAATATCGTTTATAGAAATATTTAGAAATATAACTGGAACCTGCGATTTTTACAATCTTTTGAATTCGAAGAACTGCTGAAAACCAATTTCACCGCTAACTTGTATTGGAAAAGTTCAGAGTTAGTATCGCGGTTGTAATCAAATATTTTTGCAATAGTTGCATTTTTACTGTGTATCTTTCTCATAGATTCTTTTAGTTCGTTTTAAATATTCTAAAACTGTGTTATTAAATTGCATTTTTTTTGTTTATTTGTTTAATGATCTTTTAATCTTTTATAAAGGCAAGAACATTTTGACTCGTAATATACAATAATCAAGGCAGGAATCCACCTGTGAAGAATTGTGGACTAGCTCTGTAACACCCTGTATATAGGATGATTAATAATAATAATACATAATGGAGTTCTGGTACCGACACTGATCTATGGAAGTGAAGCCTGGAGCTGGCAGAAGAGGAACGAAAGTAGACTGAACGCAGTGGAGATGAGATCCCTTAGACGATGTGTGACAAATCCATTTATGAATTAAAACAGGGTCGCTCAGGTGGTTTGGGCATGTTGAGCGAATGAGTGAGGAAATAATGCTAAGAAAGATATATAATGCAAGTGTTGACGGCGCCAGAAAGAGAGGGCGACCGCGGAAGACGTGGCATGACCAGATCCTGGAAGATGGTCCCATTAGATGCCGTAACAACCGTCGAGCTTGCACGAAATGTGCTTGATGTATAAATGTAGATGAGGTAAGAGTTGTACGTCGGACAGAAGAGTACGGCGCTCTATCCTCTCTGCCTGCCCCCAGGGGAAACGGCGTGATGGTAAGTAAGTAAGCAATAATAATGATAATATGCTTTTTACAACATGTCCTCTGACTGGATTTGAAAGAGCGCAGGTCCATCCCAGATCCATCCCAGGGTTGGGAAGTTTGGTCACGGAACTGCGTGAGATGAGACTACGGCAGACTCCGGCTTCGTGGCCCCCGCAGCACTCCGCCCGTTCGGCAATCCCGCGCTGAAACAGCGCCCCATTAAGACCATTATTCGGATGTCGGAGGCGAACGTATTAAACCGAAGCTGTTTCCGATCTATTCATTTTACGAAGTCGATTATTAGCTCTATGGTACTAAGTCAAACATGGAAAACAAAATCACATTCGGACTATTCTCAAATTTGTGGAAAGTATATTAAGGCCCCAGACCACTGTGAAAAAATATTTTTTGTCATTTTTTTTTCATTTTCTGAAAGATGCATCTGTTAAGAATGCTCTCACCAAATATTTTAAAGAAATTTGTAAAATTGACGGAGATACAGCAGTTTAAAATTTTCTGTTTGTATGTTGAATTATCCTTCAGCAAAACTTTGAACGCGTTTTTCTCTAAAGTACATTTTTCAACCTGGTTAACAGCATATCAGAAAAACTATACATCCATGGCACCACGTAGGGATTTTTGATAAAGGGCTCCCTTTTATTTTTTTTAATAAATGATGAAAATTTTCTATAAAAAATCGAAAATAAACTTTGCTAGTCCGCCATTTTCTTTTTTTAGATATCGAAATTCCCCTACTTGATGCTATAAACCTATATGTCTAGTTTCTAAATATATTTTTATCTCAATTTTCGGTTGTACCCTATGTCTTAATAGCTGTCGACCACCCAGCGGCAAATTCTTGGAAGCAACGTACACCGAAAACTATACTTTAGATTTGAGTACAAAAATTTGTATGCAGTCTTCAATATGTATGTAGATACTATGAATAATAAATAAAATAAAAATCAATGTATCGTTTGCTTGAAAATAATTACGAAAAATACAACCTCATACCGCGCGCGCACAGTGGTCTTAATCGAACACGAAAACAAATATGTATCTATATAAAAATCGTGCCATCATATTTTCGAATTTATATTTCAGTCAACTCAAAGATACAAAATCACACAAGGAGGTTTTTTGTCCATGCGGTGCACTTCAAGTCCGTCAGAGAGTTCTTAAGTGTGTTAGCCTTGTTTGAATGATAGAAATTATATCATTGATGCAATATAATATATTTTCGAAGAATTAAGTAGTTTTTGATCCTCTTCATTTTTCCCATATCTAAATTACATATTTATTTGAAATAATATAATCATGTATTCAGTATGGGCGTTTAAATCCATGAACAAATAATTCAAATTTCGTATGTTAATATGTTAACTAGTAGCGGGAGAATTTTGAAACAAACAATGCTTTGCGTGTGTTTCGCATAAATTTTCTCAAAATATATCTCAAACGTGTATGAACTTAACGCAATACTTATCTCGCTCGCGCTACGAGTTCTGAATACACAATTTTGCTACACGTCTTCGTTTGAACTGACGTGTCGCGAAATATTTTTTACGACGCAGCATATAGGTGGGTAGGCGCTAAGGGTGATGACTTCAAATATCTCTTTAAGCACTATGAACTTTTGTCGCTAGGAACTGTAGAAAATCAATTCTGCAACTGTAGAAATTCAACATGCAAAATTTAGCGTGTAAACACGCCAAACTTTTCATGTCACGCCAAAACTGTCATTTGTACGTCGCAAACAAAATATACCAAAAAACAAAGGTACGTACACGAAATACGTGTTAATATTATTCCTATTTTTCAACATCTGTGCTATGGAAACACAGTACCTACTACTTTGCTGGTCCTGAACAAGGCTCGAATCTTCGACTGAATCAAAGCAAGTGTATTAACTACTAAACCAGCATCGTCATCATCATAATCACTGTTATGATTATAACCCCTGGAGGGTAACGGTTTTCTCAAGAGTCTTCCTCCACTGATATTGGTGTTGCACCAGCTTTCTCCAGTTCTGGATCTCCAAGGCAAATATGTAGTAGTATTTTAGTTAGTCTTCCTAAGCTCCTTCGGGGTTACCTGGGCGGGGATCGTCATTAACATCTTCTCGGCCTTCTGTGAAGAGCTTGTACCACTTACAAACATTTTTTTGCACAAATGCCACAGTCAACATTTTAAGTGTGTTGGAGCGCTTCATTTTATTTTTCATATAAATTTAATACAGATTCTTTGATGCATTTTTTTCGATAGCAAAAAATCGCCAAGCACACCAAAACACGTCTAACCTTATCTGTCAAAAACAAACTAGAAATGCAAAATGGCTGATAATGTCAACGTATGTTGGCGACATGTTTAATAACATAACGAAAAATGACTTTCGAAAATCGAATGCATTTTTGAAAAGTCACATTTTTTTTAACAAACCTCGTATGTAATATTAGAAAACGTCCAATATTGATTACTCTTCGCCACCCTGATTTCTTGCCTCTATTTCGATCTATTCTATTTCATCACCTCGTTGTTTACGCAGTCGTATAAATAAATTTAATATATAATTACCGTGCAGTATATTCGTAATTTATTGCAGCCGAGTGTGCAGAGCGTTTGACAAATGTACCTGTCCGCGCGGAGTTGCAGTCACCTGGTGGGATGTTTTGAAACCGCACAATCCCGTTTGCCGCATTAATATTGATGAGTTCTGCAGGTATTATTTGCGAGACCCGCCCCCGCAAGCGCACCCACGCCCGATGCACATTGGAGCTGTCCAAGAACCCGGCCGCGACAAAACGTTTACCAAAAAAAATCGTGTTATCGTTGTTCATTAAAATTTATTTATTCAAAAAGTAATATTTTGATAACTTAGATTTTTGACATCCTTGAAAAGAACATACATATCTAAAAAGAACATACATAATATTTAAAAAAAATCACGGTTTTGAGTTGAATTTTATAAAAAGGAACACCAAAATAAGAGAGATAAGTGAGGCTGAAGACGTGTTACGAAGGAGTAGATAGCGAAGGAGGGACTGGTATGGTCATGCCCAGAGAATGGATAGCACCAGACTCCCTTATATCGCACTGCATAATCAGCTTTACGAAACCCGCCCTCGCGGAAGACCTCCCAAAAGATTGAAGGATAGCTGGAAATCCACCTCACAGGAGGCGTTATCCAGGCCACGTAGATCTGTCTGTTCTTCAGAGGATAGCGCCTCTGTAACAAGAAGAACAGATAACAGATTTCTTACCACAAAACAGCATCTTAAAATCAATAGCAAATGTCTCTTTGTTGCCAAGCTCTGATACATGCTAAGTCTATGTAGCCTAGGCAAGGGTGAGAGAATGCGCTGGTTTGTTTTTACATCATATTGACATCATTGTTGTGTCAGTTTTGTATTATCAAATTTATCTGCAGACATTATATATTAGACTTTGCGAGGCACGCTGCACTTGTCCACCATTTAAAAAATATATATTGCAGCACTAATTTTTGGGTTTGTTTTTTATTTTGTTATTTTTATTTTTTATTTATTTTTTATTTTGTTTTTTTTTTTGTTATTTTGGATTTGTGTATTTTAGTTTTTTTTTGTTTTTTTGATTATATCTATCCTTCCTTGGTCGACGTGCTCTTGACTCAACGTCCTAGCCTTTTAGTTTTAGCACGATCTATTTTCTTCCACTGCATACTGCCTTGTTGAGCAAGTAGCGAGGCCCTGTAATAGGTCGGACTATAATAATCTGTAATGTTCGATAATGACGTTGATTCCGACATAGCAATAGTACAGTGTGTAATCTTAAAGCTGTGTTTTTATTTATATAATTATATAATTATAACCTTAAAGCTGTGTTTTTATGTTTTGCTTACCGCTCAAGTAGAAAGGTTTTCCAAACACCAAGTATGTAATATTTTGATTTATTGACGATTTGTATCTACCTATATATCCTTTGTCACGAGTGGCCCAATTGACTCAAAATTGTTTAATCCATATTTATTTATGACAAAGGTGATGTTATTTTAATAAAGTAACATAATAAGTTTCGATCCTGTATATAAATATCACTATCGAGATCGTGATATTTATATATATAGGATCGTGGTATCTCGAAGTCTCGATATATCGAAGTACGCGTGGTATGGCGCTGACGTAGCCAGGGCCGATAAAAAGAACAGAGCTGTCTTATGTGAAATAACAGGCACTTTGGACGCATGAATCCCTGAATATTTGATTCATATTTATGTTTCTCACGTAGTGCTATAGGAGTAGTCTTCTTTATTAATGGTCAAATTATTATTTTATCCGGTTACACGTGGTACTGTTTTTTGAGATTTGTATCTGATTATATCAATGATTCGTACCTGATGTATTATTGCTGCTGAAGTAACAATTATTGTTTAACCGACTAAAATACCATCACCAGTCTTCTTGCGTATGCGACACTCTATCTGGTTTTTTTTCTGCCTCTTTTATAATAAATGTATAAGTGTCTGTGTAAAATATAAATGAAATTACCAAAAAGTTTGACATCTTGAGGTGATCCATCTTGACACGCAAGCGTGTTGTTTTGTCCGTCCAGTTTTGTCGTTTGCGTCTCTGTGCGGCGATCGCGGCGGCCCAAGGGCGGACTGGATCCGCAGCCCCCTCAACACCTGATTTCCCAGTCCAGCATTAATTATTGCGCATTTGACTTGGAGCATATTATTTGTAAGAGAAATTAACGACGGGGGTATTAGCGCGATAACGGTAGTGGCTGTTGCGTAATTTAACCCTATCAGATCCTAGAGCAATTTGAGATAGAAATTATACCACTTAACCATTGCTAAATGTAACACTAAAACTACGGAATACATGCTGTAATTTGCGTTAATATTTTATTACGACAAATAGATTTATTATACATTTTTTACTGAGTGTATAGATATAGTCGTAGAATAAGATTAAAGTACGATTAAAAAATTATGAGCATTAAGAGGAAACACTAGAAAATAAATAAAAATATATAAATTTACAACTGAATACGCGTTATAAAATCAAAATTATTATAATTATATCCGCATGTGGACGTTTGCCCTGGAATAGTTGAGTGTATACAAATATTTTATCATCCGCCATTGTCACCCGAATGTATATTCACGAAATATTGCTATGGACGTTCCATTTTTTAATGACAAATCAGAACTGATTACTCGAAGAAGGCCCATACCGCTTTACGAATCTTTATAATCATTTCAAGCACCTAAATGTACCGCAAAAAATCGATAACAAAAAACAGTGTAATATCTGTGAAAAAATCAATGGACTCTAATCCGCCTGGGGTTTATTCTAAAGACGGAAAAAAATAAAAGGCTTAAAAATCAAAAGACTTTTTTTTAAATTTAAATTTAATTTTATACGCTACAGAAAAAATACCCAGGATTGAGAAAATCACATCTATGTATATACATACATATACATAATGTGACATCTTCGGGAAGAGAATCTGAAATCTGAGAGAGCTACAAGAAGCCAAGTGTCATTCTCTCTGGACGACGAGGTATATAATACATTTATAAATAAACAGACCCCTTCCCATTTAAGAAAGATAATCGAATTAGTATGTGTAAGCCGGTGCGTGCGAGGCATATTGTTTCGTTGTTGTTGTTGTTTTTTTTTGTTGTGTTTTTGTTTTTAATCGTAAACACAAATACAACGAAATAATGTGCGTCGTACGCACGGCTTACGTATACTAATTCGATTGTCTTAAATGCATGATCTTCTTTTCTGTCTGTGCGCCGGAGAAAATTGTATGTCAGTCACGCAGGAGGAGCTCCACGAAAATAAACATAACGTGGCCATTTTTTAAAAATTGTAATAATTGAATATGTACCTTAATAAGTGCCAATAAAAAAATAATAACTTGTGAAAAATAGCTGTTGTGATTTCTACCTAAATTTTAGTCTCCTGGGGTGGTGTAACCCCTTAATGTTATACCTATTCAGCCATTATTTTCGCAACATCTTATATAAGTGGCTGTACTATTTTTGTACTCTGCAAATTTGTAAATACAAATAAAATGGTATTATATTTACTTTATTAATGGATTTGGCGCTTACATTGGAGAGATTATTTACAATGATCATTAAATAATATTAATCTTGTTACCTCTACATGAGTTTAATAATATTTATATTTTTTTTGATATACGCACAGTGTTCAGTGAACAAACCGGCATGCGCATGCAAAAGTAGGCGCATAAGTACGGGTTCAGTTCATCTCTGTAAATTATCATACTCTTGTGATCTACTGTCAAAAATGCGTCTTGTTTACTAACTACTTAAGTTTCGAAAGAATCAGAATCTCTTACTTCACCTGTCGACGAGATTCGGTTTCTCTCGAAACTTAAGTAGTGAAAAAAATATTAACATACTCTCGAACTCACGTAGATGTTACAAGGTTATTATTATCTAATGATAATTTATATTATATTTATTTACTCCCTAATTCCTCTGAATAATCAAAATACAATAAAGTACGTACTTGTACATGTCGCGGGCTTGTTATTCCCATTTTCCTCTCCGCCGCACTTGAGCGTCGCGCAGTCAAAATATCGGGAAAATTGAAATGAACGCCCGCCGATAAATCACGTATCGGGCGGTGCCTGTCCGGGATGCAGAAATTGTTTTGCTGACGTAAATAATCTCCGTGTTATTGGACGTCACTCAGTCAGCTGCCGCTAAATAAATTGAATTTTGCGGAGGGAGCGAGCCAAACAAACCGACCACAAAAACTCAACTCGCTACAAACCAAACACTCCGAGTATGTCGACGCTTGAAGTTTCATTTGCAGCAAGGGACGAAACAATATCCCTACAAAAGTAGGTACCTATCAGCAGCCCGCAGGCTGTAGGTACTTGGAAACGTATACAAAAAAATTGAAAAATTTGTCAAATATTTTCGGCGATGGCGTTTTAATCACTTCGATGAACTTTATTTTCACCATTTATGCATTGAAAAATATCAAAATGTTTCAGAGCCCATGGCCCCTTCGTCAGGATACAGTTATATACAAACAATAGGTATTGACAATCAAAATATAAAAATTATATATGGGAAATGAATTATAATGAAGTACCCACTAACATGAAAACAAATTGTCCTTTTTATAAATAGTTATCTTTTAAATTTGTTTTGATGTTAATAGGTACATACTTCATTATTATTCATTTACCATATATAATTTTTATATTTTGATTGTTAATACTTCGATTTTTGATTTTTAATTTATAATTATTATTTTTATTTTTAATTAATATATCCTGACGAAGGGGCCATGAGCTCTGAAACATATTAACATTTTTCAATACATAAGTAGTGAAAACAAATTTAATTTTAAATTAATTAATAATGTCACCACAATATTATTTTTCTTTTTTTGAAAGAACTTTATTTTTAATTCATAGTATCTACGTCGATATGGGCACCAAATTATGACGAATCCGTAGAATTTACCAAAAGATGAGTGAATCGAATATTATTTTATCGGGGACCAATCGGCAATTAATAAGAAGTTTTCCGAGGCAGTGACTAATTCACTTTCATTTCGTATATTTATTTATTAGAAAAATCGCTGAGTTCATGATACCACGAATATAAATTTGTAAACGGTTACCTTGATGTGAATAATGTTCTTTGTAGATTCAAATAACAGTTCTCGTCAGGATTACCTTTGGCGCTATTGATACTTGATCTGAATCGCTATTTATCGCACGAAACCGAAGAACCTTGAAAGGATCTGAAGAGGATATTTCCTTTGTCACAGGTATCACCATCAATTAGTTGCAACAGGATTAGAAATTAAATAGATGCTTATTTTAATTGAGAACTTTAAAGAATTATCTAATTCAGTTTTGTAATTTACAAACTACGGCTTAGGACTAACAGAAAGCGATTGGCCGTAATTATTTTATTCAATAGGTGATGCGAACGCAGCCTTGCGATGCAATGGATTTCTCACCGGATTCCGTGGTTCTCCCAGTTTCCATCGCTTCCCGGTTCTTGTGGACTGTAATTAATTGTTGTACCTTTGTTCAAAGCACATGCACTTTCACTCGGATTCCGAAAAGCTCTTTTCAGCGGCGAAAAAATTTTACACTGCCCGCTCTGTGACGTCTTGCTCAGCGACGCGAGTAGAGAACGCTTTACCGACGGTCTCCAGGTGAGGGGAAGAGGATTGGGCAAAGGTAGGATAAGACAGGGAAACATATATTGTTCATAGTATTATTTGGTACCTAACAATAGGTTTGTGTCTCCGATAATAATACTAATGTTACAGGGTACAGTGATGGGATCCCGCATTTATAGCGCGTTCAAGGATATGTATATGCACGTAGATAATTTCATTTCTTCTGACTCCATCATTTTTCACATTATCATCCAATTCGTTGGGTAATTGACGTCATTCAACATATTTAGGATCAAATGACAGAACTCTTGAAAGAGCAACGTATACATAGTAGCCCATGCCTAAAAATATATTTATATATATGTTAAGATATATATATCTATATATCTATAGAGATCTCTCTATCTCGATAGAGCTCTATAGATATATAATATATATTATATATTATATATATATATATTATCTATATATATATACTATCTATTTACTTTAGATGGCTCCTACTTTTACTCATTGAGATACTAAAATATATTTGTGTTTTGCATTGCTACTTTTGTATTTATAATTAAATGAAATTAGTTCAAAAGTATTTTAATCTCAATCTTGTATCGTTGGTAATGTATTATATGTGTTAATAGATTATTCAACACATTTTCAGCACAAGTGCACTAATTATATTCATATTGCATTTTCAAGTAGGTACATAAACGTTGGGTGTTATGATCATAAACCTTTTTGTATAAATATTATAATTACATAATTTTATTGACATTTTAAATATTTAAAGAATTGTGGTCAGACATTTTAACAAAATGTTAGTATATAACCACATACTAAGAGACTGGCAAGTCTCGAAACCGGTAGACTAAAAATCTCCGTAAGTGATTATATACCAACATAAACTAACATTTTATTAAGTTACGTAATTTACTCCGTAAAAGTACATCAGTTGAAAATATATACCTAAATACTCGTACATACTTAAAATGGCAAAACTCAGACCTATACAGTAATTTTATAGTTTTTAAACTTTTGTTTCCTTTAAAATAAAATAAAAAATTATCGAGTTGTTTTCACAGAGGTTGTTCCAGCTGCGATATTTTGTCGGCAATATAGAAAAATCCGGCATCGTGCATAGGTATGCGTTTAAAACAATGCACTAAACTGCTTGCCACAGTACGAAATTAGTATTATTTCATCGTGTGAAACAAGATTTACATTAATTTATCTAACCTTGTCTTCTTTTAGTATTTATTTTTACTTTCGTGGTTTTGCGGTCGGTCTTTTTACATTCAATTGAATTATTTTTGTATTAATCTAACCTATCCTAACATATTATC
Source organism: Agrypnia vestita (assembly GCA_016648135.1). NCBI lineage: Eukaryota > Metazoa > Arthropoda > Insecta > Trichoptera > Phryganeidae > Agrypnia > Agrypnia vestita. The sequence continues at coordinate 127,577 of JADDOH010023421.1, forward strand.
TAAATTGGGTCACTTATATATAATATTCTCATATAAATCTAACATACGTTTTCTGACAGATTATAATCTGGGGTATAATATTTTATCATCTGAAATTAATTGCATCATTTATATAACCACAGAAAATTACATGTCGAAAAAGCGACATATACGCTCGTAGACGAAAATAATATTGTTTTTATGATCAGTAAAATACTAAAAGATAAATAAATTTATCTTCTAATACACGCTGTATAAGTTAATATTATTTTTAAAACGTAAATATTGTCACGGAATCGTAGGTGTGGGAGGCAAATGAAGCACTTGACATTTATTAGTGTTTTATTAATTAACTTAAATCAACGTACACCATTTTAATCAGAGCACCTTTCTTTAATTCACACCAATTTTGTAATTCACATTACTTCTCACTCCTGAATATTTCACAAATCCATAGGTAGGTAGTTTTCTATTTCGCTTTACTCTTGTCTACTATAACATGTTTATGGTATCGCGCTGGTTCCCGATTCGCTCGCTTCTACATTCGTGTGTCACTTGTCAGACAACTCTGAACAGCGCAGCACGATGCCTACCTATGTGTATAGAACCGTGTTCTAGTCGTTTCGCGAATCTGATGCCGCGCCAGACTTTTCTCGTTATTTCCAATTTAGTGTAAAAGGTGTAGAAGCCTGCAAAATCTTTCTGTTTCTACTATCCCGATACCAGTTTTCTGCAATCACAAAGCCAAAAAATTTCGTTATAAATAATAAAAATCTTAAACAGATATTTCGTTGTTAATCCAAAAGTCATTCGTTAGCTTTGGTTTTTTTATGGGTTGTTTTTGTGTTGTTTTAGGCCGGTGCCACACTACGCGGATTTTCTGCCGCGTCTCTTCAGTCGCGGAACGCCGCAACATTTCTTTCCATACAATAAAATACAATACACACTACGCGGATGATCGGTCGACCCATTTACAGGCTATTAATTTACATTGCTGCTCTGTTTTGAGACCAAATTAATTCCTGTTTTAACGGTCTCAATATTGGCAAAGATCTTTTGTAGTGATTCGCGTTGTCGGGTCTCGGGCCCATCATGTCTGCTGCCAACTTGCATAACGTGTAATCTTGGCTCTTGAAACTTCTCTTATATAAATTATCATGTTTGTTTCTTACGGGGCTACACTTCCTTGACGAATAAAAAAATACATTCAAATTTAAAAAAAAAAACTATTGCTGATATAAAAATATTTTTATTATATTCGTTTAAGGCGTGTATGGGCAAATATTTTTCTTTAAAAATAATTTTGAAAACTTCAAAATGGCTATCCCGTAAAGGTCCTTGATGTATTTATGATGTGGCAGATCAGTTTCAAAATAATAAAAAAATTCCTAAAAAAATCTAAATTGCAAATTTTATCGGGAAAAACGTCGGTACTCTACTTACGCCGCAGATAATTTTACTAATAAGATGAGTTCAAAATTTTTACAAAATTGGCATAATAGTTTGTTGAGATATTTGCTCCACCATTCTGAAAAAGAGAATATCGAGAAAAACGCGAAAAAATAATGTCATCAGTTTAAAAATAAACCTTCCACGCTACCTTCCAATTGCTTTAATTCGGCTAATTTTTGGAATTTTTGAATGAATGTTGACTTAATCATTTTTAGTATTTCGAATTTTAAAATGAAGCAATAAAACATATATTTTTAAATATTTAAGAGGTGTAACCCCTTGAATCAAAAGTTGAAATTATCCTGTTACACTATTTTTTGTGTAGTGGTAACCTTGTTGCGTGTACCGCAAGCAGACTTGGTGTCTGGTTCGTTACCGGAGTTCGCTTGTTGGCTTCTGTGGTTCCCATGGGCATCCGTAGACTGGGCACGATTCTCCGTTATTTGAGGAGCTTCCCACTCCCAAAGGAATACCTCATTTATGCCACATTTATGCTGCAAATTTGCAGACAAGCTGAAGTAGTCATTATTGATTGACATACATCGTGTAACAGAGCTAATCCACAATACTTAACAGATGGATTTCTGCCTTGATCATGAGTCGAAAACGTAGCAACCATGACCTAATATCAATAGCTAAGGAGATATGCAATATCACAGTTTGATTTTTTTTTCAATATTTCTGACTTATTTTGTACAAAACGTCGATATATTTATCATTACATTAATTTATATCGATTACGAAAAATTCATTCCTTTCAATAAACGTTAAATCATAATGATTTAGAATGTCCGTCTGTAACTTCCTATCCAAATAGTTGATCTCGTTCCGTTTTCAAAATTAGTATGATTTCAAAATTGTTATTAAATAAAAGAGAAAACGTTGAGCCTATGCTTTTTAAAATAAAGTACTCTGAATTAGATTTTTTATTTAATATTTCAATTTTTTTAAATATTTCAGTTTTATGAAAATCATTGGTATTAATCATTAATGAAAATTCTCTTTTTAACAATGTCCATCACTAACGCTACCGATAGCTCAAATAATAATGAGGTATATGAAGCAAACAATGAAAATTCTCTGTTTAAGGGGGGGGTAACGTTTTTAACTTTTTTTTTTGCATTTTATTTTTAATTTTTTAAATGAATGTATAACATCGTAAGAATATTGTGTCAAAATTTCAAGTCAATCGGAGCAAAATTGACGAAATTATGAACATTTGAGCGATACTCAGACTGATTTTCTATACCTGCTCGGGCAGCTAAGAGACGCGCTCACCTGAGGACTACCGGACGTGTTATTTGCATTGGAAGAGTTTTGCGTAGACAAGGACAAACAGATGCTGATGATGAAAGCTCTTTGCCGTGTGAACATGGCATCGACGATTATGTGTAAGTATAAAAAAAGTGTTGAGTTTTATTTTGAATTTTACAGTGTGCAAAACTTTAAATCGTTTTCCCCACATCTCACGTTTTCAAAGTCGGTGTCCATCATAACTTCAAAACTACTACACCGATCCTTTTGAAATTTTGAATACTATTTCTGTACATAATTTACGAGGTAACGCTGTCGAGTTTTTTTCAAATTTATTATTAATTTTTATTTTTTAATAACAAATTAGTCGATATTTTTCGCAAAAAATCGCGTTTTTCCCTTCAAAGTGTTCCAAAAAATTGAAAAATTGAAATTTCAAAAAACCCTCCCAGCGTTACCTGGGAAAATCTATTATCTAACGAATGAACTTTGATTTTTTGATTTCAGATGATTTAGCACCAAGTTATGATGGACACCGCAATTCTACTTTTTTCCGAGACACGTCCGAATAATTGCTGCCATTGCCGTATTTCTTAATATTTCGTCTTGAAATATTCTTCGAATATCATACTTTAATGTACTATTGGTTTTAATAAAGAGATTTTAACTGTGTCGTCACAAAAAATTCACAAAAACATGTCTTTTTTTGTACGAATTAACCTTACCCCCCCCCCCCTTAATACTCTAGATAGAGTTGTTCTTACAGCCTTATCTGGCGGCCGAAATATTTATAATAAAAGTACGTCATTTTTCACTGGTTATATATTCACCACCTCATATCATGTATCGAATCAATGTTTACTTTGTACAAAAACTCAGCGTGTGCCCGTATACGCGTCGGAAACTTTTCAATTTCTTTGAATGAATAATTCCGTGAAAAGGAATTTACGGCTCCGTATACGATAATAAATAATAATAACATTGGATTATTTACATGGTGCCATTTTTGTGAAAATTTCACCTCAAGGGCGCTTTACACACTAAAAACTCTTACATACTAAAATCATAGAATCACAAAATGAAAAATAAAAAGAAAGAGAAAGAAAAACAGCTCAAAACATAAAATAGTAAAAGAAAACAAAGAATATTAAAAACGTTCTGGGAAAGATTTTGTAAGCAAGTGTGTTTTAAGTCTTTTCTTAAATAAAGTCTCTGAATCCGTGTTTCTTATTAGGGAGGGCAAAAAGTTCCACGTTTTGGGGTCCGCCACCGCAAACGCCCGTTCGCTGAACCTAGTTTTCTGAAACTGACGTGCTGAACTAGTGCTGTCTGAAGATTCTATGACTTATGTTGTTGTGCTAATATAATAAATTCAATTACAATTGGAATTTTTCATTGAGTGGAGCACTTGCATCCCATGGATGGACCAAAGTTGAGATGGCACGAAGGCTTGAAAGCACTTGAAACAAGTGAAAGATTCTGCCAATATTGTTTTATTTGCTGATGTAACCATTCTTATATTTGGAGCATTAGCGGGTTCATCCCAAAATCCTCTGTTTGAGGTTTTATAGGACACTCAACATAAAGCAAGATAAAATTAAAATAAAGAAGTATACAACAAAAGTAAGATGAAATAAAATAAAGAAATCAAAATCAGAGTGAATTGAATTTAAAAAAATATTTTTAGAATCTTAACAGTACAATGGTTTAAAGTAACACGTCATCATCAGGTCTGATGTGGATGATGATGGACCCTGCAATGGGATACGAAACGTCGGCCAAAGAGGTCACATATACATGGCGGAGTATCCCTGAAAACTATACACAGAAGATTCTGAACGACCGTAAAAACCTGAGAACATTTTCAGAACGCAGCGATAATGTAGAATAGTAAGAACATGTGATAATTAATCAAAAGCAAAACAAAAATGACAAAATGAACCAAAGTAAAGAAACGTATTAAATAAAACATAGTAATCGATAATAATAATAATAACAAAGACTTGATGGTGTGGTAGTAGACTGTCGTGCTCTAGGGTTGGTAAAGTGGAAGAGGAGCGCCACCAACAGAAGAAAATGTGGACCAATCCTTTAGGCAGCCAAGTTGTAACGCTGCTGCTGATCGTGATGATGACGAAAGATTATATAGGTACAGAAGAGCTGTAGCATTATCTGAGCCTCGGACTAGTGTTATGAAATGTGTCCGCCGCCATGGCTCTAAATCACCCTCTCCCCGCCATCGTTCCAGAAGTTTCGCCGTAAATCCGAGCGGCGCACCTGGCGTGGATTGCACCTCTATTAATAAATCAGTTGCGGATATTAAAAGCTTTACCTCGGATGCCACGCCATCTCGTCCAAAGGCAGAGAACATCAGCAGCCTGCCGCCACCGCAACCTGACTTTGAGACGACCCGTTTGAGGCTCGTTGCGCGATTTGATGGCACGCTTTTTATTTGTTGTTTGTGCATGTCTGGATATTGTAGGGCTTCGTGTCGCAGGTATTATAATGCTGTTGACTAATGTGTTTTGTTATAGTATGCGGGTTGATTATTTATGGGTTCTTCGGAAACTGTAATTTATTTTTAGACTTGTTATTTTAATTATATTAAAATGACATTCCCGTGTTGCCCCGTTTTTTAATGACAACCACAATCAAAGGTCAAAGTGTGAGACTTATTTTTGAGGTTAATATATCTACAGATTTTTTGATGTCGATGATGGAGATTACCAATTTAGAAAGTTTGTTATGTGGTCATAGAGGACGCTGTGCGAACACAAAGGCATCATAATGGTGTTGTTTTTGACTAGAAATTTTGAAATCTTTTTTCTATTTTTTCATAAGTAAAAAATCGCCGGGGACACCAATACACATATAATCTTTGTAAGTTATTTTTTGTACATTTGTAGGTAATGTGATCGAGAATACATTAAGATGTATTCAATCGTAAAAACAACTTTCAATAGTCTGACAGTTGATCTAAGTCACTCTGGTGATCGACACAATCGAATGAAAAATCGATCAACTTATAAACTTTCATATAGTTGGAAAACAGCCTAAACTCGCTCTTCTAAAAACACTTAGAAATATCTATAGTAAATATAATGAAAAACAAGGGGCCACGATGTGAACCTCGAGGGACACCAGATACATTTTCATTGAATTAGAAGAAAATCCTTTAATTTCCGTTATTTGGTGTCAATTATTTATGAGTTGAGCAATCTGAATAAGTGTTGCCTAAAGATGACAGTTTTGATAACAACGTGTGGTGATGTAAAAAATCAAATGCTTTCAGGTAATCAGTGTACATAGAATCGATCTGTATTCTTTGGTTCATTTTTTCACGTAAGAAGTTGTTGAGCGTTTTTTTGCAGCTGGTTGTGGATAATCACTGGAGAAATCGCATGTAGTAGATCATAGACAATTAGTTCTAATGTTTTACTAAGGGTTGCCAACTTTGAAATATGTCGATAATTGGTGTCGTCACGTTTATTCCAGCTTTTAAGTGTAGAAGTTATTAGTGTTATTTTCCATTTATTGGTGAAAATTTACATATATAGTGACATTAAATATATTTCATATTATTGGAAGAGTAAGCGCGTGCCGACGTTATCAAATCCTTATGCCAAATTCAATTGAATTATTATTTTCCTATTTTCTTAGACTTGTTAAGTCCATTATTGTTCATATATCTCAATGTTAATCTTCTCGACAATAGGTGTCGCCTAGTTCCCATGCCACGTTCGCATTGCTAAATGCAGGTATTTGAATTTTATCAAGTGCTCCGGTGCAGAGCGAGGAACGTGATCATTTAAATAAGCCGTGGCATTTGCAGTCAAGCAGCGCGGTCTTGTTAGTGAAGCTTTGGGGGCGTCCGGGCGCCTCGTGAGGGAAAGTGTGCGGCGGATTGCGCAACGCGACCAGCCGATCCCGGTACACCGCCGGCCGTATAAATAGACACCACCACAATTGGGACAAAATTAAGTAGAACATTATCATGCAGTTTTTAATAGTACGGGCAGTAGTTTATTTACTTATTTAAGCATGCATAGTGAGTTCCGAATTGTATATTTCATTTTTTTATTTTTTATAAACATCAGTTTAATATTTCAGCGAATTAGGTTTTATAGTTTTATGTAAAAGACGTTCACTGTCTCCTTGACTAGACTGAGGTAGTAAAAGACTCAGATTAATCCTTTGTATTTGCGTATAAAAATTCAGCATGATACTGAGTATTGATGTTATATTCAATACTCTGTATATATGATTCTATATACTGCGAGTACCAAGATGATTTGGTGAAAGCCTAGGTGACGAATTTGTGCAGTTCGCTAAACCACTTAAAACTGACAACAAAAAGCACGAGGCTCCGGGACTGCGAGTTTATAGATTTTTAGTGGGAAATTGATAAGAGTCGTGTTTTGGAAAATATGGAAATAGTCTTACACATTTACTTGTCTTTTGCTCATTAATTGCAGCGGATTTTTTCTATACTAAAGCCTATAAAAAATGAGTTAAGGAAAGCGATGGGACATCGTCTATCGAGATCGAGATCATCTAATAACCTCACTTTAATGAACATTAAATGCGATTTGTTTGACTAGGATTATTTCAAAATTTGTTTGGAAAAGTGGCTTTTTTTTAATATCCTAAATCCAATTATGGATCTTTTGATAACATATGCTCCAGGCCCCGCACTTGCTTAATCCGGCACTTGTGGGCATACGCGTACCTTTTGCGGGTCTTGACATATTCCACCCGTATACGCCTCAGCCTCCCTCTCAGTCTTAATCCTGTAGGCTTGTGTAAGAAGGCTTTGGACGTACTGCGGGACTCGTCTTGTCTTGCTACACTTCTTCCTTTCACCATCCTCAAGATATGTGGGGTCATACCATTCCCGAAGTCTTCAACTTAAATTATTGACATTAAATATTAAATTACTTTATATTATTTTCTATTATTTATTTTAAAGGAATCTTCGTTTCCATACAAATTATATTAATACACCTTTGTTCATTCTGTTTCTTATGGTTTCACATTTCTCGCAAATATAAATCGTAACTTATAAAATGTTGAAAGGATCTTGCCGTATTACTTACTACTCATATTTGTAATTTCACTGAACTTTCTCGAGTGGAAAACGGAGTAAATAAATCTTCTAGAAGTATTCTTCAGTATACTGAAGGGTTAATTCGAAACCCAGTCAAGTCCTACTCGAAATGGTCGGTGGGTTTTTTTTTGTCGGTAGCTCGGGTTAATTTGCTTTAATAAAATCATAGTTTGAAGTTTAGGGTGGATTCGTAAATACAGAAATTTGCGGTGAAATAGAGGCTCTTACTTCAGGTGGGTTAATTGGAATAAGGACGAAATTATTGTACATAATTAATTGAGCCAATGGAAGGATTGCGTTTGAAGAGGTCTAACGGATTTGTCATTAATCAACATTTATTTTATCTCAATGCGGTAATGTATTATATGATTCTGTAGTGTGGGTTATGTTCTATGTTGTATTAGATAAAATGTTGTCTGTATAAATTTGTTTATTAGCTTAAGACGATTGTCCGGCAGAGTGAGCAAATTCATTATTTTTTTTATATCTTCTCTTGCGTTTTTTATCACATTTTTTTATCGAAATATATCGTTTTAAATTTTATTCATCAGGTTGCATATATTTTAAATATGAGATATCTTATTACAATGACACAAACTAAATTATATAATTGATTTGTAAATTACCAAACTTTCGATGTTTTAAAAATGAAGAAAATTGCTGCACTTTGTGGACCTTTTATGACTGAATGGCCTCGTGAGATGTCTTTTTTTTTTAATAATATCACAAAATAAGCGATTATACTAAACATATCAAAATTATTGAAGAATCTCTCAATTCGTTTACTTATAATTTATGTTTTAAAAATGCACAACCATGTAAACCAAATACTGGAAGATGATCCTGTTAAAATCCTTATGACGCATATGGGCGAATGAGGCTTGTATAGAAAGTCACAATAATACAAAGTCAAGAACAGCACAGGTATACCTGTTTGTTGTATTTTGTGCACAGCTTAGAATGACACGATTGATTAATTTTACCGAGAAATCTCCGTAAAATGCATAAAGCCATGTATTCACTAGGGGACAAATTGTCCCTCAACATCACGCGCTGCATAGAGTCCACGTGACGTTGCAACGTCGCGCGCTGTTCCGCGACGTCGCGCACAACAAAAATTCAAAATTATTCTCTTACGTTTAATATTATGTACCTTTTGATTTTTCTTTCTTGCACTGTATTACTTAATTATTAATGTAATTAATAAATTTAATAAAAATGAATTATTACTTTATCTTCAATTGTAAACATTATTAATAATATAAAAATATTATAGTAACCAAAGTAAATAAATAAAAGTTAAATATCAACTTAATTTTGGTATAGCTATATTCTTCAATTAATTTTATAATATTTATTATAAAATAAATAATATATTTTATTATTGTAGGGGGAAGTCCCCTAGTGCCGGACACCTAATGTTTTCAGAAAATAAAATCATACTTCGAGAATTGTAACTTTATTTATGAATTAGTTAAGTCTATAGATTATACTATCTAAATCAATCAACAAAAATAAAACTTATGCATTAACATATTCAGGAACCTGAATTAAGTTTTGATCATAAATAATGCAATCTTTGTCATTGGCACCTAGTACCGGACGGACGTAACTTCGAATCCCAAGCGCCGGATGTATTTAAAAAAATCAAGCATCGATCACATATATATATTATACAGGCAACTCCACATTCAGGAATGTCGGCTCATGAGAGCCTGCTCTTGGCAGCTGGAGCATTGTATCCAGTCTTCGTTGCGTTTCTCTAAGCACACTACGCAAGAAGTTTTTATGTGTTAGATATTTGATTTGATGGTTCTTTCTCTTAGCTTTATCCCCACTTTTTCCTTTGGTCTTCACACCCTTGATTTGTTTCCCTTCTTTTCTATTACTGTTTTGAATTTAGTTCCCATTCCTTTCTTTTTTATTCATGGTTCTCTTCATTCTGTTTTTCTTCAGCATCAATTTCGTAAGGTGATGTTGTTAGAATTTCACTTCTTTCACATTTTCTCTTCTGAGTCGCTGATCTTTTTTTGATTTGTATGTAGAATGCTTTTTGGATATTTTAGCGCTATGAAGCTTTCCTCAAACTCATTTCTGTAAACAAAACTTTATCTATCGCAGTTTGTAAAATTTTGGTCTCATTTTCTTTCAATTTTCTTCTCTGCATGTCAATAAACCTCCGTTCTTCTAATCTCTAAAACAACTTAAAGTAATTTAATGCTTAGTAGAAAAAACAATCAATAAACTGTCCGGTGTTAAGGGACACCTTTGTGTCCGGTACTAGGGGACAGGTAATCCCCAAAATTACCTGTTTTATACTAAAACAAATTAATTAAAACTTTCACAGTCTACGAATTATAATGGAACATTATCTTTATTAACAATAAATATAAATACTTAAACACAAAATCACACAAGTAATATTCACACAAAATTTATGTGGCGCATTGCCTTCTTGCCAGAAACAGTAATCGACGGTTCCCACCGTGGCTGTTCGCCTCACAGGTAAACCCTTAGAGTATAAAGGGTAAACCGCGTTCCATGACCCTACATCACTATGTTCCCCCACACCCCTTTCAGCGATTTTTTAGTCGAACGTATTGTGACTTTTCGAGATAGTGCGAGTGTCCGGCGCTAGGTGCCGTCCGGCATTACGGGACTTCCCCCTATATATTACGCATGAAGTCTTATCGATAAAATAACATAACAATTATTTATTTTAGATATTTCGTAACATTATTCAAGAAAATATGACATTTATTTAGTATTATTTATTTTCTGTTACTCCCGAGTCTACGTGCAGCTTTAATTTTTTAAAGAATTACGATTACTTAAGCTGTACGTAGACTCGTAGCTTAATAAGAGTGCAGGTACTTTGGCCACCGCTATCCTACCCTGAGGCGCGCTCCGCCCTGACATAACCGTAAGGCCTCCCCGGTCGAGTTGTTGGAAAATCGTATTGTTCAGCTAATTGTTAATTTCGACCTTTGTGAATGCTTTCTCCTCTCACTGCGCTGGGGCCTTTTCATTCACCAGACTCAGGGCCGCCAGGCGGTAGAAAACTTTCATTTTTTTAAAAATCAAATTACATATTTCAACTTTGTCAATTACTACAAAATGACTTTATGGTAATATTATTCATATAATTAACGGGAATAAGCCTCGCCAATAATCTATTGAATTATCGACATTTTTCGGGGCCAATGCTTCCTCCATCAGGACAGAACGTACCTTCACCAAAAACTAAAATCAAAATAAATATACATACTGGAGATGAATAACTAAAGAAGAACTAATGTGAAATGAAATTCAAAATGTAACTTTTTGCAAAAACGTCATTTATAATATTTAATTTGCTACTAAAAAATTTTTCTGTTGCTTAATTTTCTAATTTATTATTGATAACTATAATCATATGTTATTTGCAAGTAAAATTTGCACACCCTTATTAATATAAAAGTAATGGTTTGTTTCCAAAAAATTATTAGGAAATTTAGAAATGTTATTGCTATTTAAACGTGTCGATAATTCGATAAATTAGTGGTTTATACAAAATGTTTTCTTTTTAATTATATACATTTTTTCACTCTTTTTGTAATTTTTTAAACTACCAGCATATTAAACCAACCCACTAAAATTAAAGCGAGAGTATAGTAATGTTATATATTTTTAGAATTAAAACAGATTAATGAACACTATAATCATCGTCATTATCAGTAATCTTTCTCCACCTGTATGGTAGACATTGGATTCCCTGCTTGATAAAAGAGGGTAATTAGTGAAATATTCCTCGAATATAATTTGATGACTACCTTTGTTGATAAGTTTTCACTTGACTACCTTTGTTGATAAGTTTTCACTTGAAGAAAAAGTTCCACTGATTTGAGAATCGTAGTTATCCGATAATGCAGCATCTGGAGAATATGATGTATGTAAAAAGACTTCCCAATCCAGCTCCCTGATGTTTTTGGATGTATCTTATACCATGAGGTCTTTGCCTTATCGTGCCGCAGGTTAACACCGTTTTGATTAATCAGTGCTTGACTAGAAAGCAAAGTAATTTTCAACCAGTCGAGCTAGGCACATGAATATTCATAAAACGAAACCGCTTTTCCTAAACTCCATTTGTCTATTGTATAATGTTGTCATAAAGTTATTTTGGGATTACTGAACTATTTATGGTTATGGTTTCATTGACAAGTCATTGACAGTTCAACAGGTCATTGTGTATAATTTTGGTTGGGTCTCCCCTAGGTATTATAGTAATTTTTTTACGTAGATTATTGTAAAAAATCTACCTTCTCCGTTGACAATTTATTGAAAATATTCATACCTTTATCACCTGGATGAGAGTGCAGTGCATGCTGATTTTTTCAATTGAAAAATGATAAACTCGTTCCCTCTCTATGCTTCCTACTCAGTTGCTTTGAGTACCAACCGTTCGGTTATCCCTAGTACATTAGGATTATATTGATAATTAATCTGTATGGATTCATTAATCAATTGGGTAACACCACCTTACATATGGGTTCCCCTTATATGTTTAATACTGTATCCTTTGACCGATTTAAATCAATTTTGCTCAGTTGCAAAATGGACTCATTAAACATAGTCACTTAACCCTACCCACAAACGTCATATTAAAGACTTAAGGTTGTTATTACGGTCGTTAGACATATTTAATATAGACATAGTTTCGGATATTTTTATACTAAATATACGTAGTAAAATCCGCTAATCCGTAACTAGTACATATTGCACACCGGCGACCTCTATTGTAGAAGAAGAGAACACTCCACAACAAAATGCGTACAATTTACGCCCTAGGAAGCAGCATCTAATCGGTCCCACCTCCACCTCCGCAGGTAAAGGTCGTCCTCCTGATGACGTTGAATAAGTATTCAACGAAACGTCGAGATTCGCTTCTCGGAAATACATACGGTTCGTATAAAATATCCGAAACTATGTCTACATTAAGAACGTCATATTTTTCCTGTTTTGACCAAATACTGCAAACAGCGTTGTTATTCTTTAGGACCCGCGCTAAATACATTGTCATGGATTCGCGGCGGTGGGAGACTAAATGGAACACTATAAACTTTTAAAGTTTTATTGATTAAAAAGTAACAGGACACAAACGAGAATTTTCTGAGGAATACTTCACAGGTATTACGCCGTCCCAGTGATCACTTTCGAGAATATTCCGCGCGCAAGTAGGTACTCAGGTACTTTATCACTGGCCGATTTGCGCTGATCGCCCGCTCGTTTAACTTTGACTTCGCTAAATGTCGTAATTAAACTGATGCGCAGTCATAGTGTCGCTTTTGGAACCTCGTAATTTCTACATTAAAACCGTGCGGAAATCCTCGGTATGATAAATAAATGATTTCCAGAAAACTATGTTATAACTATACGTGACTGTAACATGAAATATAGAGAGGATGAATGTACGATTTCTTCGGAGAGGGAATTATATTAATTTTTCATGTAGTAGCTTCTGTGAATTAATTGCGCGGTAAGTAGTCAGATATTACGCAGTAACGGTTCCCCACAACTCTACAATGTTCCCTCATCATCCTGCCGCCGGGGAATTAATCTCGGGAAGACGCCCCCTCTAGTAGCACTCCTCGCGTGCGTGAGTGCCCCGCGTGTCCGCCGTGCCGACGCGCTTTCACGCTGTCGTAATTCGATCACATCTCTTTTGTTGGATTACACAAAGAGGTTAGCGGAAGAGGACGATTTTTATGGCGGTTAGTGTATCTGATACGCTGCCGCGCTTGTTGTGTTCGGTGCGGTTTCTTACGGTTGGGAACATCATTTATATTTTACTATCTCATTTTAGCGCTACGTAAATTTTGAGAGATGTTTTTCACAGTGTATTTATTTATTTATTTATTTGTTTACGCCCATTAGGCTTTTACATAAAGAGTATAAAATAAATTTCAAAAAGCACATACATTAAAAGTTTCAGGAATAGCACCAAATCATGAGTATAAAATTTAAAAATGTAGAGTAGGTAACGAGCAGCAATGCGTATAGGCTTTTACATAAAAAAATATATCATAAAATTAAAAAGAACATACATTAAACATATAAATTACAAGTAGCAAATTATTAAAGTACCAGGAATAGCACCAAAACATGTGTACAGAAATTATAAATATAAAGTACAAAGCGGCAATGTGTACGAAAAATATATATTACCCACCATTACATATTAACAGCTGAAGTCAGTAACGAAGCAGTATTGCCTCTTTAAGTGTGAACTTTACTTTCTCCAGACTGTCGACGAAAATGTCAATCATGCAACCATATTCATTACAAGTTCCCAATATTCTGTGTATCACAGAATTTGAATGATAGTTAGTATTGCAAATGTTGCGATGGAATGTGACAATTTGTCGCGTTCTATGTGTGGAAGGGATATTATATTCGATACATGCCACAAGGTCAGGGCTGTCCAACATATTGTTTACAATTTTGTAAAGAAGAACTATATCATAAATTTTTCTTCTATCATATAATGTGAGTAAATTTAGTCTCTTCAATATGTAATTGTATTCTATGTTTTGTGTTGGTATGCTTAACTTGTAGTTAATGTATTTGAGAAATTTGCGTTGGACACGCTCAATACTGTCTATATGCCCATTATAATATGGAGACCAAACTGATGAGCAATATTCTAATTGGCTCCGGACAAGAGACATGTATAACATTTTAATACTTTCAATTGATTGAAATGGGCGTGATGTCCTTAAAATAAATCCCAGCAATTTTAGAGACTTACAAGTTATCGCATTAATATGATTAGTAAAAGTATTTGCGAGATTTTTTATTTACCGAAAATATTTTTTCAGCAGTGTCCAACTCGTGCTGACAGATAATGGACAATATTCTGGTGCATATATTTAAATAAACAGAATAATAAATAAATTAAGAGCGGAATATTTTTGAGTATTTTAAAATATTTTCAAAAACGCAAATACTGGATTTTAATCCCCAGAAGAATCGTCGTTAATCAAGATAAATTATAGATGTCTCACAGAGACGAAGCTATTTATATGGGATTTACACAGGTCGCAAGACCTGTAAATGCCCAAAGGCTTTCATATAGACCTTACCATATAAATAGCTTCGTCTCTGTAAAACATCTATAAAAAATCTAAATAAGGAGCGAATAAACAGCTGATCGCAGCGTTGTTTAATTTTAAATTAATCAAATTTTAATTAACATTGTTGAGTTGTAGTTAGCAATTGATTTTTATTAATTAATAAATTAGTAATGACACTAAACAAAATCACCCATAAAATATTTCATCTTGTTTACGGAATCGGGGAAAATTAACAATTAAACTTGACAATATAGCAAATATTATGTTCACAAACGGGGAAATTTTATTGATAAGCAAGTCGTAGAGAGAAAAAATCTTTTGAACATCGGTTTCACCGGAACTATCTATTTGCCCATAGAATGAGTAACTTTAATCATTTAAATAAGTCGATTGGACGTGGTTTTGAAATGGGCTGAACCGCTCACATTTAAAATATTTTTTTTTATAAATACTAGTTTTATAAATACTAAATGCCAGAGGAACGAATACCAAGAAGAATCCTCTTGGCAACCACGGATGGAAGAAAGCCGGCGTCGACCCAGATTAAGCTGGGAAGGACAACAAAAAATGTATTTGAAAACAAAATGGGTCTGGACTGGTTGACTCGAGCAGAAGCAAGACAGGGGATCATGGAAGCACCTTGTCGAGTGTTTGGGCCCCCGACCTTACTAGGACAAGGGGAAGAAGAAGATGATGATGAAATACTAGTTGAACTCAATAATAATATTTATTATAATTTTATTAATTTTAAATTGTATTAAAAATAAACATGGAATTCAACAAACTTAACACACAAACAATATTTTTAAGGTATTCTTTGATCTATGTCTAGAAATACGTTACGTTATTTTAAACCGAGCGTATGAATGCGTGAAATGCTTTTTTTTCTTACTCAATATATATATATTTTTTTTAGATGTGTTACAATTATTGTTGGCCTTGCTTGCTATGTACAAGGCATTACTTAATATATTATATTTCTTAAATTAATCACTCTTTCTTCCCTGTCTGTCCAAAGATAAAAGCATGATATATGTATTTCTGTGTGGTAAAGGCAAAAGAAGGGGAGTCGAAAGTTACAACCTTACAGGAGAGGCAAAGCAAAATTGCAGTCCTTTTCAATTGTTCTATTTCACGAATAACTGACGCATTTCCTCTTTTACTTAGCAATGTGGTCAACTAACAGAATTGTATGTACTCTTTTATTTTACCAAAATGTCTATTTTAATAAATCAAGGTAGCCGAAGAAGCTGTGGTAATTTTTTTACAATCTACTGTACCTGTAGAATTTTCCCAGGACTCAGTTAACAAAGTGATCATAGCCTGTTGGATAGACAAAACACAATACTAAAAATAAACCATGTCCTAATATTTATTTAAAGTTGATCCAAAGTGAAACTCACACCTGGTGACAGTTAAGGTTGAAAACGACAGGTACAAATCGAAATTTACAATCTTTCTTGTTGCAAAGCAAAATTCGGACGTTCCGAAGCGTCGGCGCAACCTCCTGTCAGCGTATAGTACGTTTTCCCCTCTATTGAATACACCCCGGGAACATGAATCTAGGATTTTTCTTTCAAAAGATTTAAAATTGCGTGGAAAATATGAATGGAAATATATTTACGGCTCGCATCGTGCGGCTGTAAAGGTAAATAGAGGGACGCACAAAAGGACACAGTTCTTTCAGAGGTCCTTTGTGGGGGGAAATCCTGCGGGATTACCGGCAGATAACCGGTGCGGGATCCACGAATATTCCTTCACGTACCTGAACGGTCCGTTAAATAGATTTTCGAGATGAATGTTTAATCGATTCGCGATTACGTGTTGCGACCGTTTGTAGCTAAACCATTTTTTTGTGCCTGGACAGTTTTTGGGAAACTCGTCAAGAAGCACCTCACAATACGTGATTATGACTAGTAAATGGTCCCATCACTTTCTCGAATTGTTTTAGAAGCTCAATCCGGATTATCTTCATTTATCTGACAATCTGGTCAATTTAAATCTAAATATCGATTCGCGATCGCGATCGATTGAATTAAAGAATACTGCAAGATGTATCTTTTATTACGTTTATTTTTCAGTTTGCACGCTTACGTAAAAGTCATGTACTAACTGCGCGCCCCTGGGGCCCAGGCTCCGTTTGGATACTGACCTAGGGAAATAAACTCGAACAGAACCTGCGTTAGGGGACAACATTATCAACCCATTGAAGAAAAATTTGCCTGTAAAATCGTTGTATTTTTAACATTTCCGTAACAGTAAAATTTTCGCAAAAATTTTCATTTTATTAATTAGCCGTAAACAAATATCTTCGTAAACTCGGACATCTAACAAAAATTCATTTTTTACTTTTTTGTACCAATATATAGAAAATACACAAAATAGAAAATAACTTATTATTTCAGTGTAAAAAACTGACGTTAATGTGGACAATTGCTCATTTCGTATGCAAATCCAAACTTCAAACAGTTTTCCTTTAAATTGATTTTTTGTAGATTACGTAGGAACCGTTGATATGGTAGTTTATGTGGTAGTTACATTTTTAAAGCGTAAGATCATCGCGATTGGTTGATTATTTATGGCATAGTGCTCATTTCTCGAATATCTTGTCTACACAAGCAATTTCGAATAACTTCAAATCTATTTAATTTAAGATGACCCTGTTTGACCTGATGGGTATACCCCCTAATCTTGGTCTCTTAAGGGGGGGGGGTAAGGTTAATTCGTACAAAAAAAGGCATGTTTTTGTGAATTTATTGTGAATTTTTTGTGATGACACAGTTAAAATCTCTTTATTAAAACCAATGGTACATTAAAGTATGACATTTGAAGAATATTGTGTAAAATTTTCAAGACGAAATATTAAAAAATACGGCAATGGCAGCAATTATTCGGACGTGTCTCGGAAAAAAGTAGAATTGCGGTGTCCATCATAACTTGGAGCTAGATCGACTAAAATCAAAAAATCAAAGTTCATTCGTTAGATAATAGGTTTTCCCAGGTAACGCTAGGATGGTTTTTTGGAATTTCAATTTTTCAATTTTTTGGAACACTTTGAAGGGAAAAACGCGATTTTTTGCGAAAAATATCGACTAATTTGTTATTGAAAAATAAAAATTAATAACAAATTTGAAAAAAAGTCTCCAGCGTTACCTCGCAAATTATGTACAGAAATAGTGTTCAAAATTTCAAAAGGATCAATTTCAAAGGTAAAATTCAAAATAAAACTCTACACTTATTTTATACTTACACATAATCGTCGATGCCATGTTCACACAGCAAAGAGCTTTCATCATCAGCATCTTTTTGTCCTTGTCTACGCAAAACTCTTCCAATACAAATACCACGTCCGGTAGTCCTCAGGTGAGCGCGTCTTTTAGCTGCCCGAGCAGATATAGAAAATCAGTCTAAGTATCGCTCAAATGTTCATAATTTCGTCAATTTTGCTCCGATTGACTTGAAATTTTGACACAATATTCTTGCGATGTTATACATTCATTTAAAAAATTAAAAATAAAATGCAAAAAAAAAAGTTAAAAACCTTACCCCCCCCCCCTTAAGACTACTGTCTCTAGGAAACTGTATAACATTATAAAGTAGAAAGCCACTTAAAAAATATTACTATTAACTGCTGCATTTTTATCCTTTCTTTCACCCCTTCTTCCACTTTGCCCCAAACCTCCTTCCAATCGTCATCTTTTTTCATTTCCATGAAACTTTCTCATTTTTCCACAAAACATCTTATTTTTGTTAAATAGATAACTTTGAATCTTAAATAACATGGTTTGAGAGCGTCCAGATTATGTTTTTAATATTTGGTCCTTTTAAAAATAATGGTACCTACCTATTTTATACTTTATAACAAAGATCTCTAACTTTAATTGCATTGCAAATATCGCAAAATAAATCATTTGTCAGTCGACGATTAACTTAATTTTCATTGTTGGAAGCTATTGCGCTTCGAAGTCATTTTATCTTATCAACTCAATGACACAAGCATTGATTAATTAAACGAACTATATGATAAAACGGCTCGCGCCACTCTAACAATAAATCTATAAATGAATCGCTATCTTCCGTAGATTGTTCAGTATAAATTTATATCTGCATGTTGCATTAATGAATGATTTTCGAAAATGTCGGGCTAGTTCCGTATTCCAGGCGTACTCCCTTCATAAAAACCTTATGTATTATATCGTAAACTCGTTCAATGTTTTTTTGTGTTCTGAACTCACTTCTAAAATATTATCTCACTGTTTTTACTCATACATTCAACCTATTTTTATTTGTTTACGAGTTCATTTTTATGAAAATTTTTGAATTTTTAATAATATTTTTTTCCCCCGTTAAAAACTGCTGACAGAGAAAGGAACTACTGAACCAACTGCGGAAGAATGAATGAACTCCATTCTAATTCATCGGACCGCGTTTTTAATGGATGACACGGTCCTCACGTCATGTTTATATAATAACTAAATAAATACTTAATTCAGCATAATAGCAGATTGTATGTTTTTAAGTAAAAAAAAAATGAAAAAAATTTCAGGCATATTTTAGTGTAATGTTAATAATTCAAAAGAATGTCGTATACGCATATAAAAATTTTAAAGAATTTTGCTTTAAAAATTGTAATCTGTACTGTTTTATGGGAATGACAAATTTTTTAATGAAAAAGTTTTCGACTGCAGGTGGCGGTAGTAAAAATACAACGCACGTACGAAACAAGGTGTGCAAGTTACACTTCCAAAAATTTGGCATATGTGTTAGTCTATCACGGGTGGAATTGGTGAACGTTAAATTGTGTAAAGTGATCACTTAAGCCAGTAGTACGTAAGGTTGTAAGCCCTATGAACACATCCCATATAAAAAAATTGCTTCAATTCTATGATACATCCATGATATATCTTAAAATGCTTGGCTTGTCAGATAGTCGAATAATATTTGAGAATTTTAGGCACGCGATTATAAAAAGCTTCGCCATCGCTGCTCTAGTGTGGGTTCAGACTAAGTGTATTAAAATAAGTGAATGCTTCTGAAAATAGACGCGAAGATAACTCAGTTATTTCTCCGGGCGTCATAAACACGGTTCGACAGCGCTGACGGTGGCATATTTGAGGACGGTGTTATGACGACAATATTAGCGCCATTTACTCCCCTCGCGCTGTCATTTTTAATCCAATGGAATGTTTGTTTTCATCCCCCCTTTTTGATGCTGTGAGTAAATCTGCTCTCGTGGGTTGTAATTTATGCGAAGGTGCGTCCTGCTTCGAGATTATTTCTGTTATCGAGTTGTTATATTTTTTTACCCTTTGTATAAAAAAAATGGGGGCTTCAAGTGAGACTGTTTTGTTTTATTATCACGTTTGGTGTGTTTTTAAATTAATGTTTATTTCAGTGTTTTATTATTCTGAGCCTTTTATTTTTATGTTATTTTTGTTCAGTTCAATGAAATAATAAGGGTAACTTTAGATTTTTTAAATCAGTTCACTAGAATTTGAAATATAAGTAACGATGTCGGTCAAAACAACCTCATCACTAGGGTCATTACTTTACAGGTTATATAACCAGCTGTATTTCCGGGACGTGGATGGGGTGGATATGTTTAGCGCTTCTTTAAACAAAAAAAAATGTCCGCACCAATGTGCACAGCATTCATTAGCCAACCTAGTGTATTTTGAGACGTCCGGCTTTTGCATATTGGCCGCAATTTATCTTTGTGTGTACCTGTTGTAGGCTATTATTATCTATATTTTGATGTTTTTTGTCGCAGATAAAAACTATTTTATTGTGTATTTTTTTTATTTAATAATTTGCATTTTTTATTATAAGTGCATGCTGCAAACATTCTTAATTAAAGAGTTGACATAACCATCTATTTTTTTTTGTATTTAATTTATCTAATATCTACGTCTGTATATCTTTCTCTCTAATTAAAAAATAAAATAAAAATAAAACATCCATAATATTTACACTCGATCTTTTTAGTAGTTTTTTATACTCTTTTTTTACTATAAACTCATTTGCTTTTCAATTAATTAATTTAATGTCATTAAATGTATAGGTTGATTTAAGGGTATAAATTAATATATACTTTATCAAAATAGTACATTTTCTTCTCTGTAAAAGTCGAGGACTTGTATATAGCAGAGGAGTAAATGCGTATACTTATGACAACTTTTTCACAAAAATTAAATTTAAAAAATTTAGTTATATACAATGGTCGAATATAAATAATATATTTATCATGTAAAGTAGGAAATGGAGACAATTATGACAATTTATTGAGAAACGACATAATTAACAAATATAGTACAGGGAATAGGTTAAAAAATGTTGAAAATAGTAGAATGTATCACTTTTGTGCGTCCACAAAATGTCTGTATCTACATGAATTTTTTGGCTAATAACACTTTTTTTTGGATCTTACTATTTCGGGTGGGCTGGCGTAGATTTGTCAAATATTTAATTCCTAGGTAACTAATGTGATTTTAAGTTGCTTGATTTTGCGTTAAGGCTTGGTCTTGTTGATCAAAAACCGCTTGTATCATTAATTAGGTTTTTTATTTTAAATATATGCCTAGTTGAGACTTTTTTATATCTCTAATGCTTTTGATACTCGAAAATCTGAATGTAATTGGCAACTGGGATAGTCTTTTTTTTCATAATTATTTTGATCATATTTTTTTGAGTTATTTCTAGCTATTTTAATGATGTTTCGTAAGCACCACCCCATCCAATAATACCATTTTGTAAGTGCGATTGAACAAATTTGATGGAAGTAGAATGTTTGAAAGTCTTATAAATATATTAACAGTTTCCCTTATTTTATTTGTTATTTAGTCGATGTGTTGGACATTTCAAGGTATAACTATTTACACACCAGATACCACTCCCTCCGCCGCCATTCAGAAATGCAAATACCCCAGAAAAATGCACCCCTACCATCCCCAGGCTGCAGCAGGAAGGGATTTACCACGTCGGCGTATTTGCGTGCGACGGTGTCTAATCTTTAATTAAATTCTCGCTTTGGCGCTGCCTACATTTCCACTGCCGGATGGCATTAGCTGGAATCTGTGCGATTGCAGTTTTCGTTCGCTTTGTGAGCCGAGCTGTTTTTCCTTTTTTCGACCTGGTAATGACATTCGAAATTACATGTCTGGTACTTTTCCCCACAAATTAAATTTACTTCAAACGCCATCGGTACACAGAGGTCCACTCTTTGTCCTGACTACTGCATTGTACCCTTTGTCACAACATCTCTTTCACATAATATTTAGACGAAATTGTATTTTCATTTTGTAATAGCTATTTTACTACAAAGCCGATTCTATGATCCTTAACTACATTCTTCAAAAATCATTCTCATGTGCATCCGGTATTCCGTGCAATGCCTTATAGCCTTTCTAATATATTATCACGGGATGTGGCTTTGGGAAGCAAATGAAAACACTGGAAATTAATTTAGTTTACTTTACCAAAGAAAATTCTGGAGGTAAGTTAAATTGTAGTACCGTTCTTCATTTTATAGTCGCTAAATGTAATCTGAATATTTCACACACTTATTATTGAGTCGTTCCTTATTTCGCACTAATTAACGCTATTTCTGTCGCTTAGATCACTTCTGGTAAATTCTATTCAATGTTCGCACGTAAAAATTTCTCACTCAGGTTTATTCTTTCCTTCACTTATGCTTGTTTTACTGTGTTTATGATTACTAATATCGCCTGTTATAATATCGCGAATAACTGATCACACTGTTTTACGCTACGGATGTCGCACTGTTGTCGTCACAAACCGAAAATTGCCCGAGCCCGCGTCGAGTGACTCCCTTTAAAGCTAAACTCACTCTAAAGGTTTATTCTAGAAATAAAGAGAAGTCTGTTGAATGTTCTAGATGATTCTACGTAGTCTTTTACTATGGGATGTAATGTTGTAGAATTCTTAGAGAGATATCGCAGTCACGGTATCAGCATTTAGTAGATACACAGTTTCGCTGCAATATCTTGACGTAAATCAACGTTGAATTTAAATTATGTATTGTCAATTTGTTAATAATAATATTTCTCTTAGGATAGATCTATCGTGGTGGATTTAAGCGTTTGGAAATTTCAGGATAGGTTAACAGAAAGAAATGTTAGTTTGCAAGAAGGTAATGGGTAAGTCGAGTTTGTAGAGAAGAATGATTATAGTTCAGCGCTAGGAAAGGACATCTCATAGCACCGCGTGGCTTAGAAATAAAGAACTGTATAGAGAGCTGGAACAGGAGGAATACTCTAGAAGAGGCCAAGACCTAGAAGTTGACGTCGAGCCAACACTGATGGTGATGAATACGATAGTATTCCTTTAGAGAATCGGTCCACAATTTTTTTCAATACGAAACCTTATGACGAACAATTTTAACTGATTTTCGATCTTATTTATAAATTACTGTTTTTATCAAATAACTAGTTCATTCCATAATCACTAAATATAAGACCTTTATTCACACAAAAAAACTCGAAACAGAAATAATGAAGGCAGATTATCGGAAGATTTTCTCAATTCTGGGTGTTTATGTGGTGTGCTTCGCTACAATAATTCGGCCTCGTGGACTGTCGTAGCGTTAATAATTTAATAAAAACAAGAGTTAAAAGAATATCCAGACGGCATAACAATATTATTTTAATGGCGTGTTTGTTGTTGTTTATTAATGTTTATTAATTGAATTAATAAACATTTTAATTAATAATAATTAATTAAAATGTTTATTAATTCATATTATTATAAATCACTTTGCAGAATAATATTTCAGTAATATTGCTCAGAATATATCCAAGAATATTCATTTTACAGCATAAATATACAAACATATTATAAAATAATTTAATTAAACCTTCTTACTTGCTATTAATAATAATTGGAAAAGATAAACAATATATCAATTATATTATAATAAAGGAAATTTATGGTAATAATTGTCAATCAAGGACACATGTGTGTTTAATATTTTATTTATGTATTTTGTTAATAAATTCATCATGCATTAAATATAATTCGTATTCGCATTCATTGTAATTGTAATATTGATTTTATTATGTCATTTTTATGTTACTCAGTTGAGTAGGTATATTTTTGTTTTTTTTTCTTCCTCACTTTTACTTTTGTGGACGTATCGTATATTGAAAACGAAAGTTACAATCCAAAATTTAGCATTGTTCTATTATGAAGTATGTCTTGTGTGAACACAAAAACTTACTTTGTGCAAAAATCTCACTGTTCTAATTGCAGAATATTGTCAGGAGTGGTGACTTTGGGTGACAAATAAAAACCTAGGAAATAAATAGGCGAATTATTAAATGGACAATGTCACTTAACACGAATTAAACTAAACGCTATTTTTTAAATAACACTATTTTGTAATATATCACTTGTATATGAACACTTTATTATATCTCGGAACACTCGCACATAAAAGCCACATTTATTTATTTCGCCACTTAGGTAAGTATTCGCCCGCTTATTTCGCTCGATATATGTCGCACCACTATTCCACGATTGGGCACCCCGGCTTTTTATTTAAAACCCGTTGTTTTATTTTTTAGCTTCAAAATCCTGCAATTATTATTTCCCGTAATTTTTCATGGGTGTGCGGCTGGTATAAATTAAAAGCAAACACAATATCTCGTAGAGCAGATAATTTTCTTTCGAATGGGGTATTTAACAATTTGTTTTACTTTTGGCGCGCATTTTAAAATTTTAAAATTAAAACGGACGCTATTTATGTTAACACCTGATACATATATTGCTACATAATTAGCGTGTTACGTATGTATTGCAACGTAATAAAGTCCTCCTGATCAGATTAATCAAAGTCGTCTTGTAGATTATTATGCTTACGGTTTTTATATTTTTATTGTAACTAATTTTGCCCTTTAAACCATTTTGCTAAGCCTTGACTTATTCTAAAGTGTTACGTTTTTGGATATCTTCAACTCTTTTGCCTTCTTGTGTAAGAATACGAGTAAATAGAAATTAGAAAAAGAAAAAAGGAAGGCCATAGCTTGTATCAACCTAAATAAATATAATTATACACCAGTATTACATTTCATATTATTGTAAAGAAATGTTTAATAGAGTATTACATTTCATATTATTGTAAAGAAATGTTTAATAGAAGAAATGGCGCACTGTCTCAATTTTTTCTTATATGTCACTTTGGAACAAGCGACGGGCACTTTCTCGCGAACATTAGAAATGTATAGAATGATCTAGAAGATTCGAAAAACCAACATGTTCCATATTAAAGGCGGAACCAGCACCGCGGCTTATCTTGTTTATTTTAAAATTTGAACCGACGTGATATTATCAAACTGTAGTGAATGGTGTGGCCAGCGCAATTATAAACCGAGCAACAATAAACGAAGCGAAGTAGTTACTTTACGTACAATAGTTCAACGGAGTTTTCTTGAAAGCGTTAACAAGCGATAGTTCATAGATGAATGATAAATTGTGAAATAGTGTAAATTCGAGATTATTTTTTGAATTTAATTCGTGTCCAGTGACTTTGTGAAATAATTATAATAATCAAAAAATCGTTAATTAATTTCCAGTTTTCTCATTTGCCTCCCAGCCACGTACCGTGACGTTATGAAAAACTTCCTACATGATCATCTTCAAACACAGGTCATATATTAGAGCTAATTCAATAATTAACGTGTTGTTTTCCATAATAAATAAATACATGTTGTCATATTATATTCGATCTCAACCCTTACCAGTCTATCACCCCTCCATAATACCAAACCACTTATTTCACATTTCTCAAATAAGTACACACACTGAACACACTCTGCTATTCCTCAATTATCCACTTATTTCCTTTAAGGTCAAATTTACTGAGAGAAGGTCTTCTAGCAAGTATGTACAAGAAAATTTCGCAATGGCCCCGATTATCTGTTCCGATATCTTTCTAACAGTCTTTGTGCCAAATTATTTTGGCTACATATTCTCTTTTAAAATAACTAAGATGTATAAAAGCAAAGGCGGTAATATCCAAAAAATTAAATAATGTTTTGAATGCAGTCACCGAGTGATCGAATGTCCAGAATTCGAGATTTTCGAGGAAATAAAGCCTTGTCCCTTACAAAACCAAGTTTCCAATTCACTATTAAATGCAATGGTAGCAATATCCACTGCAACCAATCAACCCCCAAGGATGTGTCAAAATGGCCGCTTCGTACTAAGGTCAGACTTGATTTCGATTTTAGACTGAAACATCATAGCAAAGGCAGCAATATCTAATTATGTAAATAACAAAAGCAGATAGGTATGTCTACTATTTGGTAGCGAATACAGCTATATATATACATGTTCAAAAATTACATATCATACACGTATATAAAGGGAAAACTGATGTGGCAATTGTTTTTAAAAACGTCTTTCCAATAAGATGTAGGTTTCATAGATTTCAGAAAAATTTCCTAGAGTATTTACAGATTTTTTTATTTATTTCAGAAACGCTTCTCTGGGATATTGCTGCCTTCGCTTTTATACCACTCAACTTTACTATGTGTGTATTATATAATACAGTTGCTCGCTAACAATTTCAGAATTTTCTCTCAGTCAATATTAATTAATGTACTATTAATGTTGCATCAATTTATTACTGACCATTAATCATCAGAAATGATGACATTATGACCTTGCCTAACAATGGAGCTATCGATATTGTTTTGTCAAGCAGGTCGTGGCTCAAGTGATCGGACATATTGAATCAGGTCGTAAACGGCTCGGCTACGTCGTCATTTTGTCGTGATAAAATATTGTATAATAAAAAATAATATTTCTTAATCGAATAAGTCTATCGACAAAATACTGGCACAGCGGTGACAGACAAATGAAACACACACAATTAAATAAAGTTTTAATTATCTCCGAAGATCACCAAACTAATCAATAATATGTAATTTGCACTAATTGTCACTGTGGAACACTTTATATTCTTCTGCCAGAATATTCGCCGATCTCTTATCGCACTGTCATTTATCGCGCATGGATTATCTTCAATTTATTTCGCTATCCGATTATTATGCGCACTCAATCGCCGTAGCTTTGCTTCAGTTGTCTCTTTTATTTCTGGCCTAGCCAAACGTCAAAACAAACAAATGCGCAGAAACAGCGCGGCCCGCTTTTAAAATAAATAGTTATTTCGCTTGTTCCGGGACGTTTCGATGTATTCTAGACGCTTCCAGTAATTTACAATTTAATCTAATTTATGTAGTTAACTAGTCAGTTACCGCCGGAACTGTTTTTTGAAACAAAGACGGCCTTTTTTCTTGACGAGAAAGCGTGTTAACTATGTAATTTTCGACAAATCAATCCGTGAGGTACATTTTTCTGTAAAAGCTGTTAACTCATTCGTCCAATTATTTTTGAATATTGAAGAACTTTGTCATTCAATTACACTTTCACAGTAAAAATGTGATTTCATTAAAATGTAATAATAATTCTATTAAATTTTATATTTTTTGACTTCATAACACGGGTCACACATCCACCAAATTTGTATTTCTGCCATCTTTCCTTCGGGTCATACGGTGATTGATTTTTAATTTGAATCAAGGCTGTGAGTACAAAACTAGAAATCGGTATGAAAATAAAAACGAACTCATAAAAAACAAGTTTTTATTATACTCCCTTTCTCTTTTGTATTGTTTCCAATTTGATATTCTATCAACATATAGCCGACTGGTCGGACCCATGGCTTGATTCAGACTAGTTGAAACAGGTTTCGCGCCTTCTTCACGCGTCGGGCTCCTTTCTCATTTGTATGTAAATTTAGAAAAATCTAAAATTATACTATAATAATTTTAAAAATTAAATGAAAATTTCTTATATCATTTTTATCGTCGCCACGAGTCTGCCTGCAAAGTTTCAGCTCGATTGGATCACGTAAAAAGGGTTAAAAATCGATCCAAAGTTTTTTCGGCACACAAGCCGACAGCAGACAAGCAGAAGCTACGAGTTAAAAGAAAGGGAGTAAAAATGATTACAGCACGTATATCTGTGATTCCGATGACCACCATATTCCGCCGTCGCGTCGCCCCAATTAGCGTCCAATTGTAGATATTGTAATATTTTATTAAACATTTCCACCCTCCTTTCTTTATCTTCATCTCAAACAGCTTTTCTTTATCTTCTCAAAATGATTAAAAACTCCCTTCTAACTCAATTATCGTGGATTCTTCTTCAGTTGAAGTTTCTTACGGAATCCCCCCGCATTACGCGATAATTGAGATACTTCCGAAGATTTTAATTGTTTCCATTTTGTTGTTCTATGCTAATCAAAATTATGCGCACGAACGAATGTTACGAGATAAATATTCATATTATTTTTTTCTTAATTTGTGCGTTTCTAACTGTAGGTTATACACACAAATTTTATTTTTGTCACAATAATAGTTTTCAGTGTTGTAAATTAACCCATTAATATACGAGAAAATGCATTCCGAAATACTCAAAATACATATTTATATGTCATATTTTACTGATTCTGTTCAGTACAAAACAAAGACTGTTTATTTGTAGGAGTGGATCGCTAATAACTTCTGCTGAATCGTCAAAATAAAAGAGTTGTTGATGATCCGGAGATAGAAACAGGAACGATATCTGATTTTTCTACCTCCTCATTTATTTGTTTTAAGAATACTTTGTAGCCTGTTATATGTGTGTTATATTAGGTATACTTGGTATTTACACTGTTCCCACTCCACTCAGCCAAGCCGGTGGTGGGGGTACAATTTTAGCCACTCCATATTTTATTTAATAAAAATTAGATACCCACTAGCGACATCGGTACCGTGCCGAAGTCGCCATTTTCACAAAAAATGTTGTTGAAAAAATTCTCACGCATCTTAATCTTCTCCATCATATTGTGTTAAAGTATTTGACCGCAAAGAGGGCATGAAATGCTTGTATTTAGAAATTATAATAATTTATAATCATGAGACTGCAGGAACAAGAAGAACAATTAAGTACACATAACCTAGAATTCCCCAATACCTATTCTAGATATTTTACAATAAGTTGGAAACACCTAGACAGAATACTGGAACCTTGGAGAGAAAATATTTCTTATGTATTGCACAGTAGCGGGCACGCGCGCCAGTTTTTGTTTGAATCTGAGAAAACTTAGACACCAGACTTCCTACCTGCGAGGAGAGAAACTGTGCGATAAAAAGTATGTGAAATAGTATGTGTTCCGGAGACAAGTGGAATATTCTCGAGTGACGATTAGTTCTAATTACATAATAATGTTCCAGTTTAGTTGATGTCCAGTTTCTTTGTGTATTTAAGTTGATTAAATTAATTAAAAGTACTCCATTTCGTGTCCCAATGATATCATATCCAAGCATCACCTAGCGTGCATTACTGAAAGGTTTGGGATTCATTGATAGCTATATGAAAATGCAATAATAAATGTATAATATAAGTTATCACAGTTTCCACTAATATGTTTTCGATAGATAGGTTTTTTATCTAAATATTTCTAATTGATTGATCTTCTGTTTTTTTTTAATGATTATTATTTAATTCCAGCCTAATCGAATTAAAAACTCATCGAAATTCTTGAGGTGGCAAAAATGATCCTATAAGCCTTCTCCGTTCAAAGTGTTTTTTCTTTACCTATTCGTTTCAAATTATTTCAAAGCGAAATTTAATTCTACTCCGGAATAAACACGGCTTTTGTTAGTCTGCAAAATCGTTGTTTCTTTTTGGATTCCGTCTGAAAATATTAGCAGCGAAGGGAGGCTCGCCACCCCCAGGCCCCGGGGAAAACTTTTCTCTTCTGAAGATGGATAGTTATTTCTGGTCGTACATCCTGCAGATAAAAAGAACAATCAACCAAGTCTTATCAAAGGAATTGTTATTCAAAACAAAACGCCTTTGTAATAGCGTCAAGTTTCAGCAGTTTGTTTTTCGCGCTAGAGTCAGCTTGTAATATACTGTTACGATTTTTGTATATGCATCAATGATTTAAATACTGTCACGTACTGTAAAAACAGAAAGAATTGCGCGTAATCCGGAAATGCACTCTGAACAGCGAATTTGAAATTACCAGAAATATTTTGAAATCACTCGATTATACAGAAAGTTCGTTAAATGTCATTCCTTATTTAAATGGCGACATAACCGCTACAATCAATAGTTTTTAATTCACAGAAGCTAAACCAGTGACAAGAAGCGTAATACGCTAAGAGAGTTGCTCCCGAGCATTCGACAGTGAATAAGTGCGACCACCGACGCCGACCGACGTGCGGATATTCTAGGAAGACGAGTGTAAATGTTCCGAGGACAAGCAATTAGTGCGAAATTGTGTGAATTTAAAAACACTGTTCCAATTAAATTCGTTTCCAGTAACTCTGTGAATAAAGTAAAGTTTGATTTCAAATTATTATTTTGTCTCCCATCGCTGCAATCTCGTGACAGTTCTGTTTCTATTTCATTTTGTACAATTCCACTGTATTGGTGGCTATTTTCTTTTAACATAAAACAAAGTGGGTCTTGGCTGGTTAACACATACGGAAGCAGCACAAGACAGGGGAATATTTGGAAGCACCTTGTCGTGTCTTTGGGCCCTCGACCCTACCAGGACCCTTAAACATGATATTTAATTCAATTCAGTTAATAAATAACATGGACATGACAAACTTACATTAAAATCGTACACGTTACATGTTACTGCATTTAATTAGTATATCTACGTGCATAAGGATTGTGGGGCATAAAAGCAAAGGCAGCAATATTAAGAAAAACACTGAATGCAGTTATCGAGGCTTACCTACTAATTATTAGAGATTATATTGGCCTAAATTCTTGATAATATTTAATTAATATATTGGTCTGTTTAATTACGGTAGAGTGTAGTTTCCTGGGCTATTCCGCTAATATTAAAAGTCAGTCGATTCGAAAGTTTCACTGACATATTTACTCATACTACTTATATACCGTAACGCAATAACCTACCATCGACACGGTATTCCTTCCTGATCCTGACTTATTACCTACACATTGATTTTGACAAGAGTTGCAAGCCACTATTTAATATGAATCCTGCATTGGCATCGGAAACATTGGCTAGAGAGATCGGAGACGCATTGCATAATATCGCAAAAATCTCTACATCGATGAATCAGAAACGACTTGAGAACAAGACATATTTAGTTTCCTCGATCTATTTTTATTTTGATATTTTTATAAGTGTGTTTTAAGGAGATATTTTTTACATATCATCTTGAATAGTGGTAGTATGTCTGTTTTATTTGAATTATCTAATTGATTTTTATTTCTTTTTTTCAGGTAAGCACTTGTCGATTATACCGGAACCTTGCAACCATTGGAAAACGAGGTACTTAGAAATTATTTATTATTGATGTATTTATGTTACACATTTTGAAATAATAAACTATAATCAAGATACCTGTATTGTAAATGTCTCAAAGAGACGAAATTATATATTTTATGGGAATGTAGGTATGGAAGAAAAAAAGGGTTTTTTTGGGTCTTCATAGGGTTTACGACCTATCTTACGACTGGCTTAAGTTCCATTTTGACCCATGATAGAATACCACATCTATCACATTTTTGAAAGTTGTATATATATATTTAAGTCTTACAACCCGTTTCACGTGTACATTGTAATTTTCAATAGCTATACCGGCGTCCAAAGCTTTTTCATTCCCCTAATCGAATACAGATGTCAATAATGAGGTATCTATTTTTGTGATTTGGAATTTTTAAAGCAATATCCTTTACACGTGTAAATGAGCTTCCAACGAATCATTAACATTTCACAGGAATACGCCTGAAAATTATTTCAATTTTTAATTCCCTTTTAGACCAATTTTTTAAATTCAGAATATTTTGTTGCATATAAAACGTGATTAAAATTTGTGACTCGTTTAAAAAAAATACACAGATTTGCCTTTGAAACTTACGATACAATGGCATTAATTATCGAAAATTGCGCGCTGTTCGCATTTAGTCTGACACTTAAACAAACGGTCCTTTCATTTATTTTGCGAATAAAATAGTAATGTAGCGTTATAATGACCTTTTCGATAGTAACGTAATTTGTTTGAACCGACTGCGCGGCGCCACCTCGACCCATTTCCCGCGCGGTAATAATGTCACGACATCATTTCCGACTGCAAGGAATGGGGAGTATAGAACTATGAGAACCAGCTGATTAATCTGAAGTGTTTACCCATGTGAAATTTAACTTAAAGCAGTGACGTCATTCTTAACATTTATTATTTTGTATAGTTATTACATTTTACAAATTTAAATTATTATTATTTATTTTATGGTACTCGCAGTATATTTTATTTTTTAATTAAAACCACAGAGTATAAGAAATGAACTAAACCCGTTCTTTAAGAACGGGGTTGACTCACAGCGGAAGAATGTTCTCCCTCGTGTATGCTTTTGACACTAATACTGCAGTTAAAATATTTATTCTTGAATAATTAAATCCCCTAGTATATTTGACAATAGAAGTATTTTTTTTAATATTTCGTTCCAAACCATATCTCATATAAAAACATATTTTTGTCATTATTTATTTACTATTTAATTAATTATTTATTACTACCGACTTATTTACTAAAAAATTACACCTTTTAAGAGTATTTAGCTTGACCATTCGCAATTATTTCTCTTTGTTATTTAACCAACTTATAACATTACTATCGTAATCGCATCCTGTAAATCTCGGAATCATCCTACTTATATCATAAATATGAATGTTTGTGAGGGTGTATGGATGTTTCTTACTCTTTCATGCAAAAACAACTTAACGGATTTTGATGAAAGTTAAAAGCTTGTACATCAGAAAAATTATAGACTATAATTTATAAATATATTGAGTAAATTGGCTAAATTATAACGAAAAGTGTCGAGTAAGCTGTCTCGGCGGTGCATAAAGCATTAGAGTTACACGACAAAAATGTTCATTTTTTCAATTGATTCAGAAACATTGACATTGACATTGAAAAAGATTGACATTTTTAAAAATATTTTTGTATTATTTTTTATAAATCTGTTTATATTATTTGATTAATTACACCTACATGTTTCAAAAATACCTTTACATCGTCAGGGTGTTATATATTACTTTTTACAAATATGTCTCTTGCGATTGTTCCTCTTAAAAAATTCTAAAAAAAATCCACGGCAGCATACATCTGCCTTTTGTGTGGAAGCCATTGTTGCCAAAATAGTGAACCATAAATATATTTAAATTGGATACTGTACTTACAATTTACAATGCATATTTCGTGGTATTAATTAATTCTTATCAAAATAGATACTTTTATCGCTTCTCGTACCCTTATAGTCTCAAACTGAATTCCATGCGGGAGAAGCCGCGGACACAGCTAGTCCGAAATAAACAAAAGTGAATATACTTATTGTGAGAGTCTGTTTGTACTACATTGTGCCATCCTTACTCACTTACTGCACGTTACACTACACCTATATACATTGTTATGCATACATGAAAACTAGAAGATTGCATGCGTAGAGTCGGACTTCTTTCTCATCCTCTTCTAAGTTGTTGACAATCGTCATCTACTCCAACTCTGTCTATTGGAATATGTTTTTATAAATTCAGTCTCAGTTTTCACTTAACAGAGACCCTTCTTTCTTTCTTCTTTCTCTCAGCCACAATTGTTCCACGGCTGGACATAGGCCTCTTCTAAAACCTTCCAATGTTTTTTATCTTGAGCTATTAGTTGCCATCTTCAACCCACAAGCTGGACAATGTCATCTGTTCATCTTTTTTGTGGTCTCTCTACTCTTCTTTTATTGTTCCAGGGTCTCCGTTTTAGGATCTTTGGTGAAAGAGAGCCTAGAGATGCTGTATTGTTGTTCGTAATAAAATTTTCGCATGTCCCTTAAAATTGCAGAAAGCTTGTGACATGCCATTTCTCAAGGGATCAATAAATGGTAAAGAAAATTACCTACAACAAGAATCTTTTGCGCAAGGCTTCGTAGACGATCTGTATGGATTTGTACATTATAAATTTACCGTCATTGATTTGTTTCTATTGTACGTACATGAATATTCGCTATCACTTATATTCCTCAGTTTAACTAATAAATCTCAATAATAATGAATAATTGTAATAAATCCACAATAAGTGAATACTTCGCATTTTATTAAAATTGATTGTTTTTACATTGGCTTAAAAAATGCATTTGACATCGTTCCATTGTGATTCTCATTAGGAATAACTTAATAAATAACAGAGTCGAGTGTTTCATTAAAATTACAATTATACTAATGTGCTCACTTGTTATCTGTGAGAAAAGGTTGAACATTAGTACATTTATTTTATTTTCATTGTAACTTTATTCACTTTCTACCCATTTTTTTCTCGAAACAAATAAAAAGAAGTACCCTTAGTAGTAGTAGTAAAGTAGTAAAGTTTGTGTCTTTTGTTCCGGTAAAAAATGCCCTGAATTTTAAATTCTTCTTGCCCAAAATCCGCTCAGCATCATGGCGACAGCGAACTTAGAAATAAAAAAAAACATGGAGGCCTGTATTCAAAACAGGTATTCACATACAAGTATATTTAAATATTAGTAGGAAAAAAGATTGATAAATGCGTAATGGTCGGGAGCTATAAATAGGTACGATTACAGCCAATCGGATGCAAGAAATGTGTCTCCCGCGCGTCGTGTCTGCGAATATTCCATCGACGATCGTTGTACAGTACATTATTACTGTACTGCATATGAACCACTTTCTACTAACAGCGATTATTATTTAACTACCATATATTATTCTGCCTTATAGCTTTGCCGTATACATATATTCACATCTCAATCACGCGACAGCACACATTGAATACCGTAAGATTCTCCCGGTCTGGTGGGAATATTTCCTCACACACAATTTACCATCCAAAAGTGAATAAATAATTTAGAATTATTTTCCTTTAACTAGATTTTAGATAATTTGCCCACAAACATATTGACTTATCGATAAATAGCTTAGTTTGAAAGGAAGTGTTTTCTTTGTAGATATTTTAATTCACAGCTGGTACAAAATTCTTTGTTATATCCATAAATATACTATTTTGTAACTTTTGACAGTAGAAATCAAGTGTTGTTTGTTTATATTTAGGTGTAAAAAATGACGGAACATTAATTCGCGTCTTTGCTTAGCCCTAGCATATATTTGTAGTATCTTTTTGGTGGTCCACGGAGAGAAGGCGATAGCAACATGCGTTACGCGGCCCATTCGGGTTTGCAAGCCCCATCTCCGGCCGTTTAATTTGTTTTTTTAGCCGTGAATTCGATCGAAATTATGAACGTTACACTAAGTTACGGACGGACTTATTATGTTTGCAAAATAAATTATCACCTCATTCGTATGGCGTGTATCCGTTTCTTTCATATTTTCCTACAAATCAAAGCTTTAGATGTAATATTGGACATTTATTAAAGCGCAAATATATTTAAAATCTTGTGTAATTTTTCTTCCATATTTTATCGGGCCAAGAGTATTCCTTTATTTCGTGTAAGACATTGTTTAGCCAACCACTTCCACTATCGCGATTCAGTATTCTTCATTTTGACGGCACAAATTACACCAATTTGTAAGTTACGGTGTAACGCGGCGTTCCGTGTTGTGTTGTACATTTAAGGGCGGTGAATTTCTGATACGGGTTAACTTTCAGAATAAACTTACTCGCGTTTAATTTCTCTATCAGAAGTTTATGTTGCACCAATTTTCCCTAATAGAGCCTTCGGCAGCGCATATTTTTCGCCGGGAGTTTTCCCCCTTCTACCCTCAGAGATTCTAGGAATGTTTTGTATCATATTATGTTATACACTGTAGGATGCGAGAAAAATAACCTTATACATCAACCGTCAAAAGCTTTAAAAGGTTTGAGTACATAATGATTATACACGTTTTAATATTTTACTTGTCATTATGATGAAAAAGTAATCGTCCGTTATGTATATAAATTTCGTTCATTCAAAACAAAATCAAGCATATTTCAACAAATTAACGTCACAAATGTAATTATTTTACATAATGCGTTGGATTTTTTTAATAAATTCCTGTTATTTTCCCATTACAATAATGGTTATTTCTATTTGTGTCTTATAATGGTTGTAAACGTTAAAATGAAGAAGCAATATTAAACATACACAAGGTATTACAATTTCAGACATACAAATTCACAATAAGACAACATTGAGTGAAATAAATATAAATAACATTAAAAATAAATAGCATTATGTAACAAAAGGCAATTACCATTTTAGTTATACAAATTTAAATAAAGAAATAAATCAGCTACGCTACCGTGAAACAATCGACATTAAAAATCGTTACCAGGGTTCTCTTAAATTTAATGAAGTCTTCTTGAAATATGTTTATGAATTCGCTGTATTCATTGTCAAGTCTATGTAGCCTGGACCATGGTGAGTGAATAGTGACTTAATTCTTAGCTTTTCGCAGTAGAAATTATATTTTGTAAGACCTGACGTAAGAACCCTGAGATATAGTACTCCGACAAGAAGAGCAAGACGGTCGATTTGGGGGATAATAATTTTGTATACCTACAAAAAGGAATATCGAGTCCTTCAAAATCCTTCTAATATTAAGGTATTGATTCTCCTGCAGTCATTTCTAAGTACAAATATTTTTTTACCTAATTAATTATCTAAAATATGAATTGCACATTTAATTAGTTCGGTAGACATGTTTAGCCAGGGAAGGGTTGAATTTGTATTAATTCCGTGTTCCTTAAAGCAACATGAATATTATATGCTGTATTCCTAGGATCCGCCATTTGGCAGAGATGGCAGCCGCTACCGCCTGCAATATTGAGCAGTATGTACTCCCAGGATATTAAACATCTCCTGCGGTTGTGTTAGTGCCGCGGGGAGATATTACCTTCATATATTATGACGTATTATGTACACAATTTCCCCGGCCGTGGACTCACCTTTGACCCAACTCGCTGCGGTCAATATTGCCTCCTCCCGAACAGGAATATATGGATTACAGGGGTAGCTGCCCTCCCTGTAGTGTACAATACTACCTGCCCACATACTCGACGCTGCCGCGAGAAAACAGAAATTTCAGGCTTTCATCATTTTATGTTATGAGTAGTCGGGTACAATGTTCTCCTGGCATATAAGCGTTCAGACTAAATAAACAGACCTTACAGGGGAAATACTTAGAAGCGAATGGTCAAGTGTGTTCGGTCAAAAATTATTTTATGCAATGCAACACGGACCCTTGTCTAAGATATCAGAAGACGAGTTGAAGCATTTAAGATGTGGACCTGCAGAAAATTGCTCAAAATAAGCCGGATGGATATAATTTCGAAGGAAGACATTTCTGCTGTACTAGAGAATTAAATTTGTGGTAACCTTATATATATTAATAAAAATAAAATGCTTTGTATAAAATCATTATTTATTGAATAATCAACATGTTTCGGGGCCAATGGTCCCTTCATGAGGATACAACGTA
Organism: Agrypnia vestita; assembly: GCA_016648135.1. Classification (NCBI taxonomy): domain Eukaryota; kingdom Metazoa; phylum Arthropoda; class Insecta; order Trichoptera; family Phryganeidae; genus Agrypnia; species Agrypnia vestita. Next base: position 165,021 of record JADDOH010023421.1, read on the forward strand.
TATTAAAAATTTAAAGTTTTGATATAAACTGAAAACAAATAAACAAAGGCAGTTAAATAACTAGTGAGGAAATAATGTGAAAACAGATTTAAATGGTAAATATTAGGTCCTTACATATGAAATTGGCGTTTAAATATGGGAGGAACATAAAGCCGATTTTTTTTTATTATAATATATTTATTTAATCAAAGTATGTACCATTGCTATCTATGCACTTTTGCCATGTCATAGGTAGTTCATCGATCCCTTTACTAAAAAACCATTCGGACGGGAATCAATAAAATCTTTGAAGGCGGTTTGGACTGCCCCATCGGAGTTGAATTTTTTCCTTTGCAAGAAGTTATCCAAATTTCGAAAAAAATGGTAATCTGTTGGGGCAAGGTCCGGAGAGTACGGTGGATGTCTTAGACATTCCAATTGAAGCTCCTCTAATTTGGTAGCCGTCTGTTGTGCAGTGTGTGGTCTAGCGTTATCATGAAGCAGCAGTGGCCTAGAGCGATTAACCAGCCTCGGTTGTTTAGCAGCTAGCTTTTCCATCATGGTTTGCAGTTGCTGACAATAGACATCTGCCGTAATCGTCTGGCCAGATTTAAGAAAGCTGTAGTGAACGACACCAGCACTAGTCCACCAAACGCTCACAAGTAACTTTTTTGGAGTCAATTTTCGCTTGGGGCATGGTTTGGCTGGTTCGGCAGGGTTCAGCCATTGCGATGAGCGCTTCCGATTATCGTACAGGATCCACTTTTCATCACAGGTAATGATTCGATTTAAAATCCCTTCATTATTGTGCCGGTTGAGTAATGCAACGCAGCAATCAACGCGCGTTTGTTGATTTGCTTCACTCAATTCGTGAGGTACCCACCTTTCAAGCTTTTTCACCTTACCAATTTGCTTCAAGTGGATTAAAACAGTTTTATCACTAACACCGCAGCCTGCAGCTAACTCGGATGTGGTTTGCGATGGATCCGCTTCCACAATAGCCTTCAATTCTTCATTATCAACTTTGGTCTCCGGCCGTCCACGGGGCTTGTTCTGCAGGTCGAAATTTCCAGAACGAAAACGTTGGAACCAAAAACGCACTGTGTTTTCTTTTGCGGCACCGTCGCCATACACATCATTAATCCTTCGAGCCGTTTCTGCAGCACTGGTGCCACGGTGGAACTCGTACTCGTAAATAACGCGATATTTCAAGTTTTTCATTTTGTAAACTGAGTGACGCAAAGAAAAAAACAATTGAGGAAAAAACAAATGAATTATAATTTTCAAAACACAAATACATGAGTAAATAGCTGTATAAATTTGGATTTGGAATTCCTAACCAAAGAGAAGATATTTGAGATCAAATTTGCCAGTACGGCAAAACGCCAATTTCATATGTAAGGACCTAATATATACAAAAAGCATTTGGTTTTTTATGATATTTGATTTGCTATTAACACATTCTAATCACTCAATTTCTAATTTATGTTACTATAATCCTACTTTGTAATGTGTGTAACTAACTAACTAACCATCACGCCGTTTCCCCGCATGGGTAGGCAGAGAGGATTGAATGCCACACTCTTCTATCCTGGCACACCACTTTTGCTTCTACCAATTTCATACATCTTCTCATACAAGTTCTACGATTGTTGCGGCTTTTAACGGGGCCATCCTCAAACACTTGTGTTGTTTGTGTGTAAAATTTCTAAATTCTTGTTTATATCATAGGAATTATTTGTTTCCAAAAAATGATATACAAATTCAGAATAGTTTTTGCTAGAGATATAGAGATGTATAGATGTAGTCCTCTGGAAGAAGGAGAACACCGTAGTTGAAGAATCTGTGGCAATGGAATGGCCAGTCTGCCGTAAAGCTTTTCCGACCAAAGTGAACAAAATGATTATAGCCAATATGATAGCTAACGTCCGTTGAGTGTATAACAGATGAAATGAGAAAAAAATGGAATACTCGTCAAAATTGACCTAGAATAATATGAGATAATTGAAAATTTAAGGCGCGTTTATCCTTATCCAAATATATACCTAACATGCGGGGCACAAAAGCAAAGGCAGCAATATCCAAAAAATAAAAAATAAATGTTTTGAATGCAGTCACCGACGACATCTTATTTAAAATGTACTGAATTCTTCATTTTAGACATCTATCACTTCCATAATCATGTTTCCTATATGGTTGTTTCCTTTAAAATCTCAAATTAAGTACTTTATAAATTAGTAATCCTTGATGACTCCATTAATTTTTTTTTTGGATATTACTGCCTTTGCTTTTATACCACACATATCTGCTTTACTTTCCACACTTCGGTTCCACAACTTAATAATAAACTTCTTCTCTTCCAGTATCTACAATGTTCATATGTTTATACAAGTTTTTTAAGACCGACCTATCCTGTAAAATATACTGTGATCGCCAATGTGGTTTCTGACTTTAAATAATACTAAACGGTGAACCATCGAAATCGTAAAAACACTTCTAATATGTATCTCAATTTTTGAAGCGAAGGACAATGTTTTTGAAGGTACACGTATCCCGTTATTACAGACAGAATGCGATTTAACATTTTCTCGAATGAAAAACGAAATTATTATTCCAGTGTGCTTCCGACGGTAATTTATTTTCATTGGAACTTTATGTTTTCGATTTACGATTAATTTAAAACAAGTTTTGTAAAATGTAGTTAATTAAACGGGGCTAAGGGTTCTCCCGAGAGACGCCGGGTCGGTCAACTGACACCTCCAACAAGGTACTCCCTAATTGAGCGGTCAAAATTATCAATGTTAGTGGTGAGTATTCGATTTGACCTCTTTTGTTTAAAGTTACTGAAGGGGGGTAAAATCGTACCGCGCGGAATATAATATTTGTGTTTTGGAAAGGCGTCGAAATATTAATAGATTATAATTAAACGAATTAACATTGTTTATCACCACTTAATTTTTGGTAAAACCAACCGGTTTCGGAAACAACGTTCCTTCGTCAGGGTATACTTAATACTAATTAAACTTTACAAAATTATGAACAATCATACCTCAGTTTCAAGTGTCCAAATGGGTGTAAATAGCAGGGGGTGGAAAAGAAACAGATGATAGGGTGAAAGGGAACATATTCAAGATAGGACTGTAAGATAGATTTTTTTGGTTATTTATAATAGATTTAAGGCTTTCTTAATTTCTAGGGCTTCTAAATTATTTAGACGTCTATTTTTACTATCAATGTGAAGAATATTGACTCCTGTATTTTTTATCAAAACTATGGTTATTCTCAATAATATAATTGTATGATGTATGCGAATTAAATAATTCAACTTTTAAGGGTGATAAACAAAATTATTTCTTTTAATTATATTCATAATGAATAACCACAAAGTAATAGCAAAATACAATAGTATATTAATAGATTAATTATGAAGTTTTTGGAACTAAAAATTAAGTTTTTTAAATTTGATTTTGAGTTTGACATTGAGTTTGATCTATTTTATCATTCCTTGGTCTAGATGGTTATGCAAATTGTTGAACAAAATTGGAACCAAAAGAGCACAAGGACAGGGAGATAATATGATTATTGAACATTGAACGCAGATAGGCAGAATGTACTTTTGAATAAGGAATACTTTTGTTAAGCCGATAATATAACGGGGAAAAGACTACAGTTAAAGGGTGTAATGATTTTCATAAAGATAAATAAATTCCGAAAAAAAGGCGCCCGAGGGGTATTTTTTAAAAATTTTGTTTCTTACTTTAATGAATAACCCACGTACAATTTTTGGTTTAAGCCTTTTACGCTATGCATTTTTCTTTGCTTTAATATTTCTTTAATTCCCGAGAATTCGTGAGAATTAGCCTCCACCGTCTCGCAGGAAAGGGGCCAGAAAGTATCCGAATCCGGGCCTGCCGTGCGGGGTAGAAAAGATATGGAAGCCACAGGGCTTACGACCTGTCGTTGGTTTGAGGTTGCTTTATGTCATGAATAAGTTCACCATTTCCCCCGTACCCTCCATCCCTCCGAAAGTGATAATTTTAAGTGTAGTGTATTCATGCAATAATTTGCCCTAACACCCTCTACCCCGCACCCAACTGGGCACACACCACCAATACTGTACACGAGCATCGATCATGTTATATACCACGACGAAGCCACAGCCGCAGCGAAACGCGGCCAGCAACAACACAAAAGATATTCCCTACCCAAAACCGTGTTTTTAAAAGTAAACATCGTCTTTTAATTTAAACTAAATTGAACTTTGTAATGCACACATGTTGAGTTAAATTTAACACGACTATAGTTTTGAAAGGAGCAATCCCTCTCACCATCAGGTGTAATTTATAACTAACCTAAATACAGAAATTATGAAAATATTTAAATAGAGCAACGGATCGCGGAGTAGTGGGGGTGATTTATTGGTGTGCTGTTGTGTGTTGTTGTTTATGATTATTTTCACAAAATTCAAGCTCAAACAACATCACTTTCTTGCAAAAGTCTCCGCTTCTCAGCATCTTTCCCTTGAAGACCATACAAAAAATCACCCCCACTGCTCCGCGACCCGTTACTCAATATTTTCATAATTTCTGTATTTAGGCACATTTAGGATAATTATAAGTCACACCTGATGATGAAAGGGACTGCTCCTCTCCAAACAATAGTTGTGTTAAATATAACGGAACGTTTGTGCATTACAAAGTTCAATTTAGTTTAAATTAAAATAATCATGTTGCGCCACAAAGTAACAGCCATATCAGTTAATAAGTAAACTGGGTCTTTTCACAGAAATACGATTTTAATATTCTTACTAACTAACCATTACGCCGTTTCCCCGCAGGGGTAAACAGAGAGGATTGAACGCCACACTCTTTATCCTGGCACACCACTTTTGCTTCGGCCACATTCATACATCTTCTCATACAAGTTCTACGGTTGTTGAGGCTTTCAACAGCTTTGTGAAAACGGTTTTTCAATAGGAATGATATGATTTTAATATTTTTACTCTGACTGTCCACCACGTTTAAGTAGATACATAGTTGCACTGCGTTTGGTAATTATCCAAAAACAAATTGAAAATGAGCATTCCTTTGTGGAGACTCAACGTAAGCTTCGTCCAACTTATGGTCCACGTAATTGACCTACTGTGCTTGCTATTCGGCGAATCGTTACAAAAGTTGAAAAGAATTTTACTCTTCACGAAACTAAAGCATCGATAAGTTTTGCAAAATTTATCTGCCCCGCACTCACCGTGAGCATTTCATAAAAGTTTTCTGCTGGTTCAATACGTGACGGTACAAAACAGGTCGGGATCTGTATCTAGTTTTACTGCTGCCAAGCAACCAGAAGCCGGAGTACGCATCCCTATCCATACATTTTGTATGCACTGGGATATTCCCGAGTGGTGCGCGGTAACCCCCTTCCGCTTGATCCTGCACGTGGTCCCGCTCCTGCGACACGTGCGGGGAACATTCTAGCGTGCGAAGGAACAAGGACGCCCACCAGCGGAATTATTTACTATCGCGAAAATATTTTTTCCACTGTTGTCTGTCGAATAAATACGTTGTATTCCAACGGGTCCATTCTTGTTTTCTTCCATTTCAAACACACGTCTTTCCCACGCATATTTTTATTTAAATAAATAAATCGGACTTTCCGTGGCTGGCGTACAGAGAGAGAGGATACAAATACATTATTTGAAAATTAATAAAAAATATTTATTAAAAATTGTCACTTATACAATCTTTAATCAATTAATTTTATTATTTGTTTTAATCTACTTATATTCATTAATTATACATCTACATGTTTCTTAAAAACCTTTCCATCGTCAGGGTGTTTTATAAATGTCAAAATATCAAAATGAATGATGTCATTTGTTTTTTGGTTTTTTGGTTTGGTTTGGTTAAAAAAATTTTTTAAATATTATTAATGAAGTTCTTGATTACACAAAGTTATTGGAATTTTTTTAGAATTGGTTAAATTAAAATTATTATTAATAATATTTCGTTTACTTTTACATGCTTTACTAAATTATTCAATTTCAGACCAAAATTATTTATTTGTAAAATAGAAAGTCCTAAATTTTTATCAAAACCGTGATCATTTTCTAATAATTGATTTGCAGATTCAGAAAAACCGTGATTATTCAGACATAGATAATCAAAGGTTTTTCCGAAACGTGTAGGTGTAATAAATAAGTAGATTAAAACAAATAATATATTTTTTTTAAATCTTAGTCTACGAAGTTGCTCAACCAATTGAAAAAATAATCTATAATCAGTTTGTATGAATTACTTTTCTATTGATGTGCAGTACTGCAATATTATTGTTTAATCGGCACAACAATGTGTTTCAAAACTGTAATTATTTTTTTCCATTTCGCTAGAACTGCATCTAAATTGTACCCGGTCAACGACCACAACGAAGATTAATCATATGTTTCAATAATATTTGCATTCTATGAGATGAATGTAATATAAATTGAATTAAATATTGAAATATGATGGAAAAAATCCAATGATTCAGCAATAATTATTAACTTATACTTTATCAATTGATCCATAACAGGGTGTCTCATAGCTAATAGCAAAATCTTTGTAGATGGAATACTGCCTTGATAATAAGTAGAAAATGTTCAAGCAACCATAAATCAATAGTTATGGAGATATGCGATGTCAAAGTTTGCATTTTTTAAAAGTATCTGAAGTTTTTTGCTAAAAGTCTATCATTACAGTAAGTTATATCGCTTATAAAATATTCATTCGCGTCAATACAATTCAAATAAATATATAAAAATCTCGCAAAAAAATTGTATTTAAAGTTTTTCTCGAATATGGGAGTATTTAAGTATTTTATCACCATGCTTGTCATGTACATAACTCGCGTTAATTGTGGACTTTTTTAAATTATATTGATTGCCAAAAAAAATCATTTTCCGTTATCTCATACTACTATTTGTGATATTCCTGTTGAATATTTCACATTAAAAATTGTAAAACTGGAAATTAAAAAATAATCATCGAAATTGAATGACCTACTAGCAATTTAAAGAAATTTTGTTTTCGGCCGATTCGATTTCAAAAAATCTTGTTTGATTTCAATCAATTTCTGGACATGTGGCCTTTTTGCATGCTCCAATGAAGAGATTATTCGAGTCACTTTAAAGCGAAATACGTCGATATTTATATTTTCTTTTATCAATTTTATCTTTTCTGCAGGCAAGTATATTTTTGACGTTTAATTTCACGGTAAAAATATACGTATGATTGGAAATGTGTCAAACTGTATGACGACGTATCATCTATATAATGATTGCTTTAAAAACGCAGTATGCTGTGCCGTAATTTTGCCATTACCATCTTATGCGTGTAGTTTTCTGGGATATTCTGCCATGTATATCTGATCTCTCTGACCGACGTTTTGGATTGCAGGGTCCATCATTAGGGCTGATGATGGACAATTTTTTTTTCAGTAGTGTATACCTATTCTCAAGTCTTGTGAATTTTTTTTACTATCTCACATCTTCCTAAAATTCTAACACTCGTCTAATTCAAATGATAACATTAATTTTCTGTGGAAGATAGTTATGAATATACATAACATTAAAATAACGAACGATATGTTGTGTCCTGAATGAAACAGATTTTGTTTTGCGAGTTTTAAGTACTTGCGCGCTTAAAATAGAGCATTGTAACACGTGACCATTTTATCTGCTTCCTCTGCAATGAAGAAAGCTAATGGTTTATATCTGGAACGGTTTCCGGTCGGTGAATATCATCAATTTCATCATTTCCGCTATTCCGCATTGGCTTTTATCAAATTAAAACATGTATGTCTGACACACTCTTCTCCTATTTGCCAAACAATTTTAAATAACTTAAAAATGCCACTGTTACAGTACTATTTTAAATGGGAAAATCCATTTGTCTAAATCTGATAAACTTTTGTTGTGATACCTTAATTTCATTTTAAACAATCACAGGTGTACATCTCTTAATTAATTGAAATTAATTTTGTCCAACCACAATGTTAACGCTATAAACATAAAAAGTAATTATTAATTACACCATATGATGAGAAGAACTGATCCTCTCGAAACTATAGTTGTGATAAATATATAAGTATATATAATAAGTAACTTAACGTGTGTGTATCATAAACTTGATTAAGTGTCATTTAAAATAATTATGTTACACCATAAAGTAACTGCCATATAAATCAATAATATTTCACTACTATTCCTTCAACTATAATGGGAAACCGCATTTCTAAAGCAATATAATGATTGATGATATCTTCTTTCATTTTAAAAGAAAAATACTTTTGTCTATCGATAAAAACAACGCAGGTCTAAATAAGAAGAATTAAAATTTCTTGTTTTTTTTATGTGTTAATGGAAAAATTGTGCAAGTAACGATGCACGGAAACTTTGGTAGGTTTAATTAAGCCCTCAACCCTCGATATCCCCTGCTACCCCTGGTCCTGGTCCTCTGCCGATAGCCGCGTCAGCCACGTCAGAAGAATCCATCAGTAACAAAACTGGGATCATTAATTACATTATTGTTCTTGGAATGGAGTCTTTCGCTGTAGCGGCCTGTGCCAATCTTTCTCTAGAGCTTTCATCTTATTTTAGCCCAGCATCTCTTGGGTGGTTAAAAAGTTGACTGACGTATCATTAAAATTATATATTTACGAAAGAAACAAAAATAAGTTGGGCGGACTTTGTATTTTAATTAAGAGAAGATTAAAGACAATGTGGACACATTTATTTTTAAAGTTCTTTTTTTTTCGTTATGATCATTAAAATGGATGGAAAACACTTTGTTATTTTTATTTGAGTCTAATTATATTTTTTTATATTTTATTACTCGCGCTTCGAGAGTATCGGGATCTCTCGTCGACTCAAAGAGAGATTCTTATACTCTCTAAACTAAAGTAGTGAAATATGAAAAAAAATATATAATTAAAGTATTATAAAATATGAAATATTTTCTAACTATTTTAATGATCATCGAATAATCTCTATACTGTTAACACCAAATCAATCAATAATTTAAGGTTTTATCATGTTTCATGATAGTCTTTCCTTGTTTTGACTCTTACTTGTGTCTGTTGTCAATAGTAAAGTTTGTTAAAATGAGATATTACTTTAAGAGTACCAAAAATGTGATTAAACAAACAAACAAACTTTGAATGTAAATATAATATCAAAATTCAAAATACGCACATTATCCATTATTAAAATATATTCTGAGATAATCGCTGAAGAAATCCCTTGCAGTGATTTTCTTTGCAATTAAATTATTTTCATCTATATAGAATTTAATTTTTTTAAATTAATTTAGTTTTTACGGAAATGTGAATTCTCGTTGCCGATTTTTTTAATGTTAGATGCCATGTTGTCATCATATATTATATTAATTAAACTTAAAAAATTGTTTTGAATTGCTTATGTGATAGTTCATCCTATGGATAAGTCAAGTATAGTGCTAATTTATACATCTATTGTTGGTTTTGTACACTAGGTACAAAATTTAAAATAATTATGTTATCCATTTCTCAGTAGTGCGTTATTTAAACTTTAATTTTTATTTCTTAAGTTAATACTAAATATTGTATATATACAGTCTAAATTGTTTTTTTATTACTCCTGGATTTAATTAGTAATACGTATTTATATTTATTTCCCATAATCTATCATACAATAATTTACTCTTATAATCTATCATTTATATACAATCTATAAATATACATCCTATAAATATACATCCTATAATCTACATACTTTACTATTCTTATAATAATTGTAGCATTTATCATATTTTTAAATTCATTCAGCTTATTTCAATTCTTCATATTTTCCGGCATCTCTTACATGTTTACACTACTAGTGATGGGTCCGCTCTGTACTCACTACTACAATGTAGTACTACATTACATTGAAGTGCACACTTCGCACGTTTTGATGTGTAGTGCACACTACAAACTACAAACACCAAAGTTATTGAAAGTATAAATTTCAAATAGTGCACTTCATTTCAAAGCGAACACTACAAAGTTCATATACTTCATTTATTTTTTACGTGAAATTTTTGGGAAGTTGATGTAGATATATGAAGAAATCTCTGGAAACTGTAACAACCCCCCCCCCCCATGATTTGAAAATTTTTTGGAATCGAATGAAGAAATCTGGCTGGCTTTTGAGGTCGCCAAATTTTTATTTGGGTAAAAAAGAAAAAATATTAACTCAATAGTACTACATTACTTCATTTCATTACACCTCACTTCATTAATACTACAATAATTACTCCATTTCATTACTTCACTTCATTAATACTACAATTATTTCATTTCATTAATACTACAATTACTTCATTACTTCACTTAATTTCGTAGTACTAAAATTACTTCACGTCAAGTAGTTTTTACTACAATTGTAGTGTACACTTTGTAGTCTTCAAACTGGTGAACGTGTGTGTGTTGTAGTCTTCATTTTGAAATGTAGTTTTTCCCTTCGCTACTCTGTACATCAGACATTTTTATGTATAAACTTTTTTCTTATATCGTAATCTTATTCTATTCCTATTTCTATTGATGTTTGTAATTTTGTGTTATTTTACCATAACCTCACTTTTGAGCCAATTATATTAATTTGACGTTGCCGACAAAACAGATATACTTTGAAATGTTTCGGCAAATTCTAGGAATTGTGTTCTCTTGTATTTGCCTTATTTTGGCAATTGTTGTCCGTGTGATAGGTATTTAAATGAGTTAGACTACCTTCATGAATAATATAGTTTCGATAAAATATTGGTACACGCAGTACCTCTGATACCTTAATCCTTAATTTGCGTGCTAAATCTTAATTTTTTGCGCTGCTAAACAAATTCTCTAATAGCGTGCAGCGTAATATTAGTATCGTTCGTCGTTCAATTTTCGTAACTAAATAAGTTAATGGTGAAATTGATTAGACATTTTTCACAATAAAACGTACACGGTTGTCATACTAAAGCAGCATACATATTTTCACTACCACATCTAATTACCCAGTTACTAAATTTAAGGCTGAACATTAATAGTAATTAACATGTTTTTTAAATATTAAAAACACGTTAATTACTATTTAAAAATCAAAATTGCAAAGCATTGAATATGTCAACAATTGACGTAGTTTTTAAAAACAGATTGATTTTATTCAAAAAGAGCAATATGATTCTGTGGTGAGATTATTAATATAATTAATGTACCTTGTTTTCACCACTTATATTTTGAGAATATCGTCGTGTTAGTATTCTCAATATATAAGTGGTGAAAACAAAGTACATTTTTATTAATTATATTATAATTTGATGAATTTTTATTTTTAAATAGTAATTAACGTGTTTTTAATATATTAAAAAAACTTTTAAATAGTGGATGAAGACTCAAAGTGCACGTATAAATACAATATATTGTCAAAGATTATGTTTTTATATGATTAAAAAGCATTTTATAATCATCAAAAATCCTACAAATTTGTTGTATATTTATCAATTTATAACTTTATTTATATTAAACATTTCTCAATTATTTAAGTACAGTTTTATCGTCATCTAGCTTTATACTCGTAAGAAAACATATTCGGTGATGTACAACGTACGAACGAGGCTCTCCTCTTACTTCTACACAGTAAATATACGAATCAATTGTTCCTGTCGAAAGTAACAGGAACAAAGTATTTCTGAGAAAAACCTGACATGATCAGATAAATTAAATATTAAAAGACAGCCCTGCGGAGCTTCAATAATTATTTAGAAAATGTATGAAATTGGACGAAATGGTCTGCCAGAAAATAATGATGAGGCATCCTATCGTCTCTGCCTACCTCTGCGGGGAAACAGGGTGTTGGTAAATTACTAAGTTAAATATATTTTGTTCTTGAAACTATACTACTGCCACGAGTTCGCGGGTGGCATCCGAAAAAACACTTAAAATCAATAAATATTTATAAACAAAGTTACAGGTACACACACCCTTAACTGGAACACTATTCTGTAATTCGCACTAATCTTCACTCGAGAATATTCGGTATCTTTATTAACGCCGTTTCTATCGCACAGATTCGCTTGTCTATTTATTGTCTGTGGTCTCGCAGCTAACTAAAAAACTCTCTTACCCCATATTTATTACGATTCAATGATTTCGAAGCTTCTGGTAGATATATGTTCGTGTCTTCTGTTGATTTCCAAATAATTGTACAATCTAGATTGCTAGGAAAAACTTATTACGCGCAGTTCTTTTTTCAGAAGTTTTTGATTGCAGACAATCTTGACTCTTCGCCAAATACTTGGCAGTCGAATCGATCGAGTGTATTTGCACCAACTTTTTGTGAGCGAGAGAGCTTTGTGAGATCTTCAAACAGTTGTGGGATCGGTAGGGCGGGCCACGTTGCTGACGCGGCTCTTAAAGTCTCGGAAGACGTCTCGGCCGGTACAAGACGACTGGCCGCCCAAGAATGCGGTGGGCGGGCACAGTGAAGACAAATGGGTAGATTGCAGGCTCAAACAACAATCATTTGGTCCGAAACAAGGATATCCGGAGTACGTTACATTAGAATTGCAGCATTCCCGATTCTCCTGATTCCTGGAATAATTTTCTTTTTCTTTTATTTGAACTTTTCGCACATATTTTTTTAGTAAAAAATAAAAATACAGACAACAGACAACAGATATAAAATCAATACAAACCTACTCATTTAGCGTGAAACTAAAGGCCGGTTGTATTAACTTGGATTATAGTGATCTTTCGTAAAAACTATAGATTTTACAAATACGGGTTGTGTGATTGGTCGAAAACGAAGAATTGATGGTTTAAACGAAAGGTTGCTGTAATCCAAGTTGGTACAACCTAAGAGGATAATTAAATCTCTAATTCTTTACAGCATCACAATTTCACTGTGTCAGATTTTACTTTCTTGGTCGCCTCCGAGCTTTTGTCCCATCCTCGATTGATTTTGTTTGAAAAAAGTCCGTTATTATTGAATTAATTGTCTTTTTAAAAAAAATAGTTGATTTTTCGATAAAATATTTGTAAAAACTTTTTTTTTTACACTTTTAACACAATACTGCAACTAATAGCGCTTCACGTCAAGAATACACCCCAACTCGAGGAAATTAATTTTTAATCAATTCTGGACTGGGAAAATCCAGAAAAATTTAATTAAAAATAAATTCCACAAAATCTTAAAAATAACGTCACCTTCTCTTCTTCTCCATTTTGTTAAAAATAGAGATGCGAATACGTGTCACATCAATATTCTTACTATTTTCAAACTAAGCTAAACGCTTGTGCTATGAAAATAGGACTAAATTGCTGGTCTGGAGTGAGGTTCGAACCCACGACCTTTGGATCACGAGGCGAGAGTCCTAACCACAAGACCAACGAGCTACCCTTGTTTTTTAGTGTTGTATATATTCCCGTTAATGACTAAGAAAACCTTTCCCCTCCATGCCCCGCCCCCAAAAGAATAGGTTGACAACGCGATGTAGATAGATAGGTTATTAAATTCACCTGAAGATGAGAAAAACTGCTCCTCTCGAATCCATAGTAGTGATTGTTTATATAACTCAACGTATGTGAAATGAAAAAACTAATTTATTTAAAAAATAATCAAACTCTCACGTTGTGCCACAAAATAACTGCCGTCTCAATGAATTATTTTCAAATAAAGCTTATTGAAATATTCCGAATACGACAATATTGTCCTGTTTTTTTTATTGAATGTTCCTCCACAGTTTACAATGAATTGTTGACGTGTTTAGATGATGGATCTTTACGCGTTAACCCACATAAAAATTTTATGGGTTTATCCCGTGGCTTTCCGCAGCCTGTTCCGGTCTCGTGTGAGCCTCTCTCATTGCTTATTTAACCCAGATCCGTGCCTGAAATCTGACCTGTTTAACAAGTCTTGCCATGGCAAAGACCATCTCTTGACTCGGTGCCAAGATTCCACGATCTTAAGAAGGAGGAATAACCTACCTTTGTGACGTATTTTTTTTTCTCTAGATCATTTATATATAGCGGTGGTTCAATGAATGGCTTAAAATAAATTAAAATAAGTACTAGTATGTAGAATTCTTGTAACATTTTTATTTGTGTCATATAAAGCGTTATACATTATACTGTCACATTCTGTATATATACACTTTTCTAATAACGAACGAGATACGTTCCGAGCGGTCATTGGTGTAATTTAATGTTCGTTAGTCGCTAATAAACATCATTTTAAATATTTTCTCTATCATCGAATCATTTAATAATCGCCACCTTTGTTTCCATTATGATGGCTTGTATTTTCTTATCACTAATAGAGCTGATACTATCTTGCGCTTTTCACCAGCTATAATGTATATTCGATGTACAAGATATCAAGCAATAAAAACCATTAACACTTTGTTACAAAGCAAGTATATCTTACCGTTAACGTAAGTACAAACAACAGGGATGCTGCCAGTACGGTCCTGGTTGTTCGTATCTCGGAAAGTTCGTGAATCGAAAGTTCGTACGTAGAGGAGCGTCAGTATATTATTTTATCTTTGCATTTTAGAAATAGTTTTCAATATAATCCTTATTTCTTACCAACGTTTCTCGAGATTTATATTTTATTGTAGGGTGCGGGTACAATCTGTGCAAATGTAAAGTTGTATGGAAATGGATAAGGTGAAAGTGGTGTGCTGGGACAGAAGAGTGTGGGGTTCTTTCCTCTGCCTACCCCTCCGGAAAAACAACGTGTTGTTTGTTAGTTAGTTTAATAAAAATATTTAAATATTGCACAGAATTAAATAATGGCATGTTGGAAGTATTTTGGAACGTATATATTCATGTCCGCTTTGAATACATACCCGGATATGTATGCCATCGCGTAACACGTCTATTCAATCGCAGACGTCCATCCTCGTACTATATATTAAAATGACGACTCACGACATCCTTGAAAATTTTACAGCAGCAATAAGGACAAGCAGTTTGGTATATTAGGAAGGTACTCTATGCTGATTTTTTACTACTTACTTACTCAAGACGGTACTAAGAGCCGATATTTAAAGAACTAGCTGTTACCTCTCAAAAATGACGGAACATTAGTTCGCTTTGTTACTTTGTTAAGCCGTAGTATTTATTTTTAATATCTTTCTGGCCGTCCGCTTAGAGGCAGCTGTAGCAGCATCGCTATCGTTGCCGCCTTCGGGTTTGCTGGCCCGGGGTTCAAGCCGTTCATTTTCGTCCGTTTAATTTGTTTTTTTAGCCGTGAATTCGAATGAAATTACGGACATTGTACGAAGTTATGGGGACAGACAGGCAGACGGACAGACAACGAAGTTATTATATTTAGATATCAATTAAATTTTGAGGCGTATACCGCAAAACAAGGAGGTTTTTAAAAAATGGAGTGGAAGAAAATATATTTTTTCTAACATTCGAGACAAGCTGAGAATAATGTTATTTCGTGAATCAAATTTATTCATTATTAAATTTAGAAAATCAATCGATTCTTGTAGGAGGTTTAAAATTGTACGCTAAACTTTTTACGTATTTCAAAAATTTATTGTGATATTTGATCCTTATAGGGTAGGTACTTAGGAATTCATGTGAATTGTTCCGATTTTAAATCGTATTATATTTTAAGAGGGTGGAAAATTCTGCGGCCGTAAAATGAAAATGGTAGGTGATAATTCGTTTAATATGACGTTCGGCAGGGGTTGGTGAAGGGGCGTGGAGGAGGAGATTTACGCGGGTGAAACAATTCTCATTTTCATTAAATAAGCATATAGAGGACATAAAAACAATCAAATGCAGCTTATCATAAGAATTTTTCAGGATTTACTTGCTGTAGATATTAAATACGTACCCATTAAAATATTTATCGCATGCGTGTATTTAACATTTTAATGCGGAGCTTAGCCAAATCTATGTACAAAATAATACATTCAAACGTATATTCCCTATACAATTCTATACTCTTTGACAGATCTTAAATAAATATTGCATCTCTATTGTTTAGGATCCTGCAAAAAATACCCTTTCTCTCCTCTTGTCACAAAATGCACAAAACACTCTCCCTCTTCTCCTTGGCTAACCTTCTCGAGACTGTATAAACACAAGAAATTACACGTCATAGAGAATTTCTCAGCACTGTGGACATCTTACAGTAAATTAATTAACTTGAAGAATCTGGAATAAACCACTAGATTTGCGAAACGTTTGAAAAACCGAATATTGAGAATGAATATAAGTGGGAGGACGCCATCCAGATACATTAGTTTATATTGTGACAGTTCGGCGATTCCACAGAAAACGAGCGACCAGCAGAGATTCAGTGTGCTTAGAGATATAAAATAAGAGAGTACTTACCGTGCGTTCAATAGTGAAAAAGTGCGACCACAGACATTCATTCTTGTTCAGTGACGTTGTGCATAAAATAAAACTTTTACCATTCATAATTGTTTCATTTGACTCCTACTGCCGCGATCCCATTACAATGTGTATTATATTAAAAGTTTCCATCCAGATTTTCTTCAGTTGCTCTCTAGGATCTTTAGTAAAGTATAGTCATCCTACCCCAATACAAAGGATATATACAACATGACACGTAATTATCGCAAACCCTTAAATTACTTTGTTAAGAATCGGCTACTGGTCTAAAATATTCAAGCAACCATGACCTAACATCAATATTAAAGTTATATGTAATATAAAAGTTATATGTGCAATATTAAAGTTTGCATTTTTTTCAATATTTCTGACTTATTTTTTGCAAAAAGTTGAACTATCATTGCAGTTACTTATATCGATTTTGAAAAATTCATTTGCTTCAATACAACTCAAATAAAATGATAAAAACCTTGTAAAAAAAACTTTTTTTAATTTTTGTAATGTTTTTATCATTTTATTTAAGTTGTATTGAAGCAAATGAATTTTTCATAATCGATATAAATTACTGTAATGATAGTTCAACTTATTGCAAAAAATAAGTCAGAAATATCGAAAAACATGCATACTTTGATATTGCATATCTCTATAACTATTGATATTAGGTCATGGTTGCTTGAACATTTTACACCAGTAGCCGATTCTTAACAAAGTACTTTCAGGGTTTGCGTTAATTACGTGACATGTTGCATGTGTAAAGTATATCTCTCTCTTCGTGCCATGTTTAGAACATCGTTATTATATAGGGCTGCAAAATAAAAGGATCCCTGATTTTCCTAAGAGTAGATTTATTTTACAAGAACGAAAATGAACCAACGGGAATATTTTTCACATAAACGCCTCGGAACGAGTGTATTTCTTTCAGATCAATACAACCTTTAGGGAATTGATGTGTAATCAGAAGGATTACAATGAGATGAGATGATCGGCCCTAAGACCAACCACAACCGATTATTTATGCTGGCGCCTGGCGGCCGAAATATATAATAAAAGTACGTCATTTGTGCACCGTTGTAGCTAGTTTTACGTTATACTGTTACAAATATATACTGTGCTCGCTGTAACCCGTAAAAAATGACGGTACTCTTACATGCCGGTTCCTAAAGAATAAGTATTCACTTATTTATATCCGACACCCGTGAAATATAGTACTTATTAATATTATTTTTTATATTACCTCTGCCCGTAGTTAATGGTACTATATCAAACCCTGGCGACTGTGCTGGACGGAACATGAAACGCTCACGCCTTTGATAAGCCCGACGTTACACGAAGTTACAGGGAGAGACAGACAGACCTATGCGTACCTAATTGTCGGGCTTGATTTACTCGAGTGGGAAATATAGCGATATTTTCACCCCGTCCGCAACATTAACGCCTCAATTAAGAAGAGAATTCAAGAACATAAAAACAATTATCCGCTCTCTCGACATTTATTTAATGAACGCAATAAATCAGAAAATTGTTTCAGCCCGTCCGTCGGCCGGGTCCGGGGTTGAGTTTTCTTAATTAAATTCAGCTTCACCCCCCGTAACATCCAGCGCGGCTAATAAACAATACATAATTCAGTGGTGGCCCCTTTGCGCTCCGCCCCGCTGGAGAAAAACTTTCGCAATCTCCATTTGGCCCTCGGCCATCGCGCCGGAACCTTCCGCGGGCCGGAGAGCCCATCCCCCATCCCCTAGCTCGTGACGCGCAGATCGCACGCGGCTTCCTGTAGAGCCTGCGGAAACGTTTAACCCTTTCACTGGATTATTCCTGACGGGACTTCTAGATATAAAGTTTATTAATTCGTGGACGTGTCCTAAGTATAAAGCTGTCTTTCATATTTTGAAATACCGCTGTTTTTCCTCGGAGGGATTCTTAGAACATAGGTACATATAGATATATTGTTCAAATGTAAACTAGTCTATAAAATTAATAACAATAGCATAGTCCTTTCAAATATTTGAAGGATGACAGATAAAGAACTCATACACATCTTTCAAAACTGAATTGATATATGGAAGTTCCTGTGGTGGAATTGGTCGACGTTACACGGTGTAAAGTGGTCACGTAAGCCGGCTCGTACAATCATACAAGCTGGACCATCCTTTATACATTTTAACATTTAAAATGCTAAAAAAATTACATATTGTCACGGTTCGTGGCTGTAGAAGGCAAATGAAGCACTTAAAACTATTTAAACTTTTATTTACTGCGCAAAGTCACTGGGCACGAATTTAATCGGAGCGCTATTCTTTAGTTCACAACATTTCGCACTTTATCACACGAATGCGGAACACTTTATTCCAAACACCTGTTAGGTACCCTCTTAATTTATTGTCGCTGATCGCACACCGAATCGCCGAAGTGTTACAATAAACTGCTAACTCGCCTCGCGCGCATTTTATACAAAAAAATGCTGGTTTGCTAAATGTTCAAGTCTATTCGACTAGTTTCTCCACATTTCCAGTAGTTTATCCTTATTTCTAGTAATTATGAGAATAGCCTCGTTGATTCTAGACTCATGTGAACCCTTGGAGGGACTTCGATAATGCGTAGTTACCGTTGTACTCTCGTGACAATGTTTATTTTTTAACTTTAGATAGCTAAAAGTGTATCCAGCCTTGAACAGAGCAGTTTCCTTTGAGGGGTTTTCTTTTTACCCCCGTTTTAGTCGTGCGGTTTTCCCAACTCGGGGAATAATCCCTCGCCTATTTACGGAGATTTCGCCTGTCAGGTTCAGCCCGAATGAATCGTGAATCCGAAGAATTGCGAGACCAACAAATACCGATTTTTTTTATCTCTTTCGTTTGCCTATGCCTTGAAGGCTCTGTTAGCTTTATTCGTCTTTGGCAATACATTTTTATTGTTTTCCTTGCCATTTGTTGCTTTCTCTTTTAATAGCTAATTGTTTACCCATGTATGTTAGTTGGTGAAAGGTGCGTGGAATAAGAGGGTGTTTATTAATAACAACAATTACGAGTATGTATTACGTAAAAATATATCGTACAATGGCGAAGGAAAAATTGAAACGCACAAAAATACAAAACGCACACGTTCACCAATTTGAAGACTACAAAGTGTGCGCTTCATTTGTAGTAGATACCGAAACATTACGCACCCTATTATATTAACCTTGTTACCTCTACTGAGTTTAATATATTTTATATTTTCGCTACTTATGTTTCGAGAAGATCAGAATCTCTCATCGACAGGAGAAGTATCAAACTCTACAATTATATAATATACAAGCATATAGTCTCTACAAAATAAATGCCAAATTCATCGATAATATAATTACGCACTTCAATAACCTACATGAAGTGAGTACTACAAAATTGTGCATGTAGCTAAAATTATCGTCTACTTCAATGAGCTATATAAAGTACTATTACAAAATTTTTAAATCCACGGAGGGGGGGTTATTTATGTTTCCGGAGATTTCATCATTCTATCCCAATATTTTCTAATTCATGGGGAAGGGGCGGTGTTTCAGTTTTTTAACTTTTCTTCATTCAGCCACCACAGATATTTCGCCTTTTTATTCACATCAAATCCTCCATCAATTATTTCTGACGACGGTGAAGGAACCGTCGATTTCAAGAAGTTGTTTTATCTACATCAACTTCCCAAAAAAATCCGTCAAAAAAGTCACACTTCAATTGAAAATTGAAGTGTGATGTTTTAGGTGTGCAGTTTGAAGTCTGTTTCCTTAGAAAGTATGAAGTGTACACTTAAAGTAGTACAGAGCGGACCCATCACAACCGCACAAGCGTTTTATATCTTACATTAATCCATCACGAAATACGCCGTCTTTGTATGTAAAGATCCCATCTTTCGTAATCTGTTCAAGACTGTAAGCTGTATGGGAGGCAAACACGTAATTCCGTAGGTTCAAAAAACAGTGAAAAAGTATAATTTACGACAAATATATTAAAACACGTAATATATTGACGCAATGTAGTATATACACGTTGCGGCGGAGGGAGATGAAATTAAATACGCAAAACAATTTAAAATTTTATTTATAACATTAAAATACTGGACACGAAGTTTACTGGAGCACTAACTACTACGTTCGTTCTCCGCATGTCTTTTTACTCCCTTTGCTTGTCTTCTTGTCTGACGAAAAAACTTTGGATCGATTTTTAACCCTTTTCCCGTGATCCAATCGAGCTGAAACTTTGCAAGCAGACTCGTGGCGACGATCAAGAAGATCTATCAAATTTTCGTTAAAAAAAATTAATACATTTAATAGTATAATTTTGGATTTTTGGAAATTTTTTGTTACTCCCTTTCGTAGCGTCGCTCGACCGAAGCTCAACGCGTAGGTTAAGCGCCAAACCAGTTTACACTAGTAAATGAGAAAGGGAGTATAATAAAAACTTGGTTTTTATGGGTTACTTTTTTTTACTTTTGACCTAAAAAATTAATTATTTGTATTTCCAACTTACGTTTGTGAAAGTTCTATATTTGAAAGTAGACATTTTATTATTTCACCCGTCGATGAGAGTTTTTGTTATTCTCGAAACGAGAGTAGTAAAATATAGAATTATTTTTAAACTCACGAAGATATGACATAGCTTAGGTCAAGATATATTATAGATGTCTCATAGAGACAATATCCTTTATATCTGTACTGAAGGTCCACTGAATTATTAACATTACACTAGAATACGTCTGAAAACTATTTTCTTTTTTTTATATCCATTTTAGACCAGTTTTTACATTCAAAATATTTTGAGTTTGTCCGAATTTTTCAATGCACACAAAACTAGATTTTGATCAAGGTATATTATAGGTGTCTCTGTGAGACACTTTGTATATTTTGTGTATTTTTTGTGTACAATTAAATGATCAACATGAATAAATAATCCATATCCATCAATAATATTCATAGTAACTCGTTATTTAGTGTCTTGAAATGCATTAATTTCAAACATTTCAAGCGGCGATCGTTGCAAGCTCTTGGAAATGCAGATGTGCACGGAAATACGGAATGCAATGAATCTGAGTGGTCTTGTGTCGAGTTGGTACATGGCGCTGGCGCCGCTTGAAATTTTCGTCTTCAGCATCGCGTCAGCGTCAGCAGCATCGCATTATTCACACCCACTTTCCTCGGGGCGGGTGAATTCCTCGGCCAATTCTCATTTTTAAATTGTTTCAATTGTGACGGATGTATACGTCTGGCACTGACTGATACGAGTATCGTAAAAGCGGACTTTTTTTATTTTTAATGTTGTACCTCTTTTGGACCATTCAGTTTAATTTTTTTGTTGTAACGAAAGTTGCGCGCGCAGCAGGTAGCGGAACATGTAGCGGAAATTGCGATACCATTTTCAGATTCTGTTTAAACGCTAAGTCACGCAAAGTCTTTGCTTGTCACCATGCCAGAGATGATTAAAAGTGACATTCGTAAATTTGTTTATTGCCAAAATGACGTAATTGTCCGATATTCGTTTTCAAAACGAAAAACACATTCATTCATTCGACATTAAATGCGGCTGTCAAAGTTGTATTTTTTCGAAACTTTTGAATACGGAACCGTTTTAGGCCGAATGTGGGTAGGTACTTGTTTTAATACAAGCAAAATGCAATTTGGTACCTACTGTTTTTAATGTGTATTTTAGAGTTTTTATCCGTTGATGGAGAACTGCCATTCTAGTTTGGGTTTTGTCTTCATTCTTTGTTTTCATTTTGTTCATCTGTATTCGTTATGCAAAAAACACAGCACGTAGTTTTTTTATGCACGCCCAAGAAGTATATCTTCTAACGCGCGTACAAAAGTTCAGGCACCGATTTTTTTTTACTTCTTACTCGTACCTTCTAATATTAATAATAACCTATGTAATTTTTGTAATAAATTATAAACGCAAGAATGATCAATTAAAATAAACCGTTATATACCTACAGGATGTATCTAACAGCTATGTTACGCTTTGTATATAATTGTAAATATAAAAAAAAATGTATGGTTTTCTCCTAAATACTTAATCCTAAATAATCCTCCATGGTACAAATCTGCGTCAGAATTACAATTATCCCATACGTGCAAAGGGGATAAATGTTAGAAAGTTTTCTGTTTTGACAGAGGAAAGTCATTTATTGGCAATAATTTATCCTATCGCGTGCGCTAGATGGCGACACGTTTCCGTGCCGAATCACATATCAGATAAGTACGAAGGTAATAATATATTTTTTTATTTTCACACCATTTTTAGACTAAGTTTGCATATTTCTGACTTATTTTTTGCAAAAAATGGAACTATCATTACTGTAAATTATATCGATTCTGAAAATCTCATTTGCTTTAATACAAATATAAGTCGAATAAAATGATAAAAACCTTACAAAAATTTATAAATAGATTTTTTTACAAGGTTTCTATCATTTTATTTGAGTTTTATTGAAGCGAATTTAATAATAAGTTACTTTAATGATAATTAAAATTTTGCAAAACATAAGTCAGAAATATTGAAATGAATGCATGCTTTTGTATTGCTTATCTCCTTAACTATTAATATTAGGCCATGGTTTGAAAATTTTCATTGTCATTCATTTTCATTCATTCAATTCTTTATCAAACCAAGAATCCACCTCTTAAATATTTGCTACTAGCTATGACACACCCTGTATAGAAAATAACGATATAAACACATTTTGAAAACAAAACGCAGTATAGGAATGGAAATTTTTGAATGTGCGGGAGATGTCATTAGTCATACCCATCAATATGGACCTCTTTTTGACATCTGTACAAAATTAAAAACAATTTATTGAATATAATTTGGCATTGTTTACCTAACAAATTACGTATGTTTTAAATGATATTATTTGTTCTCGCAACAGTGCACAATACTTTTACTTAAAAATTAATTACGAGTAGGTACCTACTATCCGCTGGCCGTGAAATAATTCACGCGCTTGTCCGCTTCGCAAAATTTGTTATTAAATTTAATTTTCTCGCACTCGGAAGGTTCGCTTTGTTCGGACGAGACTCGGTTGTGATTTTTTTGATCGTTCTCGTACGACGCCTTTTACGGTCTTTATTAGCAGTTCACGAACTTGGCTTTCTCCGTCTGTCTGGAAGTTTCTGGAGAATTCTTCCCGCGGGATCATCCTTTGTTGGAAAATTTTAGATCTGTCTTAGAACATTTACTTGCGTTGCGCAAACCAAAGTTCCGTATTCTCTTAAGGTTAGGTAATATACTCACTCCTTTCGGTTCATTGTAATGATTTTCCTTATGTTTATAAAGTACTACTTGTAACCCGTCAAACATGCCGGTTCCTAAAGATTAAGTGTTTACTTATTTATAGCCGACACACATGAAATAGTAAAAATGACTTTTATTAAAATATTTGAAACTTTTTTTTATATTTCCTCTGCCGGCGGTTAAACGTACTAAACGTTAAACTTCTAAACCCTGGCGATTAGGCGGAACATGAAATGGTTCGCAAGTCCTATTTTGTATTTTTACTTTTTTTTTGTGTACTGTATTTTTGACGGGTAATGCATGCTCGGCAATATCGCTATCGTTGCCGCCTTCCGGTTTGCTGGCTCGGGGTTCAAGCCCCATCTCCGGCCGTTTAATTTCGTTTTTTTATCCGTGAATTCGAACGAAATTACGGACGTAACCCGAAGTTATGGGGGCAGACAGACAGACACACGAAATTTTTATGTTTGATTCCATATTTCTATTTATAATAACATCTATATACTCGTACATGCTTGAATACGCTACGAATGAATATGCTACGCTTGAATATGGCAAGAACCCATCATCATTACCTAATCTAAGTCATAAACCTTTAGGACCTACTGATAATAGTAATTATCGCCGCGAGGGTAGCGGGACGCTTCGATTTCATAATTAAATATGTCGTCAGGTGGCAGGTTTATCACCGGAATTTTAAATTGCTTATAATATATAAGAATTTGTCTGATTGTATATTTATTTTCCTAACCCTTTTTGGTAATAAATTTATTGACTAACCAGGGTTTGGGAGGGAGAATGGAACGCCACATTCTTGTATTGCTTTTGCCTCGGTTGCATTTGCATGTCTTCTCGTGCGCGCTCTACGGTTGTTGAATTTTTTAAGGCTATCCTCCAATATCTTTCGTATGTGATCGTGCGTCTTCGCCTTTTTAAGTCTTTCGCGGACGTCCTCTGTTCCTGCTGACTTCAACACTCGCCTCTTTTATTTTCTTACACATGATCAAACCATCTTAGCGATCCTTTATTTTTTCTAAAACAATAAAAATAACTAAATAACTAATAATATGTAATATATATTACTGAAGATAATTCACTAAGCATCTAAAACGTTTTAATTAATTTTTTTAAATTAAATTGTCATTGTGTGAAGTAAACAACGCTGTGTTTCATTCACCGTTAATTACAATGAACTTCCACAAAGTTAATCACGAGAATTTCGAAATAGCATTAATAAAAATATGATTAAAATAAAAATATGTATATAAATTATAAATTAGGTAAATCATCCATTGAAAAAGACAAGTAATTTTCGAGAAAAGGTCTAAAATATTCTGCTCCGAACTTATTTATTCTCAGTTTCAAAATTATGTACATTTTCCGACTGCGTTTTTGGGGTAATTCTGCCTTGCGTCTACGACCTCTCTGTATTGTGTTGGGGTACAATTGCAGGGTCCATAATCAGATGTCGCTGATGCAAGGTGTTTACGTTTATGTTGTTACGTAATTATTCCATAGGTACCATATCGAAGGCAGGAAGTGTCTCGTAGTAATATTGCGTCGATTACAAGATATTGCGTCGTATGAGAGCACCATATATTAGGTCCTTACATATGAAATTGGCGTTTAGTATGGGAGGAACATAAAGCCGATTTTTTTTTATTATAATATATTTATTTAATCAAAGTATGTACCATTGCTATCTATGCACTTTTGTCATCTCATAGGTAGTTCATCGATCCCTTTACTAAAAAAACCATTCGGACGGGAATCAATAAAATCTTTGAAGGCGGTTTGGACTGCCCCATCGGAGTTGAATTTTTTCCTTTGCAAGAAGTTATCCAAATTTCGAAAAAAATGGTTATCTGTTGGGGCAAGGTCCGGAGAGTACGGTGTTTGTCTTAGACATTCCAATTGAAGCTCCTCTAATTTGGTAGCCGTCTGTTGTGCAGAGTGTAGTCTAGCGTTATCATGAAGCAGCAGTGGCCTAGAGCGATTAACCAGCCTCGGTTGTTTAGCAGCTAGCTTTTCCATCATGGTTTGCAGTTGCTGATAATAGACATCTGCAGTAATCGTCTGGCCAGATTTAAGAAAGCTGTAGTGAACGACACCAGCACTAGTCCACCAAACGCTCACAAGTAACTTTTTTGGAGTCAATTTTCGCTTGGGGCATGGTTTGGCTGGTTCGGCAGGGTTCAGCCATTGCAATGAGCGCTTCCGATTATCGTACAGGATCCACTTTTCATCACAGGTAATGATTAGATTTAAAATCCCTTCATTATTGTGCCGGTTGAGTAATGCAACGCAGCAGTCAACGCGCGTTTGTTGATTTGCTTCACTCAATTCGTGAGGTACCCACCTTTCAAGCTTTTTCACCTTACCAATTTGCTTCAAGTGGATTAAAACAGTTTTATCACTAACACCGCAGCCTGCAGCTAACTCGGATGTGGTTTGCGATGGATCCGCTTCCACAATAGCCTTCAATTCTTCATTATCAACTTTGGTCTCCGGCCGTCCACGGGGCTTGTTCTGCAGGTCGAAATTTCCAGAACGAAAACGTTGGAACCAAAAACGCACTGTGTTTTCTTTTGCGGCACCGTCGCCATACACATCATTAATCCTTCGAGCCGTTTCTGTAGCACTGGTGCCACGGTAGAACTCGTACTCGTAAATAACGCGATATTTCAATTTTTTCATTTTGTTAACTGAGTGACGCAAAGAAAAAACAATTGAGGAAAAAACAAATGAATTATAATTTTCAAAACACAAATACATGAGTAAATAGCTGTATAAATATGGATTTGGAATTTCTAACCAAAGAGATATTTGAGATCAAATTTGCCAGTACGGCAAAACGCCAATTTCATATGTAAGGACCTAATATTTAAAGTTCGCTCATGCGGGTGACTCGATTTTACAATTTCGCCTATTTTATTATAGGGATGATGGCCTAACATAGAAAGCTTCTCTTTCCGGCTCTGCACGATCCTAGTACGTTCGAAACGCCAAACGCGTGAAATTGAAATTTAGGTTTATTTTAACGTATAGATGAAATCACAATTCAACGCAAATTTCAAAATTGTATTAGGCCCGGTTGTTTCAAATTCGATCAAAGTAAGCGTAGAGTTTAAACTGAAATTTTACGGTCTCCACCAATCAGACGATCCGTTTTCGTAAAAATCTATGCTTTTATCGACCGCTTACTTTGATCGAACTTGAAACAACCGGGCCTTAGCTATTTATTTCAAATTTTGAAATGCGCGCCAAAAGTTAAACAAATTGGTGAAGGGTATATAAGTAGGTGATTCGAAAGAAAATTTTCTGCTCTACAAGATATTCTGATTGCTTTTACGTTATATTTATTATTTTACATAATAACAGACCTTGAAAATGGAATGTCAAGTAGATAAAAGTGACCACTCGACTTCGCTTGGATTAGTGTGAGAATATAATATAGAGTAATATTAAGTCGTATTCTGAGCCGAATATTTTCAAATATAAATGACAAGTTCGTTCTCTCTTAAATGTGTGGATGGATAGAGGATACCTACTAAAATCGCAGCGTTCCTCGTGTAGGGTGATTGTGCTAGTAGTCGGCCATTTTACAGAAAAGTCATTTTTGGAATATCATTGTAGGTAAGTTCATTTTTGAAAGGTGGTTTAGATAAACACGTGTGTATTAAAGAACAGTGGGTTTATTTTTATTATATTTATTGCTTTTTAAAATTAGCCTAACCATAATAATTAAAATGATATTTTAATGAAAAATGGTTGTTTTGCCAGTGGTCAGCCATCAAGCGTCAGTTGTCGGCCACCTATGCGTCAGTAGTCTGCCATCAGATTTTAGCACAGGGCCGCCAGACGTTCTTTAGAAATTTGCGTTATACGGGCATTTTTTTTTCAATTTATACTTAAATCCTTTAAGTTTTTCGACAAATCGTCTCAATTTTTTTCATAGGTACGTTTAAAATATACTAATAATCATAAACTAGAAACTAGAAAGAGAATTATTTTTTCGATTGGGCATTTTGGTTATATGTTAAAGCCGCTTTCATCTCCATTAATAATCCGATTAAGATCTTCTAATACATCTTCATCATCGTTTTCTGTTAGATGGGTTTTCAAGTCCTTAAACCAACTTAAAGCGCTAATAATGCTTTCCGCAATTCTGGCCGGCGTATGAATAATAAATACCATCTTTCTCCCGGTTTTTCGTCTTAGAAACGTGTTTTTATTTTTTCTGGCTTCACAATTTGCTGCACAGTAGTCGGAGTTCTTGTTTTTTAGAGGGAAATTACATTTTGCTAATGCTATTAACTGTTCAACAATTTTGTTTTCGTTGGATGACGATATAAAGTGATTTGGTTCCATTTGACATGTTTTTTCCAATACCCATCCCGTGATGCGGTCCTGCAGTTTTGCCCGAGGAACATCAATTTCCAAACAATTTCTGACAAGCTGCGCGTATTTTTTCCCTTCTCTTACTGCTTAAAGGGCTTTTTGAAGGCTATCATCAGTATACTGATGAAAAATGTATTTTAGTTTTAGTCGCCATTGATACAAAGTTAATAATTTCTATATTTAGTTAACATTAGGATGATAAAAGATAAATTTCATCTGCCAAAACCGTCCTAAGACGCTGCATGGCCGACCAATGATACATCAATTTTAACACGTCAACCAGTTGTCGGCCCAAACTTCTAAGTTAAAAAAAACATATTATTAGTGTAGTAACTAGCGGCCGACCACTGGCTATTAGATAGTATGTATTACTATTTTCACTAACATAACACATGAAATCTTAGTAAATTTTGTATCATTAACAGCGTGAGAGGCAAAATTAAAACGAATATTCGCCGTCAGTAGTCGGCTGCTCCGGCCGACCACTGGATTTTGTATAAAAAATTGTCCCAGTAACCGACCGCACGAGTTTCAACATAAAAATATTGAAAATGTCTGTTTTATTATTTTAACTCGTAAATTTAGTTCATGTTTTTGCCGATAAATGCTACTTATACAGTGCAAACAAATTAATTCAACTTCTAATTAAAGTTTGAAAATTTTCTTAACGACGTTTCCGAAAAACCAGAATCAAAATTGATAGCTCATAACCACCGGCATTTTTTTTGTGTCTACTAAAATGATACCTAAAATAAACGCAAGATGGTGTAGTTTTGTGTTTCTTTCGCGTAATAGTGGCCGACTTCTTAGTATTCAAAAATATTATTGAATTATATTGCGAGTGTCGAGTTTATTCAAGTTGGAAGTAATTGGTGGCCGACTACTGAAGGTGGCCAGAACACTGGCGAAATCACCCTATGTGGGAAGGGACTAGTATCTGTAGTTCCTATGAATATTTGCTATCAAAAGAGAATTCAAAAAGTTTACAAAACATTTGTACGTATTTTATAAGTTTCTATCACCACTAATAATTTATACACATAGAAATTTGCATATAATTATTATCCCACTCATCATCATTTTTCTATCTTTTTCCAATAATATTATACTTTTTTATTGCTATTCGAGATGAAAACTGCACGGCGATGTAAGTTCTTCAAAAAGTATTTTCGACGGCAGTCGTTATACTTTCAAGCAGTCCTTTCCGCCATCTGTCGGTGGGTACAATTAACACGTAGCTGGGATGCGAACCGTAGTTAGCAGATTTCTGTAATGTTTAGAAGAAAGATAGAGAACATGCGACTCTTTCAAACGTAATATTTATTTTACTAACGTCGCACAGATGGCAGTATATATTTTTTAAATCAAAATATTGAATAATATATGTACATATATTTAAAAACGCATTATTGTAAGATTTTATAAAATCATTTTTTTGCCAGTTTCGCTATCGTAATCGTGTTGGATAATTTGTTTTTCATTAATAACGTTGCCTTACCGCGTCCGCGAGATGGCAGTAGCGTCTATTTTGCTTTTTATTAAGAATTTTTCAAATCCATTTGTTTATGAGATTTATCATTTTATTCCGAGATTAATTTATCAATTAATTATTTGAGATTATTTAAAACATTTCTACCACGCTCATAATTGTTTTCTAACAGTTCTATTCTTAACAATATTTTTATATTATGTAGGTATGCTCTAAGGACAGAGTTAATGGATTTGGTCCTCAGAGAGATGATTCATTATTTAAAATAAATGATAGAAGTCCCACACAGATGAAGCTATAAATATGAGAAACGTGTGTGAGATCTTTTTATATGATCGCACAGCTCCAGAAAATCCATTCATGAGAAAATACTACAGATGTCTCTAGCATATACCGTTCAAATAAACGAAAGATTCTCAGATTTTAACATATATGTACAGAACTTTCAAAATTTGGTAATGTGTGGATGTTCTTACGACGGAATTGTGAACGTTGTATTGTGTAGAGTGAACACTTAAGCCAGATCATACAGGTTGTAAGCCCTAAGCCATCTTATAAAAAAACTTCCACACACGTTTCTCATATTCATAGCTTCGTCTCTGTGAGACTTCTATAATTTATCTTTATTATTCCATTCTCGATCAGTTTCAATTTTACTTCACAACATATTAATGCTTTTTATAAATCGATTCAAATTCTATTAAAAATATGCTCTTACCTTTAAAAATTAAAAAAATAAATTTCTTCATTGAATCAATATGTAAAAAATATTGATTGTATACATCTACTTCTTTCATTTGATTAATTACACCAACATGTTTCAGAAAAACCTTTCCATCGTCAGGGTGTTATATAACTGTCAAAATATCAGAATGAAATGTGTTTTGTTTCTTGTTTTTTAAATTATTTGAAAAATTATAATCTATTTAAAATAACTTTGTAAACACCACTTTTTTCAATAAAAAGTGGTGTTTTTAAAACAGTTTTTAAAAAAGTTATTTTATATAAATTATAATTATGTCACCACAAAATAATTTTGCTATATTTGAAGAAGAATTGAAAAATTATTTTTTAATATTATTACTGAAGTTCTTGATTACTCGCAATTATTGGAAAAAATTATGTTTATATTTATTTATGTCAATCTACAATGTTGCTGAATCAATTGAAAAATTAAATAAATATGTCATTGGTTTTTGAAAGAACGTAGAATACTATGCATTTACAATATAAACATATATTTGTTGTTCGTCAGTAAGGCTAACAGGTAGCGCAGATAATGATGGGGTGGAAAATAATAATGGGGGTATAAAAAGCAAAAAATTAATTGAGAGTTCTCAATGTACCAATGTACGTTACTAACGCTACCCTAGACTATGCTGTTCTCACAACCTTAACTCGCAGCCGAAATATAGGTACATATAGTTAGTACGTCATTTTGGATGGGTTATAGCTAATTTTATAATAATATTCGTTTTTCATATTAAGTTAGAATGTATATGTGGGGTATCAAAGCAAAGGCAGCAATATCCAAAAAAAATTAAAAAAATGTTTTGACTGCCTTCACCGAGGATTACTTATTTAAATTTAAATTCTAGATTTTATGTATCGTATCTATTACTTCCGAAATCATGTTTCATATAAATTTATAGACTATATTTCATTATGACGAAATAAAATCTCGAATTCAGTACACTGTAAATTAGTAATCCCCGATGACTGCATTAATTTTTTTTGGATATTGTTGCCTTTTCGTTTATGCCCCACATGCAGTATATATTCTGTGCTATTCTGAAAATAGCAATATTGAGATGTCAGATCTTTATCCCAATCTTGACAGGTATGTATAACATTGTATTGGCGCCAATTTCGATGTTTGACATGTTTGAAATTAATGAATTAAATCAAGAGAGTTTTAAAACATAAACAAGTTTAGTTAGCATAAATAAATTATTTACAATTACGAATAATGAGCTTTCTAATTGATTGAATTCATTAATTTCAAACCTGTCAAACATAAAACGTCAAAAAACGACGTCACAATGTTATACAATAACTGTCAATATATTGTATAACATTCTGAACTAAGCAATATTATATATAAGTTATAAAAGTTGCTCTTTCTAATGTGGCGTTATGGGTGTTTTTTTGTGTGAAATAAAAAACGGATTATATGAAACAAATGAAACTAAAAAATAAGCATAGCAGTTTTTAAAATACAACTAACGCCATCTAGGAACGACTGCAGATATTAAAAAAAAACAACCTCTAGCATTTTTAAAATACAACTAGCGCCATCTATTAACATTTGCAGAAAGTTTTCTTGGATATATATATATATCAAAAGTAAAAATCAAACCATAAATATCGTGATATATATCCGCGGATATATATCCTCGAATCCTGTCCAGAACCGAAGAAGATACACCCTGAAAACGAGAAAAGCCGACCGCAACAGCCTACCTAGGCAATGAGTTGGGACAGTGCAAGGAAGAAGAAGAATCTTGCTATTTTAAAAATAAGGCGGTATAATCTGTCTGAAAAACATTTTTGCTCTCATTAAATTCTCGCACGGCGACGTTTCTCTTGACAGGGCATTTCGTCTGTCATTGTCTAAATAAAATAATAATCATATTTATATTTCACCTCCGTGTCTTTTGTCCAAATTAAAATTCGAGACCTCGCGCAATAATAATAATATTATATTTCACCCGTGTTAATTAATGTCGAGAGCACTCTGGCGTCCCTCGCGAAATAATAATGAAGTGCCAAAATCTCAAACGTCGGACGGGCGCTTTAGTTTTTTCCGTTACTTTATTTTTTTATTTTATATTTCGAGCTCGTTGGAAACAAAAGACTCGCGGTTTTGCGGCAACAATGGCCGCATTGTTTACGCGGCCCGCCGAAATGTCGAGTGGATAAGTGTGGCCGTGTGGAGTGCGAACGGGCGGAACAATGCAAAACGGAGCAGAAGGAAGGAGAAGTGAGAAGAAAAATGTGTGCTTTTAGGAACAACCAGCAACCTCGGGAGGTTTTGCATTAGAGATGAGTCGTTCATGAACGAACTGTTCTTTTAGAACAGTTCATTTTACTGAACGAATGAACGGTACTTTTCACTTAAGTGAACTAGTCGTTCATTAGTTAGATGAAAAATAAATTATTCATGCAATTCTGCTAAAATTTTTGGAAATGTAATCTTTTAGGCAGCGAACGGTATGTTGTCGTGATCTGATCGACATTTTTAGAATTATTTTTATTTATTTTTTTAGTCATCAAAAACAGTTCAGTATGTCAGATTAATATCTTTTTGAATATATTTTTGTCTGTGACCTTTTCTTTAGGTCACCAAATGTTATTTTGGGAAAAATTGTTCGATATGTTCATATATTTTTTTCGGCGAGATTTTTTTGGACACCACATGTATTTTGTCTGTTGACCGTTTTTTTAAAAACTAAATTTTGTTTTGGGAAAAATATTGATACTGTTCTTCAATATATCGATCTATTTTCCCCGGTGACCTTTTTTTTCGGTCTTTGAAAACTTATATCGAAAAAAATATATCTACTAATTGAACAGTTCACTTTACAAAAATCCAGATAAAAACAAAAATTCAAAGAACCACTGAACGATTTAAAGTGAACAGTTCATTTGACTGAACGATCTGGCGAACGAATAGTTCAGTGAACTGAACGAACTTTCCCATCTCTATTTTGCATCGCTCGCTAGGGGCAATCTCTTTACCGCAGTGTTTATTTGGGTTAATGACGTTTCGCATTCTTTATTCCATTTCCATTAGTTCTATGACGGGCGAAGTCTCGGTGATGCTGCGCTTTTACTCGAGATGGAAAAATAATGGACAACGTAAACGATCAAATATATTGCGCGCGAAACATACAAAGTTAAAATAAAAATTATATTTTGAATTAAAAATTTCAGTACGAAGTGACTGCTAAATCGTTCAATAAAATAAGTTTTCAAATAAACAAATGTTTTAGAATAAATTATAAATTGATGGAAAACGCGACAATGTTCGGGGATCTTCCAGAACTCTAGGATCCTATATATTGCACTCCTACGGACGCCAGCGCCAGACAGTTTGTTGTGACATCAGTTGAGATTGTTGCGATTTAATAGAAATTTTTGCGGCCAGCGATTAAGTACCGGAGTGTCTACCTGCGCGCGGAATACTCTTGATAGCGAATCGGCGCGATAGAAGCTGTAAAATTTTATCACAAATAAATGGAAGATTTTCACGACATTGTGTTACAGTTAAATTTGTGTCCGGTGACTTTACAAATCCTTTTTTTTTTAAATTTGGGTGTTTCGTTTCTTCTGCCACCGCCGCGCCCGTGATATCTGTGGGCGAAAGTAACAATCGAATGAGTAAAAAAATGCAGGTTTTCAGGAGACCCAAAACACAATTTTAGAATTTTGTTCGTTTTAGAAATGTCTCTTAAAGCCTTTGTTATTTTTTTCTTATTTTGCACAAGTAGTTTTTAAGTAGAACCAGTTTGAACAATGTCGGTGTTTTTTGCCAAATTTTTCAAATAATTAATCGTGTCATTTGTCTTTTTTCAAAAATAATAAAAAGTCGCATTTTATTGACTCATTCGTTTGTTCCTTTGGCCCATAGTTATATTTCGATATTTAGAACAATTATAATGGGGCTCTTATTCGCATTAAATTTGTATTTTAAAAATATATAATTCGTATGTAATACAAACACGTTTTGCAAACAAAAAGTAGAACACTAAAACTACGCTTCGCCCCTGGTAGCAGGCCTCCCCGCAGCGCCCCGGGTCGCAGCAAGCGACAGCGGTGGCGGCCGCCGGCCATTACGGCGCTCGGCGGGCCGTGAAAATATTACAATTTTAATTCGTCACAATTTGGGTAAAAGGCAA
The DNA here is from genome assembly GCA_016648135.1 of Agrypnia vestita. Lineage (NCBI taxonomy): Eukaryota > Metazoa > Arthropoda > Insecta > Trichoptera > Phryganeidae > Agrypnia > Agrypnia vestita. The sequence continues at coordinate 199,454 of JADDOH010023421.1, forward strand.
ATATTAAAAGACGTTCGGGACGTCGGAAGTAATGGCCCGAGTAATCAATTATCCTCGGCCTCCCTCGCCGGGATGGGTCGCGCGGCGTTATTCCCTCGAGACACCCCCGGCCAGGCATGTTCTCCTGTGCCTTGTGACCTGAGGATAGAGGTTATTATTATTGAAGAAAACTAACTTAGGTACTGTTTTTATATTAATTGGAATAATATGACGTCAAAATATAAATAAATTATAGCGTTACAGAAAAGATATGGTCATTTATAATAACCTAATCATGCGGTTGAAAGTATTTGTTATTTTGATTTATTATTGTTTTATTTTAATACAATACTTAAAAATTAATTTTCGGGTCGTGGTTGCGGGAGGACAAATGAAAACACTGGAAATTAATTAGTGATTTATTAATAAATTAATTATTCAATTATTAATTATTAAAATTATATTATTATTAATTATTATTATTCAAGGTACGTCGCTTAACATTTGAATTGAACTTAACGCTATTCTTTAATCTATGCTATTTCGCAGTACATCACTCATATACGAACCCGTTATTAACACATAATTATCGCTCATAGAATAGTCAATTCTCGCACACATGTAGAAGTCACTCTGGTTTCTTTCGCTTAGGTAATCGACTCGATTATTTCGCTTCGATTATCTCACGACTGACCACCCCGGCCGTCGCCTCGTATCTCACGATCGATTTCGCATCGAACGAACTATCAAAACATGACACTATACCTGCAAACGCTGGTTTTATCGAATTTCGTATATTATTCTGGTGTTTAAAGGTTTCCCGTCGCTTGTTCCAGGCGTTTCCCGAATGTTGTAGATCACCCTATATTGCTATAGGTCATTCTCGATTCTTCGATAGTATTGTGAGATTCTAACAGTGCGCAATTCCTTTTGCTTGCCATACCGTGACATTATTATTTCCGCTCTTTTGATGGATCTTTTTTTGTGTCTTGCGGTAACCATTGTAGCTAAAAAATTTCATATCTAAAATAAAATAAAAATAATAGTTATTAATTAAATAAAGTAGTGTTCAATGACTGGATGAAGGAATGAATGAAAAACTGTTTTTTACAAAATGGCGGCTGCCTGAAGAGAACTTATTTATTATAATAAAAATTACTGTTTTGTGATGAAATAAGAAAATCTTCGTTCACTAGCTACATATATTGTATTATAAATGATTACTCAAGTATTATATCCAAATATGTAAACATTGGAAACTGTTTAGCGATATTTAGACCAAATTTTTGGTGTATTAATTTCTATGATTTTACTCAATTTGTTGTCTAAAATATCGCGCTTACGGGTCGATCTACTGTAGAATTATGATGGATGTAAAAATATCACGGTAAAAGTATGGATAAATTTTAATATAATATGAAATAATTCATGAAATTGCGTATATTACATGGAAAACGTACAAACGTACGTAGAATTATATTTGGCATCAATACAGTTTTATGAAAAACTGTTATATAAATGTTTTTATACTTGAGCCTCCAACTTATTTTATACAACTGACACATATTTAAAATGAAAATGTACGCAAAATAACAATAACTGAGATTGTACAGTTAGTTTAATTAATTGTCTTTTTTCTTCTCCTTTTGGGTCGACGTTGAAGCCGTTACATAAAACTAAAGTAACGTAAAGTTTATTCCAACCTTTATTGAACCTCTGATAATTGCGAGTTTCTTTAATATTATTCTAGTTCAAAATGTCCAAAGAGTATTCCGAAACATTCTTTGGATTTCTTTCGCTATGCAGACTAGTAGCAATTGAGACTCATAAAGCTAATTCCTTCACCAGTCAGGTAAAAAAATTATTACTCTTCCTCTCAGGAATCTCATTAAATGTACAAAGAGAAGTAACTCACGTTACAGAAAGAAAACGTTCATGTGACGAATGAATTGGTTTAATTCGAGGAGGAATAAGATAACCTGAACCAGTTGTAAAAATAGCAGCTTGTTGATGTTGTGGTCATGACGCTCGCCTAGTGATCTGGTGGTCGGTGGTTTGAGCCTCATTCCAGGACACCAGCAAGTTAATCATGTTGTTCACAAGCGTTAAGCTTATTTAGAAAATAGTAAGAATATTGATGCGACACGCATTCCGTGTTCGCATCTATTTAAAAAAAAAGTAGTAATGATAAATGTTTTATACACGTGTGTGAGTTTATGTACTTGAGAAGTACATATGAGAAATGTACAGGCTCAGAAATACATCAAAAAGAGGGTGACTTCAGAGAACAAAATGAATATGCTTTTAATTTATTTTGCCTCAGCTTTTACAAGCTAACTAAGTTAGACTTGTTAGTACCCGAATTGTGGTTTCACGGAGCATCTATATTATAATAAATATATCCGTCTTACAGTTCTTACACTGCGGCAGTAGCGAAAAGGGGCCTATCTGTAAAAAAACACCACAAATACCTTCTAAGTCATTCGCAAAGCTGCATTCTTTATTTGAAATATACGTGCGTATTCTGAGAATCCCTTTTCCTTATGTGTACCCACTGCTCTCTCTGGTAAATAACTGGTAAGTCACGAAGACATACCACATTCAATTTATGGTAAGGGGAGCCTTTTTGTATTTTCTCGCGACGTCTCATCCAAAAGCTCACATCTCATTCAAATTACCATTTTTTAAATGAATTTTAATTACGCATATTTTTCACAATTGAAATTATGTTATTTCTTTTTTCAATTGAAAGTTGAATTTATGTTTTATTTCAAGTACCTACTTTAAAATCTTTCAATATTTTCTTTAAGTTAATTAAATGTAGACACCCCTATAAAGGTACGCCTTAAAAGCATAATTTTCATTACAAAATATCACTTTTGAGACCTCTTAATCTTTAAATAATTAAGTATTGACTCTGAATTTGGGCCCTGGCGTATATTACTCAAAGGGCTTTTGTCCAAATATTCGTAGCTATCAACTTTATATTGCTTAATATAAACTTGATAGCTATTTGAAAGTGAATTACTCAAACATTTTTTCTGCGCATCTTTTTAATTGATTCGTTTAATTTGTTTTTACTTTCTTATTTGTTTCGCTTTGCGTTATTAGCCTGCCCCGAAAATATCAATTAGATTTGCCCCTTTGTTTAATGTTGTAACGTTTTAATAATATTAAAGCAGCCCTCGCAGCTAGCCTCCAGTAATTAGTGATAGTCACCCCCAGGTGAGGGGTGTGGGTTCCCCCAGATGGTATCTTCTGCGGGGAACTGTAATTATTGTGAATTATTATTGTAGTTAAACTCTCAAAGTTTTCAATAATATATGAGACCACGTGAGCTAAAATACCTGTAAGTGGTTGGCTTAAGAGGCTCTTATACCTTCAATATTGGCATTAGTTTAATCACTTCCCGCTAAAAATGGCGCTAGTTTCGCTCAAACATGTATTGTTTAAGCACAAAAAACGATAGCGAGAAATATACAATACTATAAAACGAAATAGAAATGTGCAAACTTTAACGCCTGACCTTTTAACTGCGTAGTGCTACATACGTAACCCTTTCTACATGAACGTAAGTTTTGCAAGTTTGGCGAAATTTTTCTGTACAATAATTATTCGATCCTTATATTAGAGATGTGACAAAGCCGACCATGCAATGGATATTGTTTCTTTCTGAAATTTCACTCAAAATTTGCTTTTTTATGCTATTTTTCTGATTTTTAAGAAAAACATTTTTTTAAGATCTCCATTACATGTAATATATTATTTATATTATATGTTATTATTTTTTCTTTAGCGTTGAAAAATTGTATGACGTGTGTGAATTTTCACTATATTTTTTATTGTTTTATAACATTTTGTCTAATATCAATGTTAAATAATTCAAATAAAAACCATTTAAAAAAATTATGCGTGTACTTATGTATGTGCGTTAGAAGTTATACTTAAAAAGTAGAATAAAGACAAAATAATAATAATAATAATATTTTCGTTGTCTGTCCGTTACTTAATGGAAAGACGACTTTAGATATTTAGAATGTGACAAGCAATCAGCGCTCAACTCATGTTGCGCGGTCACGCAAAAGTTGTTATTAATTACTATACAGTCGTACACCCATGAAAATATGGTTAAGTATAAAGAGAATATAGAAATAAAAATATTCTGAATTATCTTTTCAAAACGTAAGACTTTCATGAAAGTAACTTATATCGAATATCTAAAATTAATTCGCAATAATAAAAGTCAAATAAAATGATAATCATCCGTATTCTGAACTAAGCAACATTGCTATTTCTGTATCTTGACAGTTATTGTATTACATTGTGATGCCGTTTTTTGACGTTTTATGTTTGACAGGTTTGAAATTAATGAATTCAATCAATTAGAAAGATCATTATTCGTAATTGTGAATACATTAACATTTGTTTACGTTTTAGGGCTTTCTGATTGATTCATTAATTATTTCAAACATGCCAAACTTAAAACATCGAAATTAGTGTCAATATATTGTTATACATACCTGTCAAGATTGGGATAAAGATCTGACATCCCAATATTTTCAGAATAGCACAGATTAACTTTATAAAGTATTATATATTTATCAAATTTCTGAAGGGTGATAGTGCAAAATGATTAAACTTTTTTTTGCTTGTATTGAAGCGAATTTATTTTTAATATTCTACATAAGTTACTTAAATAACAATCAAAAACGGAACATATAAACGTAAAACCTTATGATTAATAAACATAATAACAAAAGATATAAATCATAAAATCTGATTTTGAAAACTGGAGAAAAACGATTATTTGAAAAGATCAACAACTGACCATAATAAACGATTATAAAAAACATTCATGCATGTATGCGGTAGAAGTAATATTTAAAAACTAAAATAAAGACAAATTATATATTAATGATGCTCAAAGTATTGAGTTGTATAAATCTACACTGATCATTGTCTATTACTGTATTGAATTCTATGAAAAGAATGAAAACTCATACTTACAGAAATGTAACCTCAAATATCTAAATATAATAATTTGGTTGTCTATCCGTAACTTGCTGGAATGACAACTTTATATAATTAGAGTGTGACACGCAATCAGTGCATGGCTCACGATTATTTAAAAAGTATAATAAAAAACGATTAACGGAACATATAAACGAAAACAAAACGATTCATTAAAACAGGGTATTTAAATAATACAACATATAAAGATGTTATAAAAGGAAAAAAGAAGGATTCATAAGATCCGATTATATGAACTGGGGTAAAACGATTCATAAAAAATATCGACAATTGACCACAATAAATAAAAATATATAACGACGGACGACAAAAATGGAGCATATAAACGGTTCCTATTAAGGAACGGGCTATTAAGCCGGAGGATAAATTAATAATCGGGTTTTGCAAAATGATTTAATAAGTTTATATGTTCAATTTAGTCGCCCGACCAGAGTTGCCAACAGCGCTTGGCCTAATATCGCCGTTTCCTATACATAAAGTAGCCTAAAGTAGCCCAAACGCCAAAATATCAATATGAATAAAATAAAATGTAATTTTTATCAATTTATTTATAACATATTTATAATGTATTGATAAATAGGCCTAAGCCTAATATAAAAAACCGTAATGTTCGTTAAAAGAAAGTAAAGTAAGTAGATAGGTACCATTTTAAAAACACCGGAGACGTACATTTTGCTACCAGCGTGAAAACTTACCATGTGATTGCTTGGTTGAAAGTTGTTGCAGCACACCTCTTACATTCATATAGGTACGAATTCTAAGAATAGCGATCAGCATGGGTAGTTGCAGGCGATTCCTTAATTTTGTTTTAATTGTCCCCATTACGCTTAAAATTCTTTCAATGACAGCATTACACAAAGGTAATTGTATTTTTTTTCTTAATTATTTGCGATTCGGCTGATTTAAATAACTTGTCTCTGAAGTAGCCTAGTAGGCGACCAGTCGCCTTTTAGATTTTTTCGTCGCCGATTCTCGTTCTGAGTAGCCTAAATGGCGAAAAATCGCCTACGTTGGCAACTCTGCGCCCGACAGCAAATACGAAAATCGTGTACTAGGACCTCTTAATTGAAAATATTTTTCAAAACAAACAAACTCAAAACAATATTATATCGTTTTACTGAAAATTTTTCAAACAAAACATCAAAACAAACAAACTCAAAACAATATTATATCGTTTTACTGAAAATTTTTCAGTTAAAATAAAAACACAAAAAAATGCCGGTTCAAAAGATTTCACATCACTATTTCGTGAAAAAATGACAATTACCGTTGAGTAAAGAAATAGACGGAGTATCTTATTTCATTAAAAATATTGTTTGCAGGTAAAAGAAAGGACAAAAATTCAGTGTATATACAGAACAAAGTCTATATATCATATTGTTTCAAGAAAACAGATAAGAATAATGGAAAAAACATAAGAATCAGCCCGTAAAAACAAACAAAATTTGACAGTTGTAAAAAATAAAAATGGCGACATTCAAATTCAAGTATTTTTAATACATTTAACAGTTATTTTCTGCATTTACCGTTGTCCCCGCGATATGGGATTTCTAAAATGCATTCATTATACGGATATCTTCCCTTTATTAACACTCAGGCAAAGTTTACGCAGCATTTTAAGATATATTCGTATAAACTAGCGGGAGCGTAACCTGACGACTGGCGTAGTTGGTGTCCAACCAACGACTGATTTGAAAGAAAAATGATCTTTTAACAGACTATACGATTTAATTAATTCAAATTTCTGTGTATGAGGTAGAAAATTTTGAATATTTTTATATTAATGACAGTGAAATTTTCTTAGTACGCATGTAAAATTTAATTAAAATAATCAATGTTTTAATGGTTTTTTGGATGCTGCAATATAGGAGACGGAAAGTGAATTTTTATCTTTTTGTAAACGTTGTATTTAACAACCTACCCAAAAATAATTATATATTTTCCCCCAAACTTTCTGTTTGAACTTCTTTTATTCAATTTATTAAAAAAATATACGGTCTTTACGTGGAAATATTTCGAGAAAAAGTGTACCAAAGATAACTCTATTGCTAGAAAGATTAAATAGGGCTTCGGGATTATATTTTTTTTGTGATAATAACAAAGTATTTTTTAAACTTTTTTTAAACAAATGCTTTAATAGTAAATGGACCTTTCATAATAAAATTGATTGAATGCATGGTTAGCTGCAATTTAGGCAATAAGATTCGAAAACTTTACACTAAATTGACTCTCCAGACACCAAAAACGTGAATCATGTACTATGGCGCCTTAAGGAGAAATCTAATGGTATAGTTTGTTTTGCTATTGTTTCTAATAGTTAAAAAAATGAGTAAAAATATAGACGTATTATTATCAGCTGTTAAATCTGTGTATACTTAGTTGTCATGGGAAGGACCATAGATAGTCCCTTCAAATTCAATGGTGATGTGTAGATATTTTTACGATGGAAATGGTGAAGGTTGCGTTGTGTATTGTGATCACTTAAGCCAGCTCGTACATGTCATGAGTCCTGAGCCACCCTATAAAAGACTTCCATACAGTTTTTCATATAAATAGCTTATCTCTGTGGGACTTCTATAATTTATCTTAATTTAAAATAACAGTATTAGTTATTATCTTGTTCTTTACACCATTCCTTTATTGCTGAGGCTTGTGACTTTTTTGTTATTATCTTTAATTACCCCACCAGCCTTTTCCATTCATCTCAATCCCTGGGTTGCTTGGATTTCTGTACACTCCAATGCACTCCAGGTTTTGATGACTCTATGGCCTTGAAGATTTGCTTTCCAATTTTTTGAAGACAATGTGTGCAAGAATTGTGTTATCATTAATATGCAAAATTTGCTTTATTTCTTAATTTTTTTAAACCCAGTTGTGTTTCTAGTAGCACTCGCGGTAGGAGTTGAGGGGGTCAGACTTACCCAACTTGAACGTTTTTTAGAGTATTTTTAAGGGCTTAAAAGGAAACAATAAAATAACAGTGACACGTGATACTTTTATTAAATCTTACTCGTCTGTCAGTGACCTTGTAACCAATATTTGACCCACTTCCTGATCAACAATAGCTCTGAAATTTGGCAGAGTGACGTATTCCTGAAAGCAATACAATAATCATTCATTCATTTTATAGTCAACGAATGGGAACCCACCACTTTCCCAGGGCCGTTCTATGAGCCGACGGCTCCCATATCGGCCCTACTCTTGCGTCGCCAGGTTGACATTTTTCTTATTTAAAGCCATCCCCGTGCGGCGCCCGTGTATAGGGCGAACGCCGCAAGGTTCTGGCAGCAAAAACCCATTCGTTGTCCCCTCCACCAAGAACTTTCTTTATTAAATCAAATACAAATACAAGAAAATTAAAAGCATATAAAAGAAATAGATTTGTGCAGCGGCATAAAAATCAGAAGTAGAAAAACAAAAGCAAAGAAAAATAGAAATAAAATCAGGTTAAATACAAAATCAAAAGAAGATAGCAAAATAGTAACATAAAACAGTATAAGCGAGGAAGAAAACAGGTTAAATTCATAAGCAAAAATAGCAACAAAATAGTATCATAAATTATCCAAGAAAAGAAAATTAAGATATAAAAACAGGTTAGAAAAGAAGCAGAGTAGTGATACACAAAGCATACGACAGTGGAGCCGTCACACAAGAAGTTGGAGAGAAGGATCTGGTGGAAGGGACAGTGCATATGTGGGTTTTTTGGATTTAAACGACACTCCCATTTTATAGTCAGTCTAATTATTCGAAAAATAAAAATTGTTAGCTTCACTTGCCTATTGGTTAGAAATCTTGTAATTAATATTTGTCCCACTTCCTGGCCAATTATCGCTTTAAAATTTTGCAGAGAGACGTATTCCGGATGACGGTACGATAATCATTAATTAGTTTTACAAAATCAGTTTAGTCATTCAAAAAAATATTTTTAATTATAAAAATTTAATCAGCCGTTGTGACAGCACGTCATGTACCGTAGTCGACGCTAACTTTTAGATTGAAACTAGTGCGCGGTGAGATAGTCGGCGCAGATGGCTCCGCGCACGTGGTGGCGGCCGCGTGGCCCGAGCCGGCTCGGTGTGATTAATGAGCCACTCCCCGCGGAAAGGGTTGGCTGTGCCCGGTGCAGGTCAAGTGCTCGCGCGGGGGTGTTTTGTACCGACGTGCTGTATTTAAACTGTCCCTTTTTAATGGGTGTGCTAAATGATTTTCCACCCCGTCGCAACATATCGTCCACAAATTTAAAATTTATGCTAAATCGTAAGTGTTAAATATAGATTATAAAAATATTGTTTCTTTTTGCGTAGGATTTAAGATATCTTTATTTATTTATTTTTTATGTTTCGCTTTTTACAGATGATTTAGTACCTGTATCAGATAAGCATTGTGATTTGCAAAACAGCATAGAAAGATGGAGAGAGGTCCTGGATGATAATAGCTTAAAATTATTAGGATAAATATAGTCCTGTACTTGTATCTGACGGAGGATGTGCGGCGGATAAGTGTGGGATGAATAAAACTTAGATCGGTCACAGGATTCTTGTGTGACCCAGAAATGCCTATAACACCAAAGACAGATTCTGTGACCCAGAAATGCCTATAACACCAAAGACACGGTACACCGGACTAACGTTAGATTAGCGAGTATGTCCCCGAATGCTGAACTACAACTCCTACTCTAGGCAATTCTAGGAAACAGCAGAAATCGAATGCTTAAATGGTCTCTAGTAGTATCACTAAAATATAGAATTAAAATTCCAAATAAGCAGGATGTGTGATGTATGCAAGGAAAGTGACCTTATTATGAACGTAAACAAGTCAAAAGTGATGGTATTCGAGAAAGAGGAAAGTAAGACAACGTGTGAAATTCTAGTAGGTAATGAATGTTTGGAACAGGTACAGTAGCCGGCAAACATCTTGAAATTTTACGGCATAGTGGGGGGAAGTTTGCGCATGTACCATTCCACCAATGAGGCTAAAATTTTGTCTTCTGTGCATTCCCCTACTACGCTAAAAAATTTCAATTAGTTTGCCGGCAACTGTAGATGAGTTTGTGTACTTGGGAAGTATGTTCGATAGAAGAGGGAATGTTGAGAAAGATGTAGAGAGGAGAGTGACTGCCGGGAATAGGGTGAACGGTGCTTTGAATGCAATAATTTCTAATAGAAATATGTCTACCGAGGCAAAACTAGCGGTACATAATGGAATTCTGGTACCGACACTGATGTATGGAACCAACACTGGAACTGGCAGAAGAGGAACGAAAGTAGATTGAATGCAGTGGAGAAAAGATCCCTCAGACGTATGTGCGGCAAATCAATTTATGATAGAGTAAGAATGCAGATATTAGGAACAAATATAAAGCTGATCTTAGAATAATTAATAGAATTAAAAAAGGGTCGCTCAGATGGTTTGGACATATTGAGCGAATGAATGAGGAAAGAATGGTAAGAAAGATATCTAATGCAAGTGTGGATGGTGCCAGAAAGAGAGGGCGACCGCGGAAGCCGTGGCATGACCAGATTAACCAGATACTGGAAGATGGTCCCGTTAGAACCCTCAACAACCGACGAGCTTGAATGCGAAGATGTATGAATGTGGATGAGGCGATTTGTATGTCAGGACAGAAGAGTGTGGCGCTCTATCCTCTCTACCTACCCCATAGGGGAAACGGTAACTAAGTAAAATTCCACGCATTCGTGGTAGCCTAGGTGTCACGGACATGAACAGTAGGCTTAAAGAACTTCAGCTGATATGGTATGGTACTGTAAACATTACTGAAAGCGTGGGTCCTGTGCGCCGCTAAGCCACAGACACATAAACTAACTTACCCGCTGTTGCTAATTTTAAATTTCATTTTAAAATTTTGTAGGTACATCAAATAAATTTAAATAGGTACATAATTGTACTCGTTTGTATATTTGAAAGTTTGCAAATTCAGTTTTTGTATGTTGAAGACTTTACCGTACACAACGTTTCTTTTTCTAGTGTTTGTCAAATACTTGTAGTATCTGATAGTGCTAGGTCTTTCGCCGACGCCCTCTATTCTTGTCGCCTTCTTCAACACTCGCCTCATATATATTTTTAACCATTCTTTCCTCGTTCATACGTTCCACATGAATAAACCTTCTCAGCACTCTTTTCTTCATTCCACCGCATTCACTCTACTTTCATTCCTTCTTTGCTAATTCCAGGCTTCACTTCCATACATCAGGGTTGGCACTAGAACGCCATTATGTACTGCTAGTCTTGATTCCTTTGACAGGTTCATATTGGCCATAATTGCGTTTAGAGCACCATTAACTTTGTTTCCCGCAGTCCCTCTCCTTTCGATATCATTCTCAGCCTTGCCGTTTCTACTAAACATACGTACTTCCCAAGTACACGAACTCGTTCACTTATTCTAAGCATTCGTTGTTTGCAATTACAACACACTTGGTCACTCTTTCGTCTCTCTCGAATACCATTACTTTCGATTTGCTGACATTCATCAGAAGTCCACTCTGCATGCATACATCGGACATCCTGGATATCAGAGCCTCCTCTGCTAGCAAATTTGCCAAGAGTGACAAGATGCAGGTTCTTATATTTTTGTTGATATCTTATTTTACTTCTCGTAATATATAAATAATTTCCACAACGTACACACAAAACAATAAAATTACTAACATTAATTTTTATTTTTATAAAATACAATTATAATCAAAAAAAGGAAGTAAGTGTTAATTAATTAATACATTTATATTTTTCTCAACAAAGGTTCGTTCATTTAATACAAATATATTTACGTGTAGATTTAAAAAAAAAACTTGAGTTAGTTGCTTAAAAGCAGACAGGATTCGACTTCAATTAAAGACTTCAAAAATAAATGTTTCAAAATGAACTACGTTCATTCATACGTTCCATTTTCTGCAAATAGCAGACAACAATCTCTTCGCTCAGCATCAACATCTAATAAAAATCGGTTAGTTGAAGTAAATTGCGTCCACAAACCCAATTACGGTGACCGTGCTTTCGCGGTCGCTGGACCAAATTTCTGGAACAAACTACCAAATAAACTAAGACAAACAAACAGCTTACCATAGTTCAAAAAACAACTAAAGACGCATTTGTTTAGACAATCATACACAAATCTATAGAATCAGACCGTTACATCACTTCGTAATGTTTCCCACTCCTAGTATGCACTCCGCGAAAATACCTGATTCCTTCTAGCACTCCCAACTATTATAGTTTTAAAGGTTAATTCATTTTTCGCATGCCAAAGTGTATTTATTTAGTCAGTAAGATATTTTGTGTGAAGCGCCCTTGAGGTGAGTACTCACGAAAACGGCCTATACAAATGATCCAAATATCAATATATTAATTACCCCAACCAATGTCGTACGTTTCTGCATTTGGATGATGATTTCTATTTGTATACAATAATTTTGCCATGGTACCCGCTGGGTCGTGTGGCGCAGCGGATAACGCGTCTGACTACGGATCAGAGGATTCCAGTTTCGAATCCTGGCAGAATCAATTTTTTTTTTACGGTCGAGAATATTTTATTTATTGAAATTTTAATTACATTTTTGGTTTTGGTACCTACCTATCGAACTGTGGTTTATTCCGCTCTGACATATTAATCCGTTAGAAATACTGAATAAATACTTTGTCTTAATTATATCTAAACTACCCGTAATTAAAAGTGGAAATTTTCCAGATAAAATTGGCCGCGAAGCGGCTGACGTAGGCATAGGTAAACAATTGTGTTTGCTGCACAGCAAACACAATTGGCCGCGCAGCGGCCATCGCTGGCCGCGAAGCGGCCACAATAGCCGCCCGCAGGGCCTAGCAGTAAGCAATCGGCTTCGCCGATTGCTTTCCTGCTAGTTATTATTATTGTTGTTAATCGTGTACCATGTTTGCCGGGTCAGACGATTTTGTCATCAATCAAAAAATGTTACCATATTCAGACCGGAGGATTTTGGCCGCCGGGAAAAACCTTATTTTTCATCTGTACTCTGGACGATGTTGTCACGAACTTCTTTGAGGCACGCTTGAACGTTTTGTGCGATAAATAAGATCGTGTCGAGCTTCAAGCCACGAACACGCGCAGGAGCGCTGGTGTTCGTAAAAATTAAGATGCATTTCATATATGGATTTAGAATAATCTGGACTTTTTTAAATGGACAGCTTAAGGGTTTACCCTGGGAGCCTGAGATTGTGCGACTTTTTACAAGATGGTAATTAATTATTTATATTGGCAATTTATGTTAGCGATGGGCGACTCGAGTTAATTATTATCCTTATCTTTCCTTATTTGTATTATTTTTCTAAAACTTTATTTGACTCGAGTTGATTGACTAACGAGTTTGCGACATCGAGTTGAGGATACGTAAGATGTACCCGTACAGTAATATGGCGTTTGTACGTACCGATCTGGCAGTCTCAACTCTCAAATAGACACCGAGTCAACTCGAGTTGCCCAACATTTCAACTCGAGGTACTCGAGTTAGAAAAAATAAGACTCGGCGCATCACTAATTTATGTTTATATAAGGCCGTCTCATCTCCATTCCTTTGTAGCTCCTCCGCCGTGACTGAGATGCAATATTCTCCCCATACGCATTTGTCTGAGATACGAAAGAATGTCATGTGCTAATTTAGAAGAGAAATAAATACGAACGAATTTATTAATCAATTAGAAAAGATATTCAGAAAAATTAAATTAACGAAAAAATATTTTATCTGCTACCGGGATTCGAACCAACGGACGTCTACTCTATCCGGGAATGGTGCGTTATCCAGTTTCGCCACGGCAGCTTGGTAGAGTGGAGGTGCGTTGGTTCGTAACCCGGTAGCAGCTAAAATATTTTATCGTTAATTTGATTTTTCTGTATGTCTTTTCTAATTGATTTTTTTTTAATAATTCACAGAATTTTGTTTTGAAATCGCTGTTTCACAATAATAATGTGTTTTCTTTAATATATAGAAATAAATAAGGTCCGTATAAAATATCCGTTTTATTTTAATACCTTAATATTTTTTATTTATCACTTATGAATACTGCAATAAAAATTATATTACTTCTAGTACACCCCGTTTTTAAATATGCGGGTAATAACAATTGGCATACTTGTACTTCATGTCGAATAGCAATAGCTGTCTAACGGCAGGTGTTGATTACACGTCAAATGTGTTGTTAAAATTGCGCGAAATGTACCAAAGTAGGTACCTACTTCAATAGCACGTGGCAGCTTACCGTAGACCCCAGACCAACTGCCGGTCAACGGCTTCGATAAATCGTCGTCACCAAATTACAAATAATATTTTATATATTTCTATGTGATACATATATCTGGTATCTTGTTGTAATTATCAATTGAATATTCCCAGAATATTTTGAGTTTGTCAAAATTTTTCAAAAACACAGTAGGTACTGGATTTTACCCCAGGGTTTATCCAGTGCAATGTTAATGATTCGGTGGAATCTCATTTACACATGTAGAAGATTGAAACGGAGTGGTCGTTTCAAATTATGAGTGCAAGTGACAAAGGCTTGGAAATAAGGTAGAAAGTTTTTTATTACAACAATTTATTAATAGTCAGTAAAACCCAAATATACATACGTAGTAGAAATGAACACACATAAATGTAAACAGTAGAAATATACAAGAACACGCAGAAATATACAAGAAAATTATCACAGGCACTTGGGTCTCTGTTGTAGTCACAAAACAATGTTGAGGTGGTATTCTTGACCCCACTTCGCAGATTTGGCGGAGGTTCCTTATATAAACTAAATATATTCCAAATAAATATATTCCAAAAATGTTATAAATGTGGTATTCTATCATGGGTGGAAGTTGTGAACGTTGCGTTGTGAACGTAAAGTGAAGCCAGCCGTATGATAGGCGTAAGCCCTATGAACACCCAAATAAAAAGACTTTCATACCTTCAACTGTAATATATTATCTTGAATAGTCCCAACTGTATAAATAAAGTGTGATTTCCTTAATTCAATTTCAGTTTTATTATCGAGGAATCAGCTTTTATTGTACATTTAATAGAACAATTTTACATTCTACACATTTTTAAATGATTCATGGTACCTATAATTTAATAACATTGTAAAAAATAATGTAGAAAAAGAAAGGATAGATTTTGTAGGTAATCTTGTAGTTGGGTATTCATGTTTAATGTAGGTTTTCGCCTCTTATTACCTGTTCTATATACCTGTTCTGTAATTAGTTGCTTTTATTCTTGATATGAGTTGCAACGGTTATTGGATAAACTTTTTTTTAAACTGGTATGTTGTGATTTATTTAGTTTTTTTTAAATTAGTCTGGAAAATTTTAAATTAATATGAAACATAAAAATTACCTTCTACATATTACCTATATGAGAGATAGCAAAGAGTAACGTTAAAGTGATCAGGTTAACTGCGTTTTTGAATTGTATGAACGTTAATAAGAACACGAGCAAATGGAAACAGCATAAAATAAATAAACCCAAAATATAATTACATAATATTTAAGCACATAGAATATAATGTACAGTGTGTGACAGAACTAATCCATATACATAATAGATTCCTGCTTTAATTACGAGTCGAAAATGTTCAAACCATGACCATCAATGGTTATTGAGAGAAGCGACCTCAAAGTCTGCATTTTTTTTCAATATTCTGACGTATTTTTGTTAAATTTTGAACTGTCATAAGTCAAATAAAATAATATAAGAATTTTTTTCAATCATCATTTTATTTGACGTGTGGTTGCTGTGTGGTTGACGTGTAGTTGACGTGTGGTTGACGTGTGGTGACTTGGTGATGAATGTTTAGTAACCGATTTTAGTTACCATTAATAATGCTCCAACATTTCACAGAAAATAATTCATGATTATTGAAAAAAAATATAATCCTACAAGTCCATAACTATTGATATGAGAACATTATTGCTTGAACATTTTTTACTCACAATTTAGGTAGGACCTACCTGTAAATTATTGTGAACTGTATTTATTATACTCCATATGTTTAGTAGAGTATAATTTCATATAGAGCGTAACTACTTTTTGTACTTTTAAGAAAAAAAATTTATTAGAATATTCATAAAATTTCGAAATAAAGTTAAATATGTAATGATCGGGAAAGGATGTTGTAAAAGTGAATTCATGTTTTTGTTTTTGAGAAGTGGCCAGTTTTTATTGATTATATTATATTTATAATAATATTTGATTATGTTATGAATATTTGATTATATTATATTTATAACTGCACAAGCATTGAAATTTATGCATGGATAGATTCATAATATTGTATGTACCAGAAAGCATTTTAAATAACCTGACAATCTAAATTAACTTTTTTCCTTTATGATCACAAAATCCAACGTTGCTTATTTCCCCAAATTACCAAAAACGTTAACATTTTTATTAATCGTGTCTTAAATGTCGAGGACACGGTTGACATCTGTCCTGTCTGCAAATTCATCGCTAAAGCCTAAAAAAATAATTCGTAACCAGCGAGGGATCATTTTTAATAGAATATGCCTTGCGGCATGTTCCATAAAGCCGTTTATTGCCCGACTCAGTTGAAGTCATCCGGCATTAGAATTTTATTTTTTCGCCGATTGTTTTGCCGAAATCTGCCGACCATATGTTTGTTCAGTTTCTGTGCAGTGCCGTGTGAAATGAGTGAATTTTAAATTTCGTCAGACGTCATAATACTTCAACATTTTGTGTTTTCAATTAGTCTACTTACGTAATGGACTAAAAAAGCATTTTATGTATATTGTTTGTGTGGGTTTATAGTACTATTCAAATATACGCGTTCGTATTCAAATATTCATATTGTAAAACAGTAAGGCAAGAAACATGGGCCAACGATATTTTTTTTGCAAAAACATACAAAATTATATAGGATTCATAATGTAATAATCAATGACTATAAAAAGTATTGTCCCTAACTGCAATTATTGATTCATCATATTCATCAGCTTTTTGTCTCCAATGCTGGATGTAGACCTCTCCTCAAATGTTTGCCATGACTTCTGTTTGATCAATATTCATTGCCAAGTATTTTCGCATATATGATAATTCGAGTGCCACTGGACGACTGTGTTTTCCAACGATTATCCGTTTTCCTATAAATGTGGCCTATCCAATTTTAAAATGAAAAATGGTAAAATGAAAAAAAAGCTTCCTACCCCAGAAGAGGTATAACTATATTATATCTAACGAGGTAGATAGTAGCATATTATCCTATATTTATATGTATTACGTGTATATGTATCAAACAATTAATTGTGTTTTATCCAGTAAACGCCGATTTATGTATTTATGAAAAAATGTTTCCGAATTTCATACGTATTGCTGTCCAAAGCTCATTCTGAACTATTGATGGTACTTTAACCGGTGACACACGAAATAACTAACCGTTATTTGAGATTTGTATCTGATTGCGTCGATATTGGCAACTAATTTTTTGCAATTCGACGAGCGACCATCGATACTAGACAACAGACAACAATTATATCTTAGTTATCAATCATCTATACAATCAGATTCAAATCCCAAATAACTGTATCGAAAATAACCGGTTAAAATAACGTTTTGAACCATCACTACTCTGAACAGGTTTTGAATACTAAAAATAAAATAAAGCAAGACAGTACATTATAAGAAATATGATTAATTCTCAGTCTACAAAATGGAATGAGTGCCCGTTTGTAAAAATTTCACACCATTAGTAACGTTTTGAATGAACTTGCCTTTACCTAATTGACTAGTTACTTTATTTCTCTCCATTGTCTTCCACATTGCGGTCAATGTGCCAAGACATAGTTCTTCACCGGGGCACTTACATACTTACAAAACTATAAACTAGACCCGTTTCGACCTCTACATTGAGTGCTGATGCCTAGCTAACCGTGTTATTGTTTCTAACAGATATCTACTTCCCTAAATTTTTTTCGGTCGTCTATCCTTGGGAAGTATACAAGTAACATGGCAGCACAAATCAAAGCAATAAGATAACTGACATACCATCACACCACTCGTTTCATTCATATATACGTTCTTCAGTTGTTGAAGCATTTAACAGGGCCGTTCTCCAGTATTTGCTTCATCTGGTCATGGCAGGTCTTTTGCGGACGCTCTCTATTCCTGTTGCCTTTAACGTTCGTCTCATATCATTAAATAAATAAATAAAAATACTTTCCACATGACCACTCCATATCAGCGATTCTTAAGACTATCAACTAAGGTACATACATAATAGACCTACATATGCTCCTAATTTAAAAATTCTTCAATAAATTCAAAATATTTTTGTAGCGCCATTATAAATATAATTAACCAGAATTACTAATAATAAATTAAAAAACATTGTATTAAATAATTAAGATAAGGGTGGTTGTTTAAAAAAATCTGGGGCTTATAAATTTATTTGTGATGATTCTAATTATTTTTCTATAAGAAAAACGTGTAGAAATTTTTATGTTAAAGTTAAGAAACACTTAAGGTGTTTAAGTAGTATTAGTTTTCCCGAATTTTCTTATCATCTTTTGGAAATGGATCTTTCTTTTGATACTAAGGAGGGTTTACGTAAAAATAATATAGGATTACAGTTGGATAAATTAGAAATTTTGTAAGTAAAAACGTGTTAATAGTTAATTAAACGTTATGAATAACAAGAGGTGCTTTTTGCAAATAATTATCTTTTATTTTTTTTTTCATGTCAGTATCTACTTATTCATCTCACATTTATTTTTTATTTTGTTAATGTCTATACTTCGATTTTTAATTTTTAGTATACGTTGTGTACTGATGAAGTAACCATTGCCTCCGAAACATGTTGGTAATTTCAACAAATTAGTGGTGTAAACATAGTATATTCTTGTGAATTATTTTATTACTTCTTTAATACAAACATTTACCTGATCGTATTTTTACCGCATTCAGTCCACCTTCACCTTCATTGCGTATATTAGTTTGGCACCAGATCTCCACCATTCGCTTTATTCCCGCAATCACCATTCTTTCGTGATCATTTTAAAATTTTCTTTCCCTAGTAAACGTACTTCCCATCCATATACACAAACTCATTCACATATTTTAAATTGTGTCCAAGTGTGAAAAAATCTAGCCTAATGGATAAAATCACCTGTCAAACATTGTACTTTCAGCTGCGTCGTTTCGTTTTCAACTAAAAATGTATGTTAATCATTTGATTTTGCCCTACTTTTGCGTTAATATTATTATCATTATTAAAGAGTACAAGAGAAAGTCTTCAAATGGTACTTTAAGTACTAGAGTACTTTTATCTGGTACCTGCGTATTTAATATAACTGCACTGTTTTTGAATAGTAAGTTAGGCATTTTTTCTTCTCTATTTACGGGCATTAGGCGTAGAGTGATACAAATTATATATAATTTTTCCGCATTCTTTCTTATAGGCATTTTTTATTCTACTTAAAATGCGTGCAGTCATTATTATTTAAATTATAATATACATGACCCTTTCGGGCTAAATGTAGAACGTTTCAACATAATTAAATAGAAATTAAATACAAAATCAGTGTACATGCATGCAGGGTTTCTCGTAGATAATGGCAAAAACTTTGGTAGATTCTTCTTTATTCAATTTTGAATACAAAATATTTAGACTTTGGGCGAAACCTTGACAGTAACGGAGATAAGCAACATCAAAGATTGCATTTTTTTCGATAATTCCGGCCTATTTTTTGTTGAACGTAGAGTATCGTGAAAGTAATTAATATTGAATATTAAAACTTCATTCGCTTTTATGCAAATCGAATAATGCAGCAATTTGAAAAAAAATTGTAAAGTTTTTGTCATTTTATTTGACTTCCATAAGCGAATACTTTATTTGACTTGAATAAAACCAAGTTAATTTTCTATAACATTTATATTAATGTAGTTGATAGTCCAACGTTTTACAAAAAATAAATCAGACATATTAAAAAAAAAACGCAAACTGAAGTCGCTTGTTCTCGTCGACATTTCAACCTAAGTTGTAAAGAATATTTTCTATTCAAAGTTTAATGAAGAATACTCCCCCGAAGTTTTTTCCACTGGTTACTGTAAGATTGGTTTTGCGTGCGGCGTTGACGCACCGTATGAGATGCGCGCGCAGCACGGGAGGTCAGTGGGGACGCTGATTGAAGAGGCCGTCGGCGCGGAGCGCGGGCAGATCTCGGATGATTTCGGGGCCTCATGCAGAACAGGTGTTGCTAACGCTGTACGGATTAATAAACGCATTGTCTGAAGACGCATTGTCAGAGAGTGTTAACACTCGAGGGATGTATACTAGGCTAATAGGTAGTCACAGTTTTACTCACTTACTGTTGTAATCATTGTCATCACTATTGATCTCACAACCCCCGTGGCCAATGAATCCGATCCCGGATATTATGTACGAATCCATTCCAGGCATCAAGTTGATGACCCCTTGTATAAAAATGCTCCTTTAATGTTACAATTATAAAACTTGTTAGTAATTAAAACATTCAGTTTATTACCCGAAAAATAAAAAAATTTCAAGATCGTCATTTGAAAATGACCTAAAAAATTATGAAAAAACCCATTTGAAATTCCTATGACCTTCACTATACAAGGTTATTTGGAAAACATTAATAACCTCGCAGGACTATATTCCTGCCTTGATTATGAGTCGAAAACGTTCAACCTGTCATGACATAAAATTAATAGTTATGGAGATATGCGACATCAAAGTTTGCATTTTTTTCAATATTTCTGACTTATTTTTTGTAAAACTTTGGACTATCATTACAGTAACTTATATCGATTACGAAAAACTAATTCGTTTTAATACATGTTAATTAAAATGATAAAAACCTTCGAATTTAGCAGTTTTGGATCTCTAATGCATATATAGGTATTTTGAATAAATTGTCACTTCATTTTTGCTCACGTATTCCCTAGCTCCTTTGCCTGTTAGTCTGGTACCCAGCAAACACAACAAAAATTACTCACAACTTTAAATATTCTCAATGTCTAAAAATTCTCTATATATCGTTAGTACGAAGTGTCTTAGAATATTCATTAGTTATTCGGACACCTTATTATTTAACACATGTTACAAGAATCTAAAGATTCCAGAAATAGTCTCTACGTATTTTGTCCTTCAGAGCTGTCAACACAAAAATCTTCACAGCTATGAGGATCGTCTTGCCTTTTTCAAAATGCACAAACTTGAGTCCCGACAGAAAATATCTTATCTTGTGCTACACAAGATTCTCTGTTGAGCTATTGATTCTCTTTCTTTATCCGACATTAATTTGCATGCTGAACCCTAAGTTATTTAGAATAAGTCAGCATTTATTTATTTAAATTAACGACCATAGTTCAATAAAATACAATACATAACACGAACAACATAAAACATAAAGTTATAGCAATTTAAAAAAAGCAAGGACAAATGAAAAGTACTAACAAGATGGAGACAAGATCTGGACTATCTAATCAGAGATTGTTTGAATCTGGACAGACTTACACCGAAGAAGTCCAGATCCTGTCTTAGGTTTATAAGATGACATAACCGTGACATGGGAGCAAGGAATCCATAATTGGTTCTATGATAGCTAAGGAACAACAGTTCATTATTTCCGAGTCTACGGGAAGGGATATTGAATTTTATTTGGCCCAGTAACGTAGGCACATCAGTCTGGCCATTTAATATTTTGAATATGGTGATTAAGTCGGTGTTTTCTCTACGTTTTTTTGAGGTTATAAATTTTTAAAATTGACTCAATTTCACTGTACGAGTAGTCTCCTCTATCCAAGCCCATCATCCATGTAACTTTTCTTAAGAAACGATGTTGCACTGATTCGATGTAACTTATTTGGTTTATATAGAAGGGAGACCAAATCACAGCAACTTTATAATGTTGTTTTTTTTTCTACCACAAGAATGTGTCGTTCGTACAATACTTGTGTTTACCCTAACATCAGTGCTAATATTCTTGCATATTACCCTATCATCATTCTTAAAATTCCAACACAACATCCATTTTCTTGACAATAACCCGAATCCATAGGACATAGAAAATATAAAATCAATTATTTATTTACCTACTCTTACATGATCACACTACATTGATACACTAAATAAATATATGCATGTTGCTATAGCTGGCTGAAGACCCTTGTTATGGGTTAATTAATTTTGTTAATTAATGTGGTAGTGGGCTAAGTTTTAAATAATAATGTATTATTTTTTATATATTTTGTACCAATTAGTGTCTCATTAAGAATAAAATAATTAAAAAATTAACACTCTTCCAAATTTTATATAATTTTCTAAATACACATTCCGCAGATAAAGCGGCTTCCTTATCTGATAACTAAATCGAGTACTCGTGAATAGGATTTTGAATCGCAAACACATTAACAACGGCCCAGTTTTCATTGGCCATTGAAGCGGGCGCCAATTTCAATATGAATGGCCGTAATTCGCGCGAGACTTGTAAATCGGATGGGTAATTTTATTATGTCACAGAGTATCATTCATCTTTTTATTAGCATGAAATTGGACTACAGCACACAAACAAGGGCTGCTGCCTGTCCTACAGCCGCTAATCCTCCGAGGGTGCGTCTTGAACTTGCCTGCCATGTTTGAATTGAATCCTGAAGCGGTGACCCGTTGAATGCCAATCGCGGCATCTTGGAATATTGTGTTCCTGTGTAATTTGGATCACTTTGAAATTATGATAATGTGTGAGATGAACGTGCGTGGTGGCTAGACGAAGTAGGGGGTGATCTGGCTTGTGTAGGAATCTGTCCTGTCCAAAAGCAGCTTTCTATGAGGATCGTGTAATTCGATTGCGTACGTTTTTGGAAGAAATAAATAGTTTATGTCGAAATATTTTACTCTCTTTGTATATTCTCCCGATAGCCTGTTGAAAAAATGTTGTTTTCGTTCGGGGCAATGGAATATCGGTATGAATTCTATTAATCGACATTTGTTAATTGTTACATTTTATTAGTTTGACGATTACATGAGTACATGTGCCGTTTCGCTGTGTCGTAACAGAGCGGATGCTACGGGCGGGCTTTGCACTCGTTCACCATCCGCCTTGCCATGTAGTCGGGTATATCAATAAATGTTGTAAGATCAATATTTCTTATTATCAGTATACGGAATAGGTAAAATGGCACAGCCGGGAACCGTAAACAGGCGCAGCTGTCTATTTAGGTAGTTATTTAGATACGTGTGTTGATAATTTTGTTTTTAAAACAATAATTTATTAGCACATAATGTAACTAATTAACGGGGGATAAGCATTGAGGATAGAACGTCCTGGCACCTCATCCAATTTTATATATCTTCACATGCACACTCTTCGGTTGTTGAAGCTTTTAACTGAGTTGTCCTCCAAAATTTGGTTCAATTTCGGACGCCTTCAATAGAGCATTACTAAAGCTTGTTTATTATTTGAAAATTTTGGGTAATTTGATACACCTTCTGTTTTTAATAATATATATAGGATTGTAAACTATTGAATATTATAATACATTTAAAACAAATTAGATTAATAAAATAATTTTTCGATAGATAGTTTTTTTCTGCATATCTAATTGATTGTATTCATTTGTGTAAAATTTATTATAACATCTGCTGTTAACCTTTTTAAATGCGTAGGATTGCCGTATATTGCCAAAACTGATCTCAGAATTGATGTTCTGAGAATATTTTGTACGTAAATTAATTAAATCACTTAAATTCCTCGCACCGATCCCAAGTCGTTGGAACAGTTGATCCAGCGTCACTCCCAACGAGTTAGCGGACAAAGGCACGTGGATGAAATAAAATCTATTTAAAAAACATCCCTTTAAAAAGAAAATCCGTCTTCCTCACAATTGGCTGTCAAGTGGTACCACAGGTTTCGGACCCTGGCTGACCATCTCATCCCCTTAACAAGTATTTTAACCATTAGAGTGGCGAGATTTTAATTTGTCACCAATATAACTTTTTTAATTATGTAACTTATATAAAAGTTTAGAACGAGTCCTTCGACTGAGTCGATATTTCGATCAATCACTGCTTGCAAAGTTCCACCATAACAAAGTAATTAACTAGGAAAAGCGGAGTGTGACTGTAATACTTACGAGACTTTTCTGGGCTAACTGCACTTTATTTTAGAAACTATTACTCAATTTCTATAATATCACATTCGTCCCCATATTTTTGTAATGCTTTCATTTCCATTATGACTTCAATTTTACATTTCGTTCTTGATTATTTCTCTATCCATTTATTTCATGCATTATTTCGTGGCCATATTCGGTCATATTACGTGTCAATACACAGCCTTCAAAATGGATCCTGGCGCTAAGAAGACTTGGAAGAGTACCTCAACGGTGAGTGTTGCTTCGCATCTGGCTGGGGAGACCCTGGTGTCTTATGTAGGACAGAAACATCGATGAAGTCCCTCTAATTTTTGGCCAATTCTGTGCAAAAAAAGTCAACGTAAAATTTTCAGGTCCAATAGTTTTAGTATAATTAGTGCGCTTAGGGAGTACCTAATTAAGAACCAGGGTTCGAAAAATCCGATTTTTATAATAAAAATCAAAAAATCGGATTTTTTGATATATATCTGATATATATCAAAAATTGGATATATACCCAACTTTTTTTTCTCCTTTTTTGCACACGTCGATTGATACAAACTCGAAATAATTAGGAAATTTTTTATTTTTATTTTTCTTATATATAAGTTATAAAAATTGTTCTTTTTAATGTATTTTTATGGTGTGCGTTTCTTTGTGTAAAATGAAAAACGGATTATATGAAACAATTAAAACTAAAAAATAATCGTAGAATTTTTCAAAATAAAATTAGCGCCATCTAGTAACGACCGCAGATATTTAAAAAACAACCTGTAACATTTATTAAAATACAACTAGCGCCATCTATTAACATTCGCAGAAAGTTTTCTTGGATATATATCAAAAATAAAAATCGAGCCATAATTATCGTGATATATATCGTAATATATATCATGTTATTTATCCGCGGATATATATCCTCGAACTCTGTTAAGAACAAAAAATACTTACTACTGTTATTATTATTCGTCGGTAATCTTGTAAGGTGACACATTTCCCCTAACACGTAATATGCTCGTGCATGCACAAACACACGCTCAAACACATACATACACACACACACCTACACACATACATGCACATACATCAGTTTTCTACCTGACTACTGAAATTATTACCTAACCAACACTAATATCTCATACATACATATCAAGGATTATATGTGTACAAGAATCTCATTACACACTCATTATTAATAGTGACATCTGTATTGGATTATGAGAATGAAAAAGCTTTGGACTGCAGATGGCGGTAGTAAAAATACAATTCACATACGAAACAATATATACAAATTTGATAGATGTGATAGTCTTTCGTGGGTGAAAATGGTGAACGTTACATTGCGTGGAGTGATTGCTCAAGCCAGCCGTACGATAGGTAGGTCGTGAGCCCTATGAACACCCAAAAAGACTTCCGTTCCTACTTTCCCGTACCTTAAAAACATAGCTTTGTTTCTGTGAGACATCTATAATATATCTTGAATCCATAATACTTATGCCGATACATATATATATATATATATATGATTTAATCAATATGTCATAATTAAGACATCTTGACATATGAAATTTTGATTCAAAGCAATCAAATTATTTTTGCGTCTTGTTAAAATGCGCATTGCATTTTTTGGGTTCGCGAAAAATGCAGAAGATTAAACGAAGATTATGCAAAACACAAATGAAGAGGCGTACCAATAATTTAATAACTAAAATGCGTCTAAAATCGCCGCAATGCGCTGGTTACATCACCTCTTTGCAAGTCTCGTCTGTTTTACCTCGTACGATATTCTCTTTCATCGCTTTCGGCTTTGTGCCGCGTCAATAGAAGTTTGCGTGCAACAAACACGGACATTATTATTCCTGCGAATATCTGTTTATATTCATGTCGGACTTTTTATCCGCATCGTATTATTTATTACCGTTCTACCGTCGATTACTTAGGCGTGCACTCTCCATAATAAAAAGACGTAACGCATAGCTATAATATCTGTGATTATTTTAAATAAATCTAAATTATATATTTCTACGATATTTTATTTTCCTATTAAAGTATGTAGATTAATGCCCAAAAAAAAACAAATTTCCAGTGTCACTAGAACTATCTATATTATATACATATATATTTTATTTATTTGTGTGCATGCGTGCATAGCACCATTGAAAAAAATGTGGAAAAACAAATGGATATCCTTACGGTTACATCCTTATATATACGAATCACAAATAAAGCTGCGCATGTGTTTGCATAATTTTTCGCAAAACATGTTCCAAGTAAATGCAATACTGGTGTCTCTCGCGCCGCATAACACGTCTGATATTGTGTTATTATTTTATTTCTTCAAATATTTTTAAAACTGCTCAACAGCAGGAAAATCTGGTGATTTTCAAGACAGTACGCTCCCACCAATAAACTTTGGATACTAACGGAGAGAAATCGATCGAAAATCCAGATTTGAGATACCGATGAGAAATGAATAGAGAAGGTGACTTTAATCAGCTTGTTTGGCTAGTACATGTCCTCGTTATGGGAAACGAAAGACTGCCTAAGCAGATTAATGCCATTGGGAAGGTGTGTAGGATGAAAACGCGGAAGTGGTAAATGGAAGGACTCTGCAAAAGATAAATTGAACGGAGAGTGGTGGTAGAGTGCTGTCCAAGTTCTAGTCCCCCTACCCGATTTAGACAAAGCGCATGAAGAAGAAGAAAAACAGGCAGAAAATGTTTTTATCCCTTCACTTAATAAGTATTAAGGTTAATTAATACTTTTCAAGAACAGAAATGGACTTTTACCGTTTAAGTTGTGCGTGTTCTAGATTATTAGTGCTACCGGTACTTTCTGCAATCCAGTGAAAGACATCGGATTGATGGTATGGATTTTTTTAAATAAGACATTCATAGTTACGGTTCTGTTTAACTGCACAAAGTATTTCACACTGAGATTCTAATATTTCTACTCTTTTTTACTATTCTAAGTATTTCACGTGTTTCATGACTTAATTTAACAGTTGAGAATTGTTACAAGTTGCGAGTTAAATAACATAGAGAGATCCGATGCGATGCCTGTCAGGCAAGGAGGCGGAATTAGCTCGCTGTTCGCGTAACTTCGGCTCGCGTATTAGCCATAACCTTTTGTCGTAGTTGGACATTTGGAGTTACCAGAGCCAGCATCCGGAATAATCTCACATAAATTACGGTTGGTAAGTTACTAAAAGAAGCTTCTGAAAGAGCGTGATTCTGTCGGATGAAAACAACAGCCAGCGATATTACAGCTCATCGTAATTTTATAGCGTCAATATAAGTATGTTCTTTGTCCATGCCTGGTGCAACTGCAAAATATATATAGTACAGAATGCAGTCAGATATGTGTTACTATTAGGCAGCCGTTGTGCCTACATAATATGTTGGGCACTCGTCCAAGCCACGCAATGATTATTGCGTGGCGTAAATAATTGTATAGTATTTACATTCTTGTTTAAAGCTAACGTAAGCAATAGAATATTATGTATATTAAGGAAGTATTTTGTTTGTTTATTGAATTCAAGTTTTTCTTTTCGATTTACGTTATGGAGTTACAAATAAGTGTTGCAATTTCCTGTAATATTATTTTACACGCATTGAATATTGTTCCAGCGTATTATTTATTAGCCAAGGATGAATGCTAAAGAAACTACAGATGGTAAGTAATATTACAACACTTAGTAGTCACGTAGACCTCATCAGTGAAGAGAAGCTCTTGAGTCTGATGAGGGAGCCACAGTTCT
The DNA here is from genome assembly GCA_016648135.1 of Agrypnia vestita. NCBI lineage: Eukaryota > Metazoa > Arthropoda > Insecta > Trichoptera > Phryganeidae > Agrypnia > Agrypnia vestita. Next base: position 227,360 of record JADDOH010023421.1, read on the forward strand.
TATTCCTTGTTATAATATATAGGTACATAGTATATACAAGTTATTTATTAATACAGTAAAAAGGTAAATTGATAATATGTATTTTAAATTTTAAATTCTAAATTCTAAATTAAATTCTAAAATCATTCTAAATTGGTAATCCTCGGTGGCTGCATTCAAAACATTTTTTTAATTTTTTGGATATTGTTGCCTTTACTTTTATACTCCACATAAAATGTTTCGGTATCAATATTTAATAATCAGACACGGATAATGATAAGGGTTTCAGAAGAAAAAGAAAAACACTTCACAAAATTGTCTGATGTACAAACTTAAATTCTTCGATAACCTACCGAAAACAATATAAATCACAGTGAATATAAATGAGTTTAAACTTAAAACATAAAAAACTTTTAAATGACTAAAGACTTTGTAATATGTTTTTAATGTAAATCATGTATACATACAGCATAATATTTATGGAACTAAATAAATAGTGAAATAAATAAATAATACAATTATACACTTCCGTCATTGGCCTCGCCAATTATGTAGATTTCCGTGCAGGAAAAAGAAATGATTTTTCCCGTTTTATTGTGCCCTTTTACATAGTTTTCTAGTGCCAATATTAAAGGAATTTTCATATTTTTTGATCAACTTTCATTTAGAAATAAAATTCAAGTTGGCTAACGAACTTAACTGACTTAGCTAATTTTTATAGAAGTTTAACCGAAATCTGATATGAAAAATAATTTCACATACCTGGTATGTGAAATTAGGTATATTCAGATAAAGTTTCTAACGTAGGGTAGCTGCATAGTCTCCTCGTGAAAGAAAGTGTATTGAAAGATTCCGAATGTTGTTGATTTATATGGAAATTTATCTAACATCATATCTAATAAATATATTACAATACAGGCACTAATACGCGCACATAACAATGTCAAATTCATAAGAATCCTTCACACGGAGTAAAAACTAAACCAATTTAAACTAAGCTAAACAAAAATTTTGGGAATGAAAAAATGGCTCAGTTTAACAGTCTCATGGAGGGATTGAATTCCGATATAATTCAATTTCAAATTTTATTGAAACACATTTATTGTGATGTTGCAATCTTACATCAGAGTTATGCGGTATTTAAATCGAGTTCAATGAAACAAATAGAATGATATACAGAATAAAAAAAATCTATGAATAGGTTTTTCCATTTATTCTTTCTATTTGATTTAAAGATTTATTTCAGATATCAAGATAAGATGTCGAGCTTGTAAGCGAAGATGAATGAAGTTGGATGAGGCTAGGGTTGTGTGTCAGGACAGAGGAGGGTGGCGCTCTATCCCCTGTCTATGCCCGCGGGGAAACGGCATGATGGTAAGTAAGTAAGTAAGTAAGTATATTTTATCATACATTTTTCTGATAAGAAAATGTATTACTTTGAGCGTATGCATGGTGCATTTGGAAGTACGTTTGAACTTAATTTCTTAATCCGATGTTGGATTCTATTAACCCACATACCATAAACATCCGTACGAGTATACGTGGTGCCTCTATAGTAAACAAACACGTCCATATCTCCTAACTCATTAAAACTCAAAACCTTTCTTCATACTCGCCGTCTGTCACTTGTCTCGTTACATTCTGGTCGATGATCCGTGTAATGTGCAATAAAATATTGCTTCGTAATAAACGTCCTGCGAATGATGTCCAGGGCCTGGGGTCAGCGCTGGCGACGCGAGGGTCACTCCCTTCGGGTCCCGCCGTGGTGCGGTCGGACGGCTGCTGCGCCGCTAAATGGACCGGGATGAAAAGGAGATGAATCCTTTATGACACCACGAAGCCCATTCTCCCTGCTGTCACGCCGGATATTTATGAGCCCGCTCCGGTGATGTTTTGAAAGAGCTGTTTATTTGCGTGTTTTACAACCGGACTCAATGGACTCTGTTTGATGTCCAGTTTGAATGGGACTGTTTTATCGGACATCAGCCTTTTAAGCTCGGTCGGCAAACTTTATGGAAGAATTTTGATAGAAAGAGTAAGGTCGATGACGAAAGAAAAGGTATGGGACGTGCAAGGAGCCTTTGTGGGTGGAAGAGGATGCATGGATCAGATATTCTCTCTACGAGTGTTGACGGAAAAGTTTTTAGCGAAAAACCAAAAACTTTTCTGTGCATTTGTAGATCTGCAAAAAGCTTATGATAGGGTTATTAGAGGAAGGTTATGGAAGGTACTCTCTGATTACAAGGTGAACAGTAAACTTATAGACGCAGTTGCATCCCTTTACGAGGGGAGTACTGCGTGTGTAAGAATCAATGGATCTTTCACACCGTGGTTTGATATAACAAAAGGTGTCAAACAGGGTTGTGTAATGTCTCCATGGCTGTTCAACTTGTATATGGATAATTGTGTGAAAGAACTGGAATGTATGAATATAGGAGCGAAAACGAGTGATTTGATTGTATGCTGTTTACTGTACGCGGATGATGCGGTATTAATGGCAAATAGCGAACAAGACCTACAAAGTCTAGTTAGCAGGATGTATGATGTATGCAAGGAAAGTGACCTTATTATGAATGTAAAGAAGTCAAAAGTAATGGTATTCGAGAAGGAGGAAGTAAGACAACGTGTGAAATACTAGTAGGCAATGAATGTTTGGAACAAGTAGATGAGTTTGTATACTTGGGAAGTATGTTCGTTAGAAGAGGGAATGTTGAGAAAGATATAGAGAGGAGAGTGACTGCCGGGAATAGGGTGAACGGTGCTTTGAACGCAATAATTTCTAATAGAAATATGTCTACCAAGGCAAAACTAGCGGTTCATAATGGAGTTCTGGTACCGACACTAATGTATGGAAGTGAAGCCTGGAGCTGGCAGAAGAGGAACGAAAGCAGATTGAATGCAGTGGAGATGAGGTCCCTTAGACGTATGTGTGGTAAATCCATGTATGATAGAGTAAAGAATGAAGATATTAGGAATGAATGTAAAGCTGATCGTAGCATAATACAGAGAATAAAAATAGGGTCGCTCAGGTGGTTTGGGCATGTTGAGCGAATGAATGAGGAAAGAATGGTAAGAAAGATATATGATGCAAGTGTTGACGGCGCCAGAAAAAGAGGGCGACCACGGAAGACGTGGCATGACCAGATTAACCAGATACTGGAAGATGGTCCTGTTAGAAGTCTGAACAACCGTCGAGCTTGCATGCGAAGATGTATGAATGTAGACGAAGCGAAAGTTGTATGTCAGGACAGAAGAGTATGGCGCTCTATCCTCTCTGCCTACCCCCTCGGGGAAACGGCGTGATGGTAAGTAAGTAAGTAAGTAAGTGTTTGAATTCTGACTACATAGAATTAAGCTTCCAAGTGGATTCGGACAGGACACTGCGGCACAGCGTGCCGTATTAAACAACGAGCTTAACCGTGGACCCCGCGCGTCCGTAAATTCAATTGTTTTGGAAGACATCTTAATAAAAATATCAATATTGAAACAAAGTACCGACACAAATATCTCAACTGAAGAGTGGGATAGGGGATGGGGGTGAATTGATTAAAAACGATTGTTTGGCAAGCGGCAGTTTGATAACTGCCTTTGAAAATTTTTGTATGTTTTTTGTATGTTTTAGAAGTATTTTCATAATCATTAAGAATTGATTTTATATCCAATTCGTCAATTTGATAATCGCGGTTTTGCTTCGAAAATTCTCATATATTAATAATTCCCATTTAGACAGCTTATTATGAAAGTGGTATGATTGGTACTTAACTTTTCAAAAAAATTTAAAATACCTATATATTTCTAATCGGAATCCTTTAAATGAAATATGACTAGCGGTCGACAATGGAATTATGATGCCAACTCTAATGTATGCAAATGAAGCCTGGAATTGGCCGTGGAAATGCGGTCGCCAAGGCGCACGTGTGGAAAATCTTTGGTCGATGGATTGAAGAATGAAGAAATTAGGAGTGAATGTAATGCAGGCCGTATCCTGGTAGATAGAATAAAGAATGTATGAGGCGACTGTTGAAGGCAGCATCTGAGGGTGACTGCGAAAGACCAGGAATATTGGAGGATGGCCCTGTTAAAATCTGCGAAAACCGTAGATCGTGTGAGAAAATATAGAAATGTGGCCGAAGCAAAAGTGGTATTCCAAGATAAATGAATGCAACGTTCCATCCTCTCTGAGCGTTCATCCTCCAGAAACAGCGTGATGGTCATTTAGTTTACGTTTGTAATAATCTTTTTCCTTAGAGTTTTCTTGGTGTTCCTGTTTTGGAGTTCTACTTCTCAAAACAAAAAACTGTAGGTACTAATTTAGTCTATTAATTTGAATTTGAGACACTTGGTACAAGACTCCCATTCTCTTTTAAAAAATATTGTTAAGTTTACAGGGTTTACAAAACGTTTCCACGAAGTTAATTTATTCCAGTTTCCGATTAAATCTTTTATCTTTGACGTGAATTTATAATACAAGACGTTTCGATATGAAATTGTTTTTCGGAAAACTTTTTGGCAAAATTTGTCTTACCAATTGTAAGTTCGAATCATCTTAATTTGCTTTCCACGCTTCCTCAAATGTATAAAATAATAAAACAGAACACTATTCTCGTTAAATTGCTATTTGATACGATTTCTATTAGATTGTGCTTTGCGATACTGAACTTGGCCGTGGTCCAATTCGATTCTAGATCGATTAGCCAATCTAATTTGAAATATAATCATACGCCGCATTGTTTGCTCTGCTCCCGTAATGACTTTCAGAACTAATAAATGTAAACAGGAATGAGGTGTACTTTGAGAGGAAATTCTTGATGCTAATATCATCGCATTTATCTAGAATGTTTCAAACAGAAAGCTAATCGGTAACAGCCGATTGTTGTTGCTAAACCCCACGTGCGGATGTGTTGACTGCTGCGTGGTTGCATGGTAGCCACGTCTATCGTAGTGGATTTTTCATAACATTGCAGTGTATTTATTTTATATTACGCATATTATTATTGTTTTTACAATGCTACACACGGTGCTTAAATGGTAGCCACGTCTATCGTCTTTGAATTTGGCATAATATTTCAGTTTATTTATTTTATATAACGCGTATTCTTATTGTTTTTACAATGCATACCTTAAGCTTTGGATGCCACCGAATGATAATTTTGAATACATTTATTTATTAAACAAGAAAAACTCGTCGCCCTCCCCGACAATGCGCATTATATACATTATACGCCTTGCTAATTATTACTGTTTACTTCCCCTCCTTATTATCTCAAAGTTTTAAAATGTGTCTGTTAAATTATTGTTTTTTTGTGTTAATGTTAAATCAATCTGTAAAATTCTGTTTTATTTTCTGTGAAGTCATATAATTGTGGGAGATATGTAGTAAAGGGGTAACAGAGCTAGTCCACAATACTTTACAGGTGGATTTCTGCCTTGATTATGAGTCGAAAATGTTCAAGCAACCATGACCTTAATATCAATAGTTAAGGAGTGCGACATCAAAGTTTGCATTTTTTTCAATATTTCCGACTTATTTTTTGCAAAACCTTATATCTAGTATGAAAAATTTATTCCCTTTAATACAAGTTAAATAAAATAATAGAAACTAATTTAGATAATAATTTATCCGGCTTTTCATTATTTTAGTTAACTTTTATTAAAACGAATGAATTTTTCGTAATCGTTATAAGTTACTGTAATAATACTTCAACGTTTTGTAAAAAAAATAAGTCAGAAATATTGAAAAGAATGCAAACTTTGATATTGCATAACTCCATTATTGATGACTGTCACGACTGCTTGAACATTTTCGACTCATAAAAAAGGCAGGAATATAGTCCTTCAACCTTATTAATGTTTTCCAAATTCTAAATAATATACAATTTTTTTTATTTAGATTTTGATTTTGGGTTAAAAATGTTGATTAATGTTATGTGTCTTTAAAAAAGGTCAGATAAATCAAACACAGCTATGACAATTCTATTACTCCATTTTTTCTGCTGATAGTTATTTAGAAGACCTCTAATTACACTGTTATGTTGCATTTAAGGGTATAAAAGATCATTAGGTTTAGCCTTATCCTTACGGCAAATCATGTAAGCAACCTACTTGTGGACCATAAATAAATAAATTAACCACGACACAATTTTAAAAGATTTACGATACACTACTTCCGATTCTGCAATTTTAGATTGTTGTCCACCGAACGATGGACCATACTTAACTTTATTTAAATGCTTCAAGCTTTATTTAAAACTTTATTTAAAAGCTTCAAGCTTGTGGCATGGTACCATTTATAATTCAAACTTCGCCACAAAATCGAATATAATGCCTATAGTAAAACATGCTTTCTATCAAAGATCCCAATTATTTACAACATGTTGACCCAGAGGTCACTATTCACCCGTTTTAAATGACCGTTACTTAACTTACTTGGCACTAGGTAAAAAGTTCAATTAGCAATATTAAATTATTAATAATGCACATATTTATTTTAAAAGTTTAAGTATTAATAATCATCGAATTGCCTGAAACACAAAAACACTTATTTGGCATTTATAGGGGTACGCAATAATTCAATTGTAAGATTGATTATAATATTATAATAAGTTTGAGCTCTTGAATTTAATTATCTTTGTAAAACTGGGCTAGGAATTTTATCGTTGTTATTGATGTCACTTTTATTAAGTTTGTGGCATTTTAATTAAGTTTGTTCCATATTTCACGAAATTGCATTTCCACCCCATGAAATTACTAGATTTTTCACAAATTACTACAGAGAAGCCTTAACTATGTAATTTGTTGGACAAAAAACATAAAATGTTTGGCAATTATAAGAAACCATTTTTTAAATCCCTTCTAAGAGGACATTCCAGTGTCGCTTTTTCTGAATTGAATCCTCTTTTTTAATATTAAGAAAATACCACTTATGCTCTATAATAATCATTCTAAATCGTTTTGAATCATTCTGAAAAATAGTTTGTTATTTGAACTTTAAAAAACGCTATTTATGAACAAAAAATCCATTACGAAAGAATCACATAGATAATAATTAGCTATCTACTTAATATTTATTTAAAATTTTACTGTCGCAATATTTGAAATAAATAATAGTAATTAATAAATATACCTATTTTAAATAAGTAATAGTAATTAATATTTTGTTTTCTAACTTAGATCTTAAGCACGCACTTATCCGTTTTCCATTTCCTTCCTTCATAACAAAAAGTTCACATATCCATATTTCATAAGCATTTGACAAAAATACTTGACTCCAATATAATTGACCAAATATTCTACGTGCGACACATGGATATAAATTGACATTTTGTATTTAAAATGATTAGCTTTATTTTTCAAAAAATTTTACGCTTTTTTATTAGACTTTTTAGCCTTCCATTCACGCTCTGGCTAAAAATACCCAAACGATACGTTTTTATACTTTTTACATCCCTGGGCAAGTCGGTCACGTACCGGGTACCTTTGATCCTGCCGCCCAGGACGCTAGTAAAGTAAAACCCACCCCTTTACGTTTTGGGGCTTGTCTATTTATTGACATTTTACGCATCCTGCTACCGGTTCCGTTCTGTTATTTTATGAGCCGCGGTTCCTTGGAGGTCCCGTTTATAAACTGTACGGCTTTATGGCTGGTCGTAGTGCACTCTGACAAATGTTATCATATGATCATTTGTAGTATAATATTAGTGTAATCCTTCTTAACTACTTAAATTCATTGCCATGAGAATAGTAGAACCTGTTTGACTATGTCTTTAATTTTTTAAATATCTTTAAATGGCACGTTTTTGTCACTATGGTAACTTCATTATGAAGAAACCCTTATCACGAAATTAAGTATCTAGTCGAAAATCAAAAATCAAAACCCACTTTCTTCTTCTCCCTGGTTTCATCCCAACTCACTGTCGCGGTCGACTGAAAATGTGTAATTTCATAAATGTATTTGATTTCATTAAAATAAAATTACGTGTATAAAAAAGCCGCTAAAAATCGCAATTATAAAAAAATAATCGTTAATGATGAAAATCACACAGTAATGCCTGTGTTAAATACCTAGCCTTGTGTTGATGTTGATGAATGTTGGATAAAGAAATAAAGCCAATAGGGAAACTTCACATATTGCATTTCATATTTTTATTAGAAAAATCTTTAAAATACGACTTTATTAAAATGTACATTATTGGTCGCGACGTATCAACTCTCGCGTTTGGTATAGTGCTGTAGTGTTTGTATATCTGAGTATCATGCAATTGACGCACGTACCTACTCGTGCTATTGAAATGACGTGTTTTGGCGGGAATTTAAGATGTTGATTTTCGAAATCATTTTTATACTCTTTATATGCCCAAAAAAAATTTTTTTTGGAGACCAATTTTTTCAAGACCAAAGTAAAGATTATTCTATAAATGAAAGTGAAATTTTTGTAAGCTTCTTATATTTATTTTGACCCCTCCCCCTCCTTCTCTTGCGCTCCAAATACTCATAAAGTGGCCAGACAAATATATCACGGAGTTACCTTGGTGACTACACGTTTTATTCAGTACCCGTTAAAAATTGAAATGTGTCCTTACAAATCGACATTCACTGTACAAATTTAAATTCACAAATAATATTTTTAAATTAATGTTTGAACGTTACAACTAACCGTGAGGCCTAATTAAAACCAAAAATACGCAGACTTGAGAAAATTATGCAGATATAATATGACCTCACTCGGAAACTATCCCCGAACCCCCGGTATTAGAAGTCCTGAACTACGAGGACCGCCAATTATTAATTACAATGGATCCAATTAATTTAACGTGTTCTGTCATAAATACTTTGCATCTCGAGTAAATGTGTGAATTTTTTTTTGTTTTTATTTTAATATTATAATATTTATTCTTTTGACTATTGAAGTTAAAAAAAATTATCGACCATGTAAAAAGAGTAAAAAAAACCGCACAAAAAATAACATATTTTTAATAAACAGTATTTTTTAAAACATAAATTGTAAGCAAACAAACTGAAAGATTTTCCAACATTTTTAATTAGTTTAGGATAATCGTTTTCTTTGTAATATTATTTAAAAAAAACATCTCAAAAAATCATCACTTGTTCAGTCATTAAACGCCCACAACGTGGAGCAATTTTCTTCATTTTTAAAGCATCATAGATTCGGCAATTTATTAATTGATTAAATAATTTAGTTTGCGTCGTTTTAACAAGATATCCGTATTTAAAATTTATGAAACCTGATGAATAAATTTTAAAATGATATATTCCCGTAGGAAAATGTGATGAAAACTAAAGAGAAGATATGAGAAAAGATTTGAAATTTGCTCACTGCGCCGGACCAACGCCTATTAAAGACTCCTTCGCTCTGGATGGCCATCAAGGGCGGAAGCGCCAGACGGGCCCGTCCGTTCTTAAGGCGTCACCGCGGCCGTAATCTTCATCCCCCGAGTCGCATTTACGACCGACATAAAAGTAACCCCTAACAATAAGTCTGGGCGCGCTGTCTGCTCCAGTTAACGGCTCCTCTCCACCTCGAGTCCTGCCTCCCGTTCATTATGAATAATCATTGGTGAAGGAGTTTTATGATCGGGTATGGCGCTTGGTGGTTTTTTCCCGGCTTTATTGTGATCACAACAGCGTGCCGGCATGGCTTTTCGGCTTTTCACAGCTATTTGACATAGTACTCTGGATTTACTACGTGACAATGAACAGGAAGGAGTGATGTAGTGAGAGATGATACACAGTAGATACACAGGGTGTAACAGAGCTAGTCCACAACACTTAGCAGGTGGATTCCTGTTTTGAATATTCAAGCAACCATGAACAGTTATGGAGGTATGTGATATCAAAGTTTCAATTTTTTTCAATATTTCTGATTTATTTTTTATAAAACGTTTGACCATCATTACATTAACTTATATCGAATATGAAAAAAAATCATTTCTTTTAATACAAGTCAAGTAAAATGATAAAAATCTTCGAATTTCAATTGAAAAAAAACAACTGGAATTTCTGCACGGTTTTTATCATTTTGTTGAACTCGTATTTTTTTTTTAAATTTTTTAAATATAAGATTAAATAAATTATGAAATTCAATAAATTCGATTTTTTTAGAACATTATAGCGTACATAAAACAGTTCTTCTCCAGTAAACAATGTACTTATCACTTCTCTCTACTCTCTATTTTTTACTGTTACGCCCAAAGATACGAATAGGAGAACATTTGCTCATATCGAAAAAGTTTTTTTTTTTGCATGGTTTTATTTTTATGTTTTTTTTTTCATGAAGATTGCCTCTATATATATATAGGGACAATATTTAAAAAGGTTTGCGATGTTTTTGATACCAAATACATAAATATATAACCTCTCTTTGAAATGCTTATTGGCTTTTAATTACTTGGGCGTATAATTTTGTTGCTATTTCAAACATAAAATAAGTTTGATGATTTGGGATTAATTTTAGGGGTTGTTTGAAATGTTGCCACATACTTCAGTTATTACACTTTCAATTTGTTTTGTAAATATTGTATCCAAATATTCTATCTCAATAATAATTTTCATGAATGTAACATGTATTATTATTGGACATTTAAATTATAATCAGATAAAACTTGAGATTGGAGTACTCGAGTTGTATTGAGAGTGGGTATAGTTTTAGCGTTATTGCTTTTCGTAGCAGCCTGTCTGTGTTCGGGTTTAGATGACGTGTTGTCCTTAATTCTCTGCAGACAATGGCGAAATTCGGCGTAAATGTAGAGTTTAGGCCTACAATGGCATCTGGATGTGGAAGTGATTAATTAGGCTAACGTATATCTGAAGGGCATATGAAAACAAGAAAATTTATTTAAAAAAAAATCAATTGAAAAAATAAGAAAATCTCATTCAGATACAGACCACTATAAAAATATGGGGATGTGTGGGGAAAAAAGAAATGTATGGGGGTGTAGTATGTAGTATATTATCCACGTATTGCGTAGCCTTTATTATTATATCGTGTTCAGTTCCATCCAGATACTTAAGTCAAATCTGTTAAGAAGGTACAAAGGTAATTAAAACAAGATAGATCACATGCAGAGTGGATGCTGGTGTAGCTGGTTTATATGATATTATGCGAATACAACAATAGCGTATGTTATGCGAATACAACAATATTTGTAAAAGCTATATAATAGGCCATTATTACCATCGATACCACAAAATTACTTACTCACTCACTTACCATCATGCCGTTCACCCGTGGGAGTAGTAAGAGAGGATAGAGCGCCACACTCTTCTGTCCTGGCACACATCTCTCACCCCATCCGCATGCATACATATTAGCACACAAGCTCGACAATAATTGAGACTTTATCTATAGTCCAGTATCTGGTTAATTCGGTCATGCCACGACTTTCACGGTCGCCCTCTCTTTCTAAAACTTGCATTATATATATTTCTTGCCATTCTTTCCTCAACATGCTTAAACCATCTGAGCGAGCCTTTTTAATTATATTTATTAAGGTAAGATCAGCTTTACATCCATTTCTAATATCTTCATTCTTTATTCTATCATAAATAGATTTGCTAAACATTCGTTTAAGGTATCTCATCTCCACTGCATTCAGTCTACCTTTTTTTCTCTTCTGCGAGCTCCAGGTTTCACTTCTGTACATCAGTGTTGGTACCAGAATTCCATTATGTACCACTAGTATGCCTCGCTAAACATATTTGAGACGTTTCTTGGAGAGTATAGCAATATTGTACTTAGACATGAATTTCTTAGATATTCACGGCCACTCAGAGTCTTCTGGTTTGTGTCTTCTGGGGTATTATGCAGTTTTTACGACCTTTCTGGCCGAAGTTTCGGATCCTATTGCAGAGTCCATCTTCAAGGCTGATGTGTTATTGTGAGTGTTGGTGTTGTGAGTGTTGTGACTATAAACATGAGATAATTAAAATAAAACTGGTTACTTATACTTTGGCTGCTATTATAGTTGAATAAATTAATGATGTCAAAACAGAAAAGTATGCAAATAATAAAAACCACATGATTTAGCAACAGATGCAACGAATGAGCTTTACTACTAAATTATCCATAACGCTATTCGGGATCTTCGCTAAAATTATTGTCTTCCTGAAAACTGCATGGACCCGTGGGAGAGACGGTCGAGAGCTTATGAATGTATCGATTGTCAGAAGTGTAACAAAGTCTACAAGGGACAAATCAATATGTCTCGCTTAATAAGAGGGTTCGCCGACACAAAAGGGCAAGCGGTCAGTCAGAGTTATGTGAAGCGGCCAGGTATTATTTAAACATGCTACACTCATTTTCTTTTTAGGGTAGGGTATTACTTTAGCCCAAAAGGTAGAATTAATTTTAAAGGTGGCTGTGATATTAATAAACATCCACGCAACAACGGGAAAGATAATATAAAGTTCAAACAAGCGTTCTACTTTCTATGGACAACGTCTTAAAAAATGAAGCTATTTAATTATTAAATGGACGGCCCCTTATCACAAGCGTTAATTTTGACACCGAGGGGTAGCAGGCAATATTAGATAGTGAGAAAAGAAGCGCAGCTTGTGAAATGTCATTAATTTGTGTCAAAAGAAGTGCATTGATAGTGAATTGAGCTTATTACAAGATAAGACAAATAAGAGATGAAATAAGCTATCGCTTTTTCAAGTAAGAGAAAGAATAAGCTTTTATTTTTTCAAATAAGTGAGAAAATAAGGTATCGCCTTTTCAAATAAGAAAAAAATTAAGCAGTTCTCTTTACATTCATGAGAGAAAATGAGTTATCCAGGGCTAGTTTTGAAAATCTAAGTAGAGTTATATCACAAACGCATATTAATTGGATTTTTTCGAACCCGATAACTATCCCTTAGAACGAAAGAAAGTGTACTGTTTGATTCTCAAAACATGGACTGCCAGGCGATGTCTCCATTCTTCTGGAACTCAGGAAGGATGCAGGAAAAGATTTCTTGGATACTTTTGACATATAGTTAGAAGAGATGGAGGCAGCCTGGAGAAATTAATGATAACAGGAAACGATAAAGAGTGAGTGCCCCTTTAGTCTACGTGAACTGCTAGCCTTTACTCTTCGCAATTCTGATTGTTACTTAGTCTTAGTTCTCACAGAAATATTCCTAATCTTCGGATATTGGCTTGGTTGTCTTGGTTGGCTATTGTGTCGGTTGTCTCAATTCAAAGAGGAAAATCTGCTTGTAAGAAGTAAAAACGTGGTTTGTGCATTTTAGCGTCGTGATATGTGTACATCTTGCTCTGTCTGAAGTTTCTAGGCTAACGCGCCTATTTTCATCTTGAGATATGAAGCGTTGAAATATTTAATTTAGTGTACATTTCTCACAACATAAGACTGTTCCATCCAACATTTCAAAAAGAAAAATGAACAAAAAAATATTATTGAAATCTAATGAGATACAAGATTATAAAGGAAGAATTTTAAATAACACATCGAAAAAGGTATTTTAATGTTTTTCAGTGAAATATAAAAAAAAATTAAATTAATATATTTATACAAAATCAAAATACCAGGCAGAGCCAAGCTAGTATTATATAAATCTAATCGATGGTTCGGAGTTTGCTAAAAAATGCAGTTCTTTTCGGATATGTATTCGATAACAACTGGAGAAAGATAAAACAGCATTTAAATTATTGATGGGTTTTGTGTTAAAATTGTAAATATTATTTATGATGATTATTAAATTGGGTGAAAAACAAAAAACTTATGATCAACCGCTGAGAGCTTTGGTATGATCATCTTCCTCTTTTGTATGGTGCCAATGGATATATGTATATGTACATATAATTTTTTTACTACTTAAGTTTGGAGAATAACTGAGTCTTTTTCATCGACAAGTGAAGTATTAATCTAATTATTAAGTTTAATACATCACCTGTCGATGAGAGATTTTTTTACTCTCGAATTTTGAGTAGCTAGCTAACTAACTAACTAATCATCACGCCGTTTCCCCGCAGGGGTAGGCAGAGAGGATTGAACGCCACACTCTTCTATCCTGGCACACCACTTTTGCTTCGGCCACATTCATACATCTTCTCATACACGTTCTACAGTTGTTGCGGCTTTTAACAGGGCCATCCTCTAATAGTTGTAGTACCATATCGTGCCAGGTATTCGCGGACGCCCTCTATTTCTGTTGCCTTCAACATTCGCCTCATATATTTTCTTAACCATCCTTTCCTCGTTCATACGTTCCACATGACCAAACCATCTCAGCACTCCTTTCTTTATTCTATCTACCACACTACAGCCAGCATTGCATTCACTTCTAATTTGTTCATTCCTCACTCTATCGACCAAAGATTTTCCACACAAGCGTCTTAGTGACCGCATTTCCACCGCATTCAGTCTACTTTCATTCCTCTTTTGCCAATTCCAGGCTTCACTTCCATACATAAGGGTTGGCACTAGAACGCCATTATGTACCGCTAGTCTTGCTTCTTTTGACAGATTCTTATTGGCCATAATTGCATTTAGTGCACCATTAACTTTGTTTCCCGCAGTTACTCTCTTTTCGATATCATTCTCAGCCTTGCCGTCTCTACTAAACATACTTCCCAAATACACAAACTCGTTCACTTGTCCTAAGCATTCGTTGTTTATAATTACATCACGCTTAGTCACTCTTTCGTCTCTCTCGAATACCATCACTTTCGATTTGCTGACATTCATCAGAAGTTCACTCTGCATGCATACATCGGACATCCTGGATACCAGGCACTGCAGATCAGCTTTACTGTTAGCGACTAATACTGCATCGTCTGCGTATACCAGACAGGATATGGTGAGTCCGTCCATTTTCGCTCCAACTTCTAGTTCCTTCAGTTCTTCCATATACAGGTTGAAAAGCCATGGTGACATTACGCATCCCTGTTTGACACCTTTTGTAACATCAAACCATGATGTGAATGTCCCATTAATTCTCACGCAAGCACTACTTCCTTCGTACAGGGATGCAATTGCCTGTATGAGTTTACCTCTAGTTAGTTAGTCTCTTCACCCCATATTCAGACAAAACCTTCCATAACTTTCGTCTTATCACTCTGTCATACGCTTTTTGGAGATCCACAAAGGCGCAGTGAGAAAATCTGATCCATGCATCCTCTTCCACTCAGGCTCCTTGTACATCCCACACTTTTTCTTTCGTTGTCAACCTCATCCTTTCTATCAAAATTCTCGCATACAGTTTGCCAACAGAGCTCAATAGGCTAATGGCCCGATAGTTCGCGCAGTCCATTCGCGACCCTTTTCCTTTGTATAGAGGCATGATAACAGCTCTTCTCCAATCCTTAGGAGTGTAGCTGCCCTCTAAACATTGGTTGAAGAGTCTATGAAGCCACGTGAGTATTACTGGACCACCACCCTTAATGTACTCGGCAGCAACATTGTCATAACCCACAGCCTTGCCATTCTTCATGTGCTTCAATGCTCTTTTGATTTCTTCCACAGTTATTTCATTCACACTGTCGTCACTATTCATAAATCCATTGGACGCCTCAAAGGAGTCCTCACTCACATTCCCATTACTCTCATACATTTCTTCAAAAAATTCCTTCCATCTATCTTTTATTTCATTTTCGTTTCTAAGCATCTTTCCATTCTTTGACATAATAGCATTCACACAACCTCTTTTCGTGCCACTTCGAGACTTTTTAACTTCCTTCCAAAAAATCTTGATATTCTCTTGGAAGTTCTGAGTCAATTTAAGTCCCTCGTCCTTCCTCAAACGCTCCTTTATTTCTTTCACTCCGTGTTTTACCTTTCTCTTACATACAATATATAAATCCTTTGCTAGCGTATATCCATTCACATCTCCATTCTTTGTTGCCAACAGGTTACACCACGCTTTTTTCTTCTCATTTACAAGATCTCTAATCTCGTCATCCCACCATGCATCTTCTTTCTTCCTTCCTTGGACGGTCACACCGCACACTTCCTTGGCTGACTCATACAGGCTCTTTTTGATGTGTTCCCATGCACTATCAATATTAAGCTCTTCCATACATTTCTCATTTAACCTTTCAGCGGTTTTCCTTTCAAACTTTTCCCTGGTATCCTTCTCTTGCAATCTTTCGATTTTGACCCTAGTCGGGGCTACCACTGTTTTCTTCTTAGATCGCCACCCATGAAACAGATTCACTCTTGATACTACAAGAAAGTGATCCGTTTCAATTTCAGCGCCCCGAAACACAAAGTATTGGATACAAAAAGGTTCCGCTCCAAACATACTTCAAGCAAACTATCGCCATTTCCATTCGTCCTTCCATCCCAAACACTCGCAGAGATAATATAGTTTATGTTTTTCGCCCAATTTAATAGCCCAATAACAACTTCAGCACACTCTAATTGATTTACAACGATATACTGGGTCAACCAATTTGACTTGTAGACCAACTGGCCAGTCCTTGTGCTCACGAATAGCAGGACCGACCATGTCCTTTGACACAGCCTGTGTCCTTTGCCCCGTAATGGATTCTGAAGTAGATCAACTTTTTCGGGCGGCCATGGGCTGTCACGCATTCGCCCCTCAGATATGACCAGCAGGGTTCATATCTGAATATTTCAAAAATATATTTCAGCTTTTGGAGAGTGCACACTTTTATTTTATTATTTAGTTTCCATCCGCCTCTCTCACCGCGGCTTTCCTGGGTTGGGAAGTGAATATTTACAACTGTTTCGGCTAGTTTGTTGGTGTACTATAATGCCAATAAAATTATAATAATCAGATAAAGATTACAGTCGGCAGCAAAACGTCAAGAATTATTTCTATACAAATCCATACGTTTCGCATAAAATATAATTTTTATTTCAATACCTAAGGTGGTATTTTCTCTGTTTTTTCATATTCTCTGATATATTATGGTATTCCTATTGTCATGAAAACAGTTTTGTATTTATTAATTAATTGAAAAAAATTGTATTGACCACTTGGAGTAACTGTACGTCTACCGGTTTCGATACCACTGTATCTTCGTCAGGACAGAAGTACACACAAATGGGTTGTTTATGGTCAATACAAAGTTTTTTAATTAATTAATAACTAAAAAAAAATATTTTACACATAAACGATTTTGGTCTGAAATTGAATAATTTAGAATCATTAGAAATCAGTAGAGCATGTAATAGTAAATAAAATATTATTAATAATCAATTATATTTAACTACTAGCCCAATTCTAAAAAAATCCAATAATTGCAAGTAATCAAGAACTTCAGCAATAATATTTAAAAATAAATATTAAAATAAATTAGAAAAACATTATTCATTTATTATTATTATTCATTTTGATATTTTGACATATATGTAACACCCTGATGATGGAAAGGTATTTCCGAAACATATAGGTGTAATTAATCAAATAATATAAGTAGATTTATACAAATAATACAATCGATATTTTTTATAATGTCAATCTACAATGTTGCTGAATCAATTGAAAAAATAATTAATAACTATGTTCAACCACAAAATTAACGCTATAAATATCAAAGATAGTTTTTTATTTGTTTGTTTGTTTTCTTTCTAATTGGAATTCTTATTTTGTTTGCATTGCCCATGAATGTCTTAATAAACAAAAGTATCTATTCAAAATATATTGAGTATGTTAAAAATTTTCAAGAACACAATACTGAATTTATCCTCAGGGGTATTTTACATTTGACATCATTAATCAAGATATATTATAGATGTCTCAGAAAGACGAAACTATGGCGATGCCTGTACTGGTTTATGGGAATGACTAAGTTTTCCACTGCAGGTGGCGCTGGCGGTAGTAAAAGTACAACTCGCATACGAAACAAGGTGTGTAAGTTAAACATATATAGAAGAAAGTGATCACTTAAGCCAGTCGTACGATAGGTCGTGAGCTCTATGAACACCCAAAAAAGAATTACATACATACTTTCACATATAAAAAATAGTTTAGTTTCTACGAGACGTCTATAATATATATTAAAAGTACCCGTGGCTTGACTCAAATCAATAATTAATTATGTACCACCATCTTTGTACCGGAGTGATAAATAATTTGGATTTGTGTTATTTATTTTACTGTTTCCACGTCGGCTGGCGGTATTCAAATAAACGTTACCTTTCTACCCATTTCAATTAGTTTCAGGAACGCCACAATTTTATTGTCTCTGTGTTCAACGCCGCCCGCTTTGTGATAGAGCTGACTGGCTTTTAAAATCGTGCTCATTTGTCATCGAGGTGTATCATTAACCCGAGTCACGATATCCGACTCTATTACATTTTGTCAGCGTACCTCGTGTCTAAATGTGGGAAAAAACTATCTATTTTGTACAATTATTTGTTTTTTGTTTTTTAGCTTTTTTGTTTACAATTTGTGAGTGCATGGTCTAATGCACTGATTGTGCTGCACCAAACGGCCTGTATTTCGATTCTCGCTTCGGACATTAAAATGATAAGGCTGTAGCCCCGGAATAAATTAATGACATCTATGAATTCTCTACGTATATAAGGTGATTTTGTTAATGCCATTAACATGGATGTCACGTTCCTAGATAAAAGGCTTTTATTCCTCTCCGGTGTAAAGATCTTGTATCTCATAACATTATAAGCTTCCTAAATAGTCACAAGGTGCTTAAATCAGGAGAAACTGCAAATAATATAAGTTTTCGAATAAACGAACATTTTAAAATAACCTGGAATTTGGTGGAAAGCACGACTATGTTCGAGAAGCTTCTGGAAATCCAGGATTCTATATAAACGGGCTACGCCATCGCTGCGACAGTCTCTGTTTGACACTCGCGAGAAACAACGAGTGAGCATTCATAACGAATTATAATCAGCCAGTAAAATCAAGAGCTAGAGCACCTACCTGCGTGCACACCCCTCGCGAGTAGTGGAATAAAGTATTCCAGACGGGTGAATATTCTAAAAGACGAATATAAAGTTTTTCAGACAAGTGGAAGATTCTCGAGTGACGATTAGTGTGAATTACAGAGTATTGCTAGTTTTAATGCGTAAATTGGTGTCAGAATTTTGTCCATCAAATGTAATCTGTTTTTTAATTACATTATCTTTTGTCCAGACCTCGTATGTATAAATGTATAATAATGTATAATTAAAAAAATGTATAATAAAAATATAAAGTATAAATGCCGATTTATTGCTCACTTATCTTTATCCTACACTTCTTTTGCTCTTTTTTTCTTGTCTCTTCCTCTTTTTACAAATTAGATCAGTCCTTTCCTCCCCATTCCTGATTCTCCTTTTACCTTTAATTCTTTGACGCTTTTATTTTTTCTTAACTTAAACATTTCATTTTTTGTATATTATCAAGTTATTGTTGTTAAATATTAATACATAACTTGTTAATTCAGTAGAAACTTGTAAGATGGTCACTGTACTATTTACCTAATATTCATGTACAACCTGATTTTTATTTGTACTGTTATTTTTCCGTAAATAAATATAATAAATATCAGATATTTTGTGAATTGAATACGGTGTATATTTAATCAAGTTGAATTTTATCGTTAAAATCTTTTCAATATTTGACTTGTAATTCGCTCAATTATTAAAATAATTCATCGAAATTAATTTTACAACTTTTCATAATTTGTACAGTAATAGCACTTATATATTACCATTTCTCTTTGAGCGTTATGGCCTGTGTACATGGATGAGATTCATCTCAGAAAGATGCATCATCATAGTTGAGCGCGGAACACACTGTCAAAATAATTCACAACTAACTCTTCGCTGAGCATATTAACGACATCTACCAGACCATCCCAAAATCTCTTGTCCAGTTTATATTTTAACAGCGCTAACTTAGCGGATCAAACAACAAAAGACGCTTTCAGCATTTACCTTAGTTTAGAATATTTTAATTGCTTTTGCCATAATAAAGTTTTTTTACGCCCAATTGTACCTAACACAATACACACTTCAAAACCCATCAGCACGCTACACAAAAGCTGTACTCACCGGAATATTCGCGATGACAATCGTTTGGACTATAAAATGAGAGTGTTAGTATCCCGATGGACCCGCCATGATTTAACAAATGAGGGGACGATGCGCTTCTGGTGGCACAGTCATCCTAAGGATCTTTTAATGACTTATTTTACGATGTAGTCATTGTTAGAAAATAATACACTTTATGAAATTCCCATATATATATAGAGTGCCTATAAATTCTCCCTTTGATATAATTTTAATTCGTGGTTACATTATTTTAATTCATTCCTAGTTATTTTTGAAATGGATCATTTAATATTCATAATTAAATCGAATTTTAATAATGTCACGAGATTCAAAAGGTCAGTCGAGTTTGACAGCTGGCGAAAACCGCAGATGGGCGAAATGGATGAATAAACAAGTCATAGATTAACGGCGCGAATAAAGTTTCCACAGACGGGTCGAATATTCTATGCGACGAATATAAAGTGTTCCATAGACGAGTGAGTTACTCTATTGCGAAAAATTCATGTAATGGTATCTCAGCTAAAGTTTGTGCCCAGTGTTCGATAAAAGTGTGGAATTACTTTCACGTGTTTAGTATTAAGTGTAGACCCTGGCAATGGATTCGAAATGTCGGCCAACAGAATCGTAGGTGCAGAATAGCCGCCTAGAAAGCCCTGTGATGAAGAACGTAGTTTTATTTTTAGACTTCCCTTAAATGTTTTTGTTACAATTAAAAAAGTTTCAGTTAGACGGTTTGGTCACGTGGAACGTATGAGCGAAGACGAGATAGTAAAGAAAACATATTAGGCAAGTGTTGAAGGCAACAGAAACAAAATGAGTCCTCAAAAAAAAGGGAGTTATCAGATACTTGAAAATTTTCCTTCCAAAGGAATTAACAACCGACGAGCGCGTATGAAAGTGGACGAGAGAAGAGTGGTATGCCAGAACAGAAAAGTTTGGCGTTCTATCCTCCCTGCCTACGGAGAAACGGCGTGACAAAGACTTTTCCGTGTCCACGCACCCTAAGCACTAACTTTTTTATAAAATAATATTGAAAAACGGAGTCGGATTTGTCGGCTTTTAGAAAATCATTAATCTTTCTTACTGTTCGTGACTCCACAATATTTAGGAAGGTGTGTCTTCATTATGGGGATTTGTGTCAATGTTGTATCGGTACCTTTATGATTTCGTCTTAATTTCGATACTAGTTATTTCGAGTCGTTTCAGTCGTTCCTTGTTGTATTAATCTTCGTTCGTCATTATATTATCCCTTAATTTTTTATCAAAATTTATAACAAGTCATCGTGATGTTGCAAACGTTGGTTTTTAAGGGCAAGGTATGTAACGGGTGTAAAAGTGGTTTTTTGTATAAAATGTCGTGTAATTGATATTTTCATCGCAAAGGATGACACGAAAATTGATGTTTTGAGAACTACACCACACGGTGGCGTCACTCCTGAGAAGGAGATAGCTCCACGCGTAATATTGAAAGGAACGCAAAATAGAAAGAATTTTTTTGATTTCTTGAAATTATTCAATGAAGTTTTGAGTCATTTAGGGCCGGTTGTGTTAACTTGGATTATACTAAACTTATGGAAAACGGATTTGTGATTGATGGATAACGCAATAATCGATAGTTTAAAAGAAAGATTACTTTAAAGCAAATTTATACAATTGACCCTTAGGGCCGGTTGTTTCAAGTTGGATTAAAGTAAGCGTTCGCTTAAAGCACAGATATTTATGAAAACGGATCGTCTGACTGGTGGAGAACGCAAAAATCTATGCTTGAAAAGAACGCTTACTTTAATCCACCTTGAAACAACCGGCCCTTAGTGTGATCCATTAAAGGATCAATAGGTCATTTAGATGCTTTGTTATTTGAAAAGTATGCGAGGTAAGGTTCGTCTAGAATATGCGAATGTATTTTTTTCTTATATAATGTTTTTAATTTTTTACCAATAAAAATATATACGAATATACGAGTGTAGAATGTTACAGTAACGGAGGGCGTACGTATATTGGAGGAAGGCTCTTTTAAAGTTTTAACAACCGAAGAGCTTGCATGTAAACATGTATAGTAGTTGGAATTAGTGGTGTTAAAACCGAAGAGTATGGCATTATATTCTCTCTGCCTACCAATGCGGGGAAACGCCTGACGTTAAATTAGGGTATCACGATTCATTCGGCTTTATTTTCTGTGTCTTACTGCTCTGGTCGCAATAACTGCTTAAGTATTATCCTAAAATTATGCGGAGCATTGGTCTGTGTATAGATTGTCAGCATAGATTGTTTCACATTCCAATATACAGGACCAACTTGCCGATCGTTATGCCTGCTGAAAGAGTTATGTTATGGGGAACAAAATCGTTTTGGATATTGATCTGTTCCCTGTTTCCGAAACAGGATCTAGTACATCTTTGATAAGAGTTCTTATATGTTTATATTCTTAATTCTTACACTGTTCATTCTGTATGTATTTAAAAATGAATATCCTGAATGATTACAGGTATATAAGAATTTATTAAGTTTAATAATAAAATTTATTAATTTTTTCATGTAAATATTGTTTATTGAATAAATTGTGATGTATACAACACCTTATAATAATACGATTTATTATATGTGAGTATACGCGTCTTTTTTGCTTCTTTAAATTCTTTAAATATTCGCCCATTTAAATTCCTAAAACACAATTGCGCCAACTCAAACATCTGTTTTTAATATTCTTCGTATTTTTCTCAGAGGTCTAGCAAAAGGTCAAACCAATTAAATCACCGTTTTGTCAATATTTGAATAATGCATTTCTTAATCTCCTCTGCCGCAAATTATTAACTCTTCATAGACACGACAGCCGAGTCCCTTGTGGACTCTGGTCTCGACTCTTCATCGTCATTCTTTATTCGTCTTGACAGAAACATTTTAATGCGAGTATTAAATGACAAAAAATAACAACACTAATGACATGTTTTCATAATTTCTCGCGCAGACGTTGAATGCAAAGGAGGTCTTGTGAAATGGGATTTTGAGGGTTGACAGTGACGGGGGGTCCGGGCGGTCGGATCCTCCCTGCGGTACGCCGAATCAAATCGCCGGAGACCCTTGGAGCCTAATACAAAAGTAATTATTAAAAGGGAAGAAAATTTTAATGCGGCGTTCCCGCGACACCTCTGGCCCCTTCCGCCGAACCGAATGCAAATTGGCCCAGTAAAATATTTGGCTTAATCTCAAAAGGTAAAGTGAACTTAGGTCTCGGCCCTTGAACGCTATTATTTATTGTAATGTTCATTCAACTTTGAGATTAAATTAAATAACGGATGTCTCAAATTATTACACTTTTGTTATTGAATACTTTTATCACCCAACGCTGGAAATCATTGTTTTTTTTTGTAAATTTGTATTTCACTTGATAGAGCTTGCTTCGTAGCTCTTGTTTACTGAGCTTAGCTTACTCTCTTAATGAAACTAGAATTCTTTTTTAAAGTACCATGTAAAAAGTTTTATGGCAATTAAGGGAATAACACGCTTCGGAATACACTTTATATGGTTGAGAAATTAAAAACACCGTAGACAATATATTGAAAAAATATGTTTTAAATTAACAAATTATTCCTGATATAAAATTACCGCACAGTATAAAGTGCGTGGGTTTCATGAAAGTCTTACACATGATGCGTGACAGTGCCTAAGAGAGTGATACATATATCAGGTTAATTTTCGATCAGCTCTTATCTAGACGCTTATTAATAATTTCGCTTAGCGTTAGTGTAACTTAATCATTCTAAGACAATGATTCTAAGTAAGGAAAAGATATAACGTAGATTGGTTTCGTATCTTACGCGTGATGCGTGACAATCCTCTGCATAAGAGAGTGATACGAATCAGGTTAACATTCGATCAGCTCTTATCTAGATGATTATTAATAATTTCGCTTAGCGTTAGTGTAACATAATCATTCTAGGACAATGATTCTAAGTAAGAAAAAGAAATAACGTAGATTGGTTTCGTATCTTCGCGTGATGCGTGACAGTCCTCTGCATAAGAGAGTGATACGAATCAGGTTAACATTCGATCAGCTCTTATCTAGACGCTTATTAATAATTTCGCTTCCCGTTAGTGTAACTTAATCATTCTAGGACAATGATTCTAAGTAAGGAAAAGAAATAACGTAGATTTGTTTTGTATCGTCAAATGTCAATAATAATTGGGAAGATTAAAACCTCGAAATTAATGTTTACTTAAGAAAGATAGATAGTATAATTAGATAATGTAGATATAATTTTTAAATATATCGGATTTAAGCTGATTTAAATGGTTGTGTTAGAGTGAAGAAAAAATAATACGCTTTGTAAATAAATCCCATTGTTTGGGTATCAAACCTAATCAAAAGTATATTGTTACATTTGATTATGACCCTCGATCTGAGATAGGTTGAGTCGATTTATAAACATTACGCATGTCAATCATCCCTTAAAGGAACTTCTTGATTTTGATCGATCGGTCCAATTTATATGTTGTTTTTTTAAACTAAACTCTGCCCAAGTAACATTTTGATTTACTCGCATACCTTACGCGTTCCGCCACCTGGTCTTAGATTAGGGCAGGACAGTGTTTCTGGATCCTTGTTACCTGCGCTTGCGGGTTGCCGCGACCTCTGTCGTATTCCGCGTCACTGCTTATCCCTCCCCGCGGCAGTGTTCCAGCCTCACCCTGCCGTCCCCAGCACCCAGCACCCAGCACCCCTCGTTAGCGGGGAGCAGCCCGCGGTTCAGAAACCGGATTTTAATTCAAGAATTCAATTTAGCGCTATTCCTTCCCCTTCTTCCCGGGGCTGGAGGCTCGGCGACAATGGCGATTGTTATTCTAAACAGACGAAGGCAATTTTCCTCGACGGGTTGTATTTTTTTCCTCTCGGTTTCTTGATTTATTTAAGGGAATAATAATATTTACAGGCAACAAACAGTTTTTAAACTACCGGTACTTTTAGTAACGATGAAATTTATTGAGTAACAGATCGTTGGCGCTGTATCTTTTATGTTATTTGAATTTTAAATATGTAAAGGAAATCATAACACATGTTTAACGCTGGTTTTTGGGTTTCCTAACATTAATTTTAAAACAATTTGATCCGTTAACATCGACACAATACGAGAACGGCTCAAATCTGTCACATAAATCCGACGGGAATTTGAAAAAGACAAACACCACCCATTTGTAATGGACTAAACGAACTCAAAAAAATGTATAGGTTTTGTTAAGATGGACACAATTTAATCAATTTTAAATAAATGTTTATTTTTCATTGTATAAACCTTTTTGATGATTTGAAATTATTATTAAACAATTAAAATCATAATAATATGTAATACAACATTATTTTATCACATTATGAATGTTGTTCTTTTATTATATTAATTGTTAACTATAATAATAATAACTGTTGAAATTAAAAATGTTCTTCCCTTCCCATACATACCTAAGTTTTAACTTTGATAAATAAATAAAGTAGTATATGTAAAATACATGGTAATAAATGGATGAAAAACAATAACTATGTTAACTTTGCTTTAGTATATTTTTATTTTATACTAGCTGTAACCCATCAAAAATGACGGTACTCTTACATGTCGGTTCCTAAGGAATAAGTATGTATTTATTTAATATAAAAAAATTCAGAAAAAAAGTTTTGGGAAAAAAATCTTCGGGAAAAAATAAATTTACAAAAAAAATGGACGTTACAAAAAGTTACGCGGACGGGCGGACAGACAAACAATGAAATTAATATAATTGGACTGTGTTGTTTTTAAAACCAATTCAAACATGATTTTTTGTTCAAATAATTAATTACCTATCAAAAATTAGAAATAAGTTATAATGCCTTATAATAGATTCTCAAAATATACCTGTTTATCGTTTATTCTACTAACGTCAGAATTCTGAAAAAAAATTTTAACTTTTTTTATTTAATTAAATATAATGTATTACGTGTGTAAGAATTGTAGCAAGAAGTATGAATACATGCTTTTAAAATAAACATTTTCTGAAGCATAAATTATATCGGCTTCATTAATCGTCATTGTTACACAGTCAGTATTTAAAGAAAGTAACTTCATTCTTCGCTAGGCGGATTACCGCGGGGAATCCAAACGTCAAGCATACACCCCTAAGTAAAGCTATGCTTCTCTATCGCAGAACCCTGAGTAAGTCGGCCAGTACATGGGTATATTCAAATTGGGCACAGTAACTTCTCTGCAAAATTTCAAAGCAACCGAAACTTTTGATGCACTTCTGAAAAATGTTCGAGCACGTAAGGGGGGAATACCCACCTACGAAGCGCAAAAAAAGTCAATTTTTGTGAATTTTTTAAAGAAAACCTATTTAAATTATGGTTTTGGTATCATTTCTACATGAAATTACATACTTAAAAGAATATGTTAATTTTTTTTATTAAAAATTATTCAACATTGGCGGAAAATTCTTGGGTTCTGTAGACTGCCGAATAAAAAAGGTCCTCCGCGGTGACTACTCCCATTTCATCTGTAATCATCAGAATTAAAAAAACAAAAAGATTATTAAAATTAACAATAAAATTAAGTCTTTGACGTAGGGGTTTTTGAAAATATAGATTTTTGACAAAACGGTGGCGTTTTAATTTAAAATGGCGCTATTTAGGAAAGAAATCAGGTTTACTATGCCGATAAAGAAAAAACTAAGTCACTTATAAAAATCCTACAGCAAAGCTAAATAAGTATGTATTGAATAACCACTAGAAATTTCTAGTTGATCGGTTCAATGGTTGCCGAGATATTTTGGCCATCGATTTTCAAAACATGGTTTCGAGTAGGTAGGCAAATAACAATAAAATAATTTAATGAATTATTTTTGCAAAACAGACGAAATTATTTTAACAATGGCGATTTTAGTGATCTGCTGAAGATTTCGTGAACCGTAAGTAAAATGAATGCTTTCATCCAGGAAGAGCTACATATCCTGGACTTACTACAAGATCTTTTTGAAATACAATTTTCAATTCTTTGGCCATATTGGACACATAGAACGCGACAATCTAGAGAGGCAGATCGTAACTAGGATCACGGTAGACCGGAAATTAAGAAAATGATCTGCTACCACTGGACTCACCCAGTAAAGAAAGCTTTTCCTTCTGCTGATGGACCAGAATCTACAAGATCAAGCAGAGCGCCTCATGGAAGTCTTGATCGTTAGAATTAATGGTACCGACTATAGCAGAAAATCAAATATAATCTTATCCACAAAAAAACTTGTGGTTAATCGATTTTTTTTTTAACATAATCCACTTTTTTCGGTTAACACCTCCGTTAAAATGTTTATCTGAATGTGTGCACGTCTGTATTTCTCTATTATATCATATTATTGACATAAAACAGATAAAAGTCACAATATAAGGGAATACAATGGTAACGGGAGGAAAATGGTAACATATATACTATCATTTCACATTATTGGAGTTAAATTTAAAAAAATACTAAATGAAATAACAAATTATAAGCAGAAAAATAATCCATAATCATTTTATTTTTTTATATTTGGCGCATTCTCACCAAAGGAAAGCGTAGTCCATATAATATTATATTATAAACATGAGATTATACAAATTCCAAAATTTTGTGAAAAATTTAGCATGTAAATATTTTCGTTTCAATGTGGCACTGTTTCAAAATAAATCCGAAAGGGTTTTTTATATTAGGTATAATATTATTTAAGTCAAAAATCAGTTACACAATTTTATCACGGTAATGTTGCGAATATTTTCTCACTGTTCCATTTTTTTAAACTTTTACATCGAATACACTACGCCAAACGCCATCTCAGAGTTTTGTGTATTCAATTTGTAACAATCTCTTCCCACCTTGTCGCCGGTTGTCCGCAATTTGATCTGGAGTGGTGGTAACTGGTCCAAGATTCGGCTGAAATTTGCAGCCGTTGACTGGCCGAACAATGTCCGTCTTTTGCTACGTTTTTGCAGACTGTTTTGTTATGGCCACTGCGGAACACAATGCTCTCACTGTCGCTCCACCGGGCTCCGGGCTATTGTAGTCGTAGTTCTGCGTCTGGACGTCAGACTCTCAAGACTGGTTTATTTGTCGTATCGTATTGTATATTGTTATTTCGCCCTTAACCTTCGTCAGCCTGATAATGCAAATATTTTGATTTCCCTATATGCTGATGTCATTTTTTTAAATTATTTTGGAACTGAATTGTGCTTCATTGAAAAGAAAAAAAAAGCCGGTAAAGTGAAGACCTCCATTGCGATATTTCGAGAGAATTTGTAAAACCAACTAATTTACCGTCTTTTTCTTTCTCCTTGGGGGGAGAGAAGCGTCACACTCTTCTGTCCTGACTCGCAACCATCGTCTAATTCATATTTATACATCTTCTCATTCAAGCTCTTTGATTGTGGAACGAGCTCTCCGTTTCTAACAGGAACAGGAGACTTATTTCCAATAATTTGTTTACTTGGTTACGCCAAGACTTTCGGGTACGTCCAGTATTTCTGGTGCCACCAAAACATCTTTTCACATTACTTTCGCCCTGTTAACAACATTCATAAAGGTCACTTGCATACATGTTTCATGCTACTTACTACGAGTATATGTCTTGTTCAATATCCTTCTATATGTTTGTTCAAAATTCGTTAAATCATTTTCATTCAATAAACAACATTTAATCATATCGCTAATTGAATAACCATGCAGACATAAATAAACTATGCTTTATTCCATTTTTAATATCAAAACATGGGGTGTGATTGATTCCTACACAGAGCATAACCTGCTTCCTTCGTATTTTTCGGTAAAACTAAATATTTTATTAATAAAAAGGTTAAATCACTATTTATTGATAAATCAACATGTTTCGGGGCCAATGGTCCCTTCGTAAGGATACTTTATAGTTAGTATACATTGTATCCTAATGAAGGGACCGTTAGCCTCGAAATATTATTATCGTATTATATCGTTAACAACATACAACAAAATAGTGTATAATAATTTACCACTTCACAAGAAAAAATCATCAAATCTCGTAAGCACGGCTTACACATTATAACGAGATCTTTTCGTTACCACAGACTGCTCAGTGGTTATACATGGATCTAAAAGGTCCCTTTTGGGTCGTGGGCCTGGAACTTCTGTTTACATAAGCGTGGATTCGAACCTCAGCAACATAATATAAAAACGATTGTGTGTTGCTATGGAATCTATTAATTAAAAATAGAAATCAACTCTTTGCCATTCAGTTATAATATTATTATTTTTTTTTTAATACAATGATCTTAACTTTATCTAAAACGGCTTGCAATTATATTCCCTTCCTATACGGAAGCCCTCACGCGTGTTCGCTTCACACTTGTAGCATCCGGAATGCCGACGGGTTGTAGTGACGTATCGCTAGACGCGGTGGGCGGAGTATACCATTACGAAAATAAAACTACTTGTATTGCAACATCGGGGTACATTGTCTCACAATCTATTGCTATTAATTATTATTTATTTATTACGGTGTGGTTAAAAACTTTTCGTCATAACATACTAATTCGATTGTCTTTCTTAAATGAAAAGAGCTCTACTACTTGTGCATAAGTGCGAATAATGTTCCAGTTGGTTTGTGTCCAGTGGTGGTGTATACTTATATGGTTGTATGTGCTTCAGTAATTTATGTTCATTTTAGTTAGATAAAATTTATCTTTGAACTTAAGTGACTCGTAATCACTTTCTCCGCTTAAAACGTAATGAACACGGGCATCAAACAGCTCACAACACGAAATGCATAAGTAATGTATGCATTTCACAATAACGCTTGCGATTTTATCTTTTTTGTTGTGTTCGCATTAATTTGTACTTCACAATGAGTGAGCACTTCTTGTTCCAGCGATATTTTAATTTATTAGTTTCACTTTCACAATGACACAAATCGTAACGATATCGTCTTATCAATTTTCACAATTGTGTTTTCACAAGAAATGTGTTAAATGGTTTGATGGATGCCTTGTAGTACTAGCGGTAACTGTGCGGCAGATTAATGAATAAATATTACATGTATTTAAATTTTACTTGGGTGGATATCAAAGAGACCTGAGATCTTTCAATCCCAAAATTTGACAGAGACACAATTTAATGGATGTGAAAGTTTAGTTCAGTTTTAGATACTCGATTTATAGTTGCAGACATACTGTGTTATTTTGAAAATATCAGTATTGGGATGGCAGATCTTTATCCCAATCTTACAGTTATGTATAACATTTTATTGCCGCCAATTTCGATGTTTTGAGTTTGACATGTTTGAAATTAATGAATTCTATCAATCGAAAGGCTCTAAAACGTAAACGAACGTTAAATTATTCATAATTACGAATAATGAGCTTTCTAATTCATTAATTTCAAACCTATCAAACATAAAACGTCAAAAAAACGGCATCACAATATTATACAATAATTGTCAAGATATAGAAATAGCATTATTGTTTAGTTCAGAATACGGATTATATTCTTTATAACTATATAATAATTCCTTCCAGCTGTATGAATCGGGTACATTTCGTCAGTGTGTCAAAGTGTGTTTTTTACTTCTAGGTCTAATTAGTTATTTTTATATGGAATTTATAGTAGCCATTTCGATGCAGAAAATTTTTTGTTTTAATTTTCTTCAATATTTTTTAAGCATTTTCCTCTCCCATATTTTGGGCAAGTATTCTCGTTAGCCTCTGGCCTCGAGTATGTCAGAGTTGCTGCGAAGCCATAGATATACCAGAAACTATAATAATATTTTCCCGAACAACATTAATTGAAAACAATATTTTTATTTCTTCTTACTTCTTTCTCAAGTGTTTTGAAAACATTTACTGGATTTCGTCCACAGGAGAATAATTTATAATTAAGATAAATTATGAAAGTCTCGTAACTATGACATTTCTTTAATTTATCTTAATTAATAATTATCCCTTTGTGGACAAAATTTGATAATTGTGTTCTGAGAACAAAATATTGTTAGAAATATATACTGGTCTATAATAGGGATTATAAAATAATAATTTTCAGATTTATTCTAGTGTATATGGTTAAATAATTCGGAAAAAATCATATGCATGCATTAAAAAGAATATTGTTTGATATTCCATTTTAGAGGTATAATTACCAGCAGCGAAATCTGCAACTAGGTCACGGAAAAGACTATTGATGTCTCTAGCGTAGTCCACTCAAATATATGACCGAAACTGATTTTGAACATCTATACCTATAAAACTCAATGTCTGTCTGTCTGGTCTGTCTGTCAAAATTTGGAAAATTATTCTTTAGGACTCGGCGAGTAACATAGGCGATATTTCTCCCCTATTCTCATACCCCTTCCCCTCCCACTGACTTATTTACGATGCAAATCTGTACCGTTTGACCGATCGGACTCAAAAACTTTGTAAACTTATTCTTAAGGAGTCGGCGGGTAATATATGCCACATTTCCCTCCTATTTATTTTAACCCTTCCCCTCCCTTGATATATTTTCTAGGTAAATCTGTACTTTTCGGACGATCGGACTTCAAAATTTGGAAACTTATTCGTTAGGACTCGATGGGTAACATATGCGACATTTCCCCCCTATTCTTTTAATCCTTCCCCTCCGCTTATATATTTTCGATGCAAATCTATACCATTCGAATCGAACCTTTGTTTACCCTCACAAGTTTATTTTAAACTTAAGCTAGTACTGTATACAACATTCAAAATTTTGATAATGTGTGGATGTTCTTACGGTGGAATCGTGAACGTGCAAAGTGATCACTTAAGCTAGCTGATACAGATCATAAGCCCTAGGGCACCCTATAAAGACTTCCATACAAATAGCTTCGTCTATGTGAGACCTCTATAATTTATCTTACTTTATATTAATTAAATTTATTTACTGCCCTACTGCCAAGTAATTTAAGGAGTTCCCGTCACTTACTTTCACACCATAAATATGGCTACACCCCTGTTGATAATCTCTTTATTATCGTCGAGGACATTTTGCAGGAGAGTAATTCTGTATTTGTTCTATGCGGCCGTCGCTTTATTTATCGTCCCCCATCTCCCAGAGCTCGCTGCAACGGGCTCCTTCCCTCCCCATTGTGGCCGCGGGATTTATCGATTATTTTCCCAAAAGTCCGGGGCGCGCTGGTCCCGGTTGTTATTTATTTTTCCTGCTGGCAACGTATTTTAATGAGTATGAAATAAAACCTCGTGAGATCTCCTCTGCGCGTCATTCACCCGTCAATATCCTCGCAAAATTGAATGTCTCTATTGATCCGTACCAATTGTTCATCTGGACCTTTATTTTCAAAAGTAACAACGTCCCGTATTGTAAAAATATGTTTTTAAGAATGTTCAAAATTGTGTGTTTATCATACATAATAATTTAGTTGTGTGTCCGTAACTTCGTGTAACGTCCGTAATTTCGTTCGAATTAAACGGCCGTAGATGCGGCTTGAACCCCGAGCCAGCAAACCCGATCCGGCCGCAACTTTGCGATGTTGCTACCGCCGAGCCTGCATAACCGGTCAAAAATACAGGAATTTTCATGTTCCGCCCAGCACAATCGCCAGAGTTTTCAATAGTACCATTAACTGCCGGCAGAGGAAATATAAAAAAAATGTGATAAAAGTCGATATTACTATTTCATGGGTATCGGCTATAAATAAGTAAATACTTATTTTTTAGAAACCAGCATGAAAAATTACCGTCATTTTAGACGGGTTACAGCTTGTTTACGTAATAATATTATAACGAGATGGTGAGCCAAAAGGAAATGCGCACTATCAAAATGTCTTGAAATTTCTCGAAGATAGGAACACTTTGGAATCGTCTTGGACACTCTCGTGAACATTGGAAAAGCCGAGTGACCACTGTAAGTATGAAGAAACGAAACATTTAGAAAGCCATGTTACCTGTAAAAGATAAAGCGAACGTACGGCGGAGCTTGTTTATTGTTTTGACTTTGACCTGTAGCAAATAAAGTACCTAACTGCCATAACTGTTAATTGATGTGAATTCTCCGCGAACCTGTTTGGGAATATTCTAGCAAGCGATAATAAAGTGTCCCACAGACGAGTGATTGATTGCTAAATTTTTGGTAAGTTAATTAAAGCTTTTAATTTTTTTGATGTTTCATTTGTCTCCCACGGTCACGTCCCGTGATAATTTCATTTATAAAATTTATTTTACTTCATCTTTTTCTTGTGCGCTATCCACTCAACGGCCATTGGCTTAGGTTTACAGTAGACTAGCTGAACCTCTGACTCAAGTATATCAGCCATGATGTTCTCCTTGCAGGGCAGGATCTTAAATTACATGTCAGATATATTGTACATTTCGGATTTTTATTCGGATTTTAATTACTTATTTTTCTTTTATTCATCCGAACCATAACATCTTCATTCGTAGCTCTGTCCATCCACCTTATTTTGAGTATTCTTCTGGAGATCCACATCTCGAATGCCTCAAGTCGCCTTATCAATTCTTGCGTAAGCGTCCAAGCTTTCATTCCATAAAATAGCATCGAGAACACGTAACATCTGACCATTTGAAATCGAAAAAAAAATTCTGTCATTTTTGTAGACTATTTTATGTTATGTTATGTTACGATGTAACGAGGGATTCCGTTACATTTTTAATTCAGTTTTAGATCCCAATATTTATGGATTATCTTTTATTCAATGCAATGAACATGTGTGTTGTAACAGACCTAGACCACGATACTTTATACCTTTATAGGTATATTTCTACCTATATCATGAGTCGAAAATGTTTTAGCAACAATGCCCTAATATCAACTTTTATGGAGATAAGCGACTTCAAAGTTTAATGAAGTAGCTAGTTGGTCTTGTGGTTAGGACTCTCGCCTCGTGATCCAAAGGTCGCAGGTTCGAACCTCGCTCCAGACCAACAAGTTAGTCCTATTTTCATTGCATAAGAGTTTAGCTTAGTTTGAAAATAGTAAGAATATTGATGTGACACGTATTCCGTGTTCGCATCTCTATTTTAAAAAATAGTTTGTATTTCTTTTCAATATTTTTGACTTATTTCGCTTTAATACAAGTCAGGATAATTCATTGAAACCTTAAAAAAAAGATTCATATTTATAACAAAAAATTACTTATATTGAAATGAATTAATTTTGCATATTCGTTTTAAGTTACTTTATATATGGTCCAACGTTCAACGTTCCAAATCCAAGAAAACAAGTCAGAAAAATTAAAAAAAAAGCAAACTTTTATGCCGCGTACCTCCCTATATCCAAATCTTTTAATAATTGGACGTGGTTGCTTGAACATTTTTGACTCACAATTAATGCACGAATCCATCTATTAAGTATTGTGGACCAGCTCTGTTACACCCTATATACTATTACCATTACTAAGTAATATTTTGTTTATTAAATTTTTATGTTTTGAAAAATCCTAAAATAGCTTAATAAAATAAAACAATGTTGAGAATCTTCTGCTTTTAAGATACGCTGTGTTTCTACGGCCTTTCTGGTCGAAGTTTCGAGTCTCCTAGAGGGTCCATCTTCAGGGATGATGTGTTGTGTCCCAGAAAACTCAAACCAGAAGAATTTGGAGTCTTCTTATATTTTTTGATCGTAAAATGGAAATTTGAATGCGCCGTGGTTGATGATGGAAATACGTTGCTTGTTGAAAACTGTCGCGTTGACCCAGAAATTCCATAAAGAAGAAGATGTTAAAATTTCACGACGCGAGAAGCTCGAAACCTTTCGAGTGCTTTTTCCGCTTTAACACATTATATAGCATAAAATATATTGTCGCAGAAATTCGTGTTATGAATATTATAGAGAATAGAGTATAAGCCCCTGTCCGTTAGATATGTTTGGTATTGATATAAAGGTGTACTAGGTATACCTGCTCAGGCTGCTACCGCGACATTTCCTTGTTTTTCATCCGATTTTCTCACTTGAGGGCGTAATGTCCGGAATGCAATATTGCCCCGGGTGTTTCGCAGAACGTTTCCTTCAACGGCGCTTCCGGGTCCGGAAACGGTGTCCCAACCGGAAGTGAATAATTCCCGGCCTCCCCACCCCGCAGGCTTCGCGGCTTTCTGGTTGATTTGGAAGACGGATGTAAATGTTTGATGTTTCGCTAAAAAATAAAGTTTGAATTTTTGTAATATTCTTTTTCTTCATTCACATTCACACACATTCACATTCACAAAACAAAGTTTATTCAACGGGTCCGGTACTTCGGTACTCCGGTAAAATTTGACACGAAAACTGTGTTAGAAAATCTACTTTTAAAAATTACGTGACCTTTTATAAATATTCACTTTTACTTTATGTTTTATTTTGGTGGCCCTGAGTATCAATGCCCTACATCTCACGTGCTAAAAGAGCGTCCTACCTTCTCGCTATTCCTTCTCGAGGCTGTGGTATCGATACAATTTAATACATTGATTTGTGATACTTATCACGACGTTTCCGTGGTGGTAGGCAGAGAGGATAGAGCGCCGCACTCTTCATGTGGCACAACTCTAGCATGTGGACATGCAACGTCTTCCGTGGTTGTCCTCTTCCTCTCTTTCTGGTGCCCTCAACACTTGCGTCATATATACATTTTTTTTTATACATGTACTTAATGTCAAATTTAAAATGAATTAATTTAGAAAGATACGCATTCATAAATTACTTTCTTAATATTATATATCTTTTCATGCCAAGGAACTGCGTTACCCGGTAATTACTAATAAAAAAATTTCCATCAATAATATTTATATCACATTTTTAATGCATATCTCACTTTTAGCGTTTTTTTTATATTTAGAATTCTGGTAATGGATCATTCAGTATTTTTCTCTTTCTCGCTAATATTACCATTTTCATCATCTTTGTTTTTTTTCAAATCATACTTGAAAAAAAGACGCCTCGTCACATCGATGCACTGAATATTCCTTCGGGAGAATTCGTAATTTATTTTCGCAAAAATCATCATCATCATCATCGTATCGTCTTCTAAATTGTTTTTTTGCAATCATCCGGGAGAGGGGAACACCGCGCGCAATTGACGCACTGAATATTCATTTGAGATTATTCGTTATTGGCTTTGACAGAAACAATCATTATCACCTTTTTTTGCTTTTTGCTCAAGGATAGAACGCCGCTTAGTATAGATGCCTTGGACATCATTTCGGGAGTATGCATTATTTATACTCGCACAATTATTATCATTATCATATCATTTAACTATCTTCTAAATATACAAAATTGCTAAAATTGTTTTCTTAAACAAAGAAATGAGTTATATTCAATGTTAATTTATTTAGAAAAATATTTACCTGCTGAACTTTACAAAAAACTTAATTATCAACTGAAGAGTGTTATATATCTAAAATATATATTTTCACATATTGATGATTTTATAAATATTTTTTTTTTGAACTAAAAAACTCTTTTACTTGTGGTTTTTGTGTTTAGTTTGTAGATCTCCATGTTTATTTTTAACGATACTTAAAATAAATTAAATTTTCATAAATATTATTATAAACTTTTGCAGTTAAGTGTTGTTATTTTTAATGTGACAGCTGATTCGGCTTGTAGGGCCATTATCAAACAGTGGATATACCACAATAGTCAACAACAAATGTTCTTTTTTCTTCTTCTCTACATTTCTTAATATGTTTAAGAAGCCCAAAATCACGGCCATAAATTAAAACAATACCTAATATATTAATCTCATGAGCATCAATATAAAACTAAATAGGCACTTTCAAAGCAATTCAGTTAATCACTTACAGAAAACGGGCAATTTTGATAATAGACTGTAACTTAGAATTTTGTTAACTAGGATATCTTTAATGATAAGTGCCTAGGGAAAAAATAATCTTAATATAGGGCTTCTTCGAAAACATCTAATTATCCATTGGGGAAGGGGTAACTTAATCGTTATAAATAAGTCGATTATACGTGGTATATCCACTGTTTACAAGCCGAAACATCTGTCACATTTAAAATAACACTTCACCTGCAGAACTTAATAATAATATTTACTTAAATTTAATTTATTTTAAATATAATAAAAAAATTAACTAGAAAAACTAATTTTTTCCAAGGTTTGTATGGTACGTGTTTCTGATATCAGTATATATTGCATTTATCTTTTTACGCTATAATATGTAATAATTTCTTTTCGCACATTCAGATAAGGCATTAAGCAATATTTTTGAAGAATAGATAGATTTAAATTACTGTTTTGTTTCTTAGACACACATCTCCCTGATCCCGGATTTCGCTCCAGCTTTCTCACGAAAATCTTCCGTCTTCTCTGTCAGATATGATACACCGCCTGTTTGTTCCTGTTTCCATTCAGTCCCCCCACATCCTCTCTTCGTATTGTTTGTTTTTTTTGCCTCCCTATTTCGCCATTGAAACTCCGGGTTACATCCCTTTTAAATTTTCTGATATTCCTGACATATTCGCATTCAGATATAATAAGATCTTGAGTTTATTAGTATTATTTATTGTTATTATCAATGGAAACAAAACACTTTGCAAAAAATCACTATTTATTGAATAATCAACATGTTTCGGGTACAGTGGTTCCTTCATCGGGATACAAAGTATAGCTATTAAAAGCTTTAATTGGAAATATCGACGTTAAAAAAAAACATATTGTGTAAACAACATTAATCAATAATTGTTTGCAAAAAGATTTAGTTATTTATAATATTTAATTCGATATTAACCATTTTTATAAAATTTCTACTTTATCTACGATCCTATTGTATTTATACGTAAAAATACTAACCCCTTGTTAATATCAAAATAATAGTTTGTTTTCAAAAGCTGATTGGAAAATTCAGAATAGTTGAAGCCATTTAAACGTCTTAAGTGCTCCTTAATTGCAATAGCGAAATTTCTTCAAGTTTCTAATTAATTGCATCATTACTGGACGATTCACAAAATATGCAACGCAATTATTTTATTTACATATTTATTTGACAGTGAAGTGGTCCTTCAGGCTGATTTTTTTATGTGCATAGCGTTATCAGTGTGGTTGGACACGATAATTATTAAAAAGAAGTTTTTATGAGCCGTGTTTATTTATTTAACGTCAACCGGTTCCGACATCAGTGTATCTTCATCAGATTGAACGCACACTATCCCATCCATAAAATAAATTAAAATATTCAAATAAATCAATTGTCAGGCGGGAGCTCGGCCTCTTCCGTGGTGGAAGTTTGAGAATATCAATGATAATTTTTTTATTTGTATATTCTATGATGCAATGAAATTAAAGCCTAAAAGTATATCGTAACGCGTATATAATAAGCGGCCCGATATCTGTAGGGAAACACATCACTAAAACAACCAGGCCTGTGAAAATCAAGAAGACGTTTTGTGACCTCACCTGAAATCGAACCTTGAATCCCCGGTGTGAGAAGCCAGTGTCGCGCCTACTGGACTACGACGGCCGTACTATACCGTATTGTTAGTCTTGTGGTTAAAACTATTGCCTCATTTCAGGAGATCAGTAAATTTGTCCCATTTTCACGATGCGGTACAAGCATTTAGCTTAATTTAAATGACACTTATTCCGTATTTACATCTCTATTTAAAAAATAAATAAAAAATAACCCTCAGACATCTGGGGACATGATTTAATTAATACTTATTTATTTTGTCAGAATGCTGCGCACATTTCATGAGCTCGGTGATGGAGCTAAGAAGCTGGTCTCGTTAGGTAATGGGTGGGGGTGGTTCTTGCGCTTAATATTATTTATAGATTTTTTAAATTCGCAAGAGGGGATCTTTTTTAGCTTGTAGTGCACCATTTCACGTTGGGAACCTTTTCCCCGAAGAATGCGAAATCGATCCGGTTTTTAATTTAAATTGCCACCGAAATTTCGGGTGAGCTATTGTTGAATCAGACCTCTTGTATTCGCATTTCGCACACAATAGCGCAGTTCAAGGTTCTACTCCGTGTTATAGGCGCTGGTTAACACAGCCTTGGCCATATTTGTGTACTTTATCTGAATTAAACTGTAGCTGAATCATCGTGCTCGGTTCTCGAGCCAAAACGAATTTTGAGAGGAATGGTCAAGAATAAAGCACCTATCCCGATTCAAAGTTTCCATCTCGAGATCTTAGACTTCGCTTTAAAAAAACATCAGATAAATCATATACAGCTTATGTGAGTTTTTGTATATTTAACTAAATAGGTAAAGAATCAATTTTTAAAATATTTTTTTTTATATAACCTCTTAGTCTTAATTATCCGAACAGTAGACTAAAAATAGTGACAGGATGACGGGGAGGCATTCATCCAATAATGGTTTGTTAATGGCTGATGATGTGTCGAGTAAGTTAGTTGTAGTTGAGAAGCGTAGCACTTGTGCAGATGAAAGATCAGAAGAGACCGCACTCGTCGCTAAGCAACTCAAAGAGTACCAGATGATTATGATCGAGTATTATTTCATGCATGAACGCAGCTTTCAGAAAATTATAACAAGAAGACGCATAAACCATCCGCAGTTAAAAACAAAATTCGGTTTCTTTTCTTATATTGTTAATTATATTGCTGTTCTTTTTTACATATTACCATTAATATAACATTAGAATATCATTAGTGCTGGAAAAGAGTAGTTACTGAGAATCACTTAAAAGTGAGTAAAAAATTTAGAAATCCTAAAAATTGCCATTAATACAGGTTGTTTCTTCATTTCGTGCATACAATGTATATCGCTGTACATATTGTACTGTAGATACATATAAATAAAAATGCGTCCACAAAAATTAAAAACAAGTGTTTTATTTCTATGGATTATGGAGTTCAACAAATTTACCTCGGAATCACATAATTCGTTAGCCATCCTGATTCATTTTTCTTAATACTAAATTAATTTTATACGGCAAATAATGCTTCAATTAATATTAATTGCTCAGCTTTTAATTTTTATAATGTTGAGGCTTTTTTCTGTAAATAAAATGTGGATTTTCTACATGATGAGAAATCATACTTAACACCGTGACCTTTACATTCATATTTATTTATTCTACACGATTTTATATCGTGTATTTCTGTTGTTTATCCCACACTAATGTGTAATTTATTCCACATAAACAAAATATGCTAATTCCACAATACATTTTATATTACACGCATTTTATTAGCGTTTCCAATTCACTCCACTTATTATAATAACCATGTTTATATAATTAATGTAGTTTTATATTATATTATACAATTCTTTATTCTCAAAATGAATTCGTTTGCGCTGCGACCAAACCCCCAATTACCTCATTTTTTTTTTAATTTGCCATCTTAAAAATGATCCCGAGCGCGGCTCGGTACGTCCCATTCCGTCTTGAGGGCTGTAATTCGCAACCCCTTACGACGGTATTCGCCAAAATAGGCCCAACCCCTCTCGATATAATGCCCTGCGAACACGCCTTGTCATTGAAATTTCTCAAACGGAATTCGCTCGACCCTCGTTCGATGTCTGACTTTTTTTGCGAATAAAATTCACCGCGATCCTGTTATTAGGGGTCTGTCGGTAGGTACATGACCGTACATATATGTGAAATCTTCGTTGTACCTGACGTTTATAAAATCATTAATCTTATAATACGTATATTATAATATTGTCATGGAATCGTGGTGGTGGGGGACAAACCAAACACAATTAAAATTGTATTAATTAATAATATCACTGGAAACTAATTTAATCGGATTTCTCTTCTTTAATTCACAATCACTAATCACTCGTCTGTTGAATATTCGCACGTCTGTGAATTCGCTTATGTCAAAATTGAACTGACTCTCCACGCGCGCTTCTGCGGAATTTATAACAGAATTTATAATTTAAATTTATTCCAGAAATTTCTCGCGTATTTTAGTGAATATGTTGTCTTTGAAAATAGTTTAGTCAATTCGAAATTCATCTAGAATGTTCGAAAGACATCGATTATTTGTTGTTCCTATTATTTTAGGCTCTCGAAAAAATAACTGTCAAAAATGACGAACTTTTCATGTTTCAATTTCAGTTTTACATTTATTAGTTATTAGATCGCAAACTTCTGTGATGTACAGTGGGATGAAGTTGCATGTAAGTCTGCCAGAGGATATTAGATATTATATGAAAATTTTTAAGAAAAAACTGAGAAAGTTTGTGATACGTACTTTTGATAAGAAATATATTTGATATTTTACATATTACAAATGATATTTTATAATGTATATATTAGGAAATATAAATGTTACCTATTTTAAGAATAAAGAAAAAATATAGGATACATCAAACATCAAGTTCTTAGGCTATCAAGGTTATCAAAAAAATATTGCGAAATTAATCTAAAATGTAAACAAATTATTTTTAACATTACATTACAATATGAATGAAGAAAACACTATGTATATATATTTTGTTAAATTATCGACACGTTTCGGGGCCAATGGCTACTCATCAGGATACAACTCACACACAAAATTAAAAATAGAAGAATAGACTTTGGCAAATTAAAAAAATGTATGGGAGATGAATAACTACATAAAATCTAACTTGTTTTTGCATTATTCTTGTTAATTATATAATAATTTTTTAATCATAATTACTATACTTAGTTTAGCCTAACTCTCACCACTAATTTTTAGCTCATAATAAATGGATTTGCCGCATACTTATATTTTATACGTTCGATCCTATTCTCACTGCAGGTTATTCCCTCCTCGAAAACATCACAAAGATTCTGCCTCCAATCTTTCATTTCTCCAATCTTTGCTATGCCATATACTCTTATATCCGTACACTATAGAATGAAGGATGAAAAAATCATAAGTGAATGTAGTTCTGCTTGTAACATGGTGGATTTAAATGATTTTGGCCTGTGGAACGTACGAATATGAGAAGGGATGGTAAAAATATTATGGGCGGTGTTGAAGGCAGCAGGATCAGATAGTAGAGGGCTGCTTTATCAGAAGCTTTAATCGACGATCGTGCATCAGAAAAACAAAGTTGAGGAGGCAATCGTAAAGTGTCAGGGTAGAAGGGTGTGGTTAATATGTCCGCCTACGCCTGCGGGAAAATTAAAACATACT
This sequence comes from Agrypnia vestita, assembly GCA_016648135.1. NCBI lineage: Eukaryota > Metazoa > Arthropoda > Insecta > Trichoptera > Phryganeidae > Agrypnia > Agrypnia vestita. Next base: position 269,413 of record JADDOH010023421.1, read on the forward strand.
TAAGTAGGCAAATATCAGTGTAATATGTTCCTATCCTGAAATATTTGTGTTCTCATGTTTGTATTTTTTTATTGTTTCAGGTATGTACTCAAAGGTTATACTACCACGGCTATTTGCTCCACAATCCGTCCAAGTGGTTCTTGGCATCTCCAAGAGTTTTCCATGTCGTCTGTTTCTCCTTGCGCTGGTTCTCTACAATTTTAGCAGCACGTAAACAAAAGGTAAGCTCATTAGTCTGAACACAATATGCAACACGCGTTCTGTTTAAATCGTTTTATATTAGCATCATCAATTGTGCACTTTTGATTTATCATATAAAATTGTACACTTATGAAATATTCTTTCGAATCTTGGAGGTTTAGTCGTCTGTCAGTCTTCTCTGCGCACAAAATACAAAAGGCAACAATCATAACCTACATACTACTGATTTAAAAAGTGTCATATGCATGTAGATCTCTTTCCATTTGAAAGACAGTCGAATTAGTATGTGTAAGCGGTACATACGATTCACCTTGTTTCGTCGTGTTTGGTGGTTATACCCGTCAACACCAACAAAAATATGTGTCGTACGCACGGCTTACATATACTAATTCGATTGTCTTTCTTAAATGGGAAGAGGTCTACACGCTTATATTTGAGTATTGTAGTTTCTGTTAAAAACATAATATGCATTTGTAGGTATACACTTTACTTCGATATTCTTTAATTTATTCTACATTTCTACGAATTCCCTACGACTTATTGGATACAGAGAATTACATATTATTAATTACACGATCCAATACATAATTACTATGGCGAGTGGTGAAGTGACACAATTTCCAATATTAAAACTTTCAAGGAAACTTTATTTCCTTTAAAATAACATTTTATTATGCCTGCAAGAAAAAATCATTTTTTGTTATAAAATTGTTTACCAGTGCTCCATACCTATTATGAGAATACATTAAATAATATATTATGCTTCTACTTCCATGTTTCGTTTGCCACGAGACATCATCCCCCCACCGGGGTGAAGTATAGTAAATAAAAAAAGATGACTTGTAGCTATTGTAGTACTAATTAATTAACTTACCATCCCGCTGTTTCTCCGCGGAGGCAGGCTCCTGTCCTGATACACCACTCTCGCCTCATTCACATGCATATATCTTTGCATGCAAGCCCGCCGATTTTTGAGATTCCTGAGGGGACCATCACCCAGTATCTAGTTAACCCGGTCATGCCAAGTCATCAGCGTCCGACAATTTATAAATTTTTGGGTGGCAGTATTTTTATGAATATGTAGGTATATTTAAATATAACCGAAAATAAAATAAAATACTGCCATATAATAATGTTCACATACTAACACGCGAAATTCTAAAACTACTTTTTTATAAGGTAAAGGAGGGAGTCGATGTCTATTGTTCTTATGTTTTTTTTAATGTAAATAAAATTACATGCATAATTCAGTATTTTCAAATTCAAATATATTTTTGTTTGTAATATATAAAAATTAAATAGTCTAAACATTGATTGGTTTTAGATTTGTACCCGTACGTATAATACCAATATACGATACCAAATACCTGTTTTCAATTGTATTCTTTATACGTCCCCCCAATAATATATGCGATTCATTCTTCACCGATTTTTTATTCACCTGAATGATTGAACAGAATTTGGTTGAAATCTAGATTAATGACGCTAAAAATCTTCCACATTGGTGTGCAATTTAAAGCTATTCTTCATTGCGGCAATTATTATTGTGCTCTTCCTCACAACATTGATGGATTAAATTATACAATAGGAAATAATATCGAATGTGCTATTTTATATTTCAATCAATCATGTATTCAGCGTTATTTCCGTTTTATTTTCATCGACAAAGCTGTTGTAGTAAACAGTTCGACTATCTTGTATTTTTTAATGTAGATAATGCAACAACGTTGAATCGAAATGAAAAACTTATTTGAAAGGTTTTCTCCCCCGAAGTTTGGTTTTAGAAAATTTTTCTTTACGAACGCGAACTAAAGAGTATAATATAAAAGCGAATATTATAATATTTATTCTATGTTTGTTAAAATTTTATGCTTTCAAAACAATTTTAACATTTTGGAAAACTGTTGATCATCAATTATTGTGTAGAAACCTTTAGAATATTAATAAAATAAGCGCCCCTATGAAAGTATACCTACCTTATTCAGATAGTCAGCGCTTTCAAAGTTCTGACCTTTAGCACTTTTTGCAAGAATTTTACCCTTTTGACAGTCTAATTTAAAATGTTTTGTCTTGTTCGTTATTAACTTGCTGTTGACATACATACACGTATACGTAAATAAACCTTAAAATATTTGAAAAAAATTTTGTTTTCACCACTTATATTTAAAAAAATCAACATGTTTCAGAGCCAACGGTGCCTTTGCCAGGATACAATGTATACTAACAATTAAAAATCAAAGTATATTTTTATTAAAACTAAATTTATTGATGAATCAGAAAGACACAGAAAAATTAAATAAACGAAAAATATATTTTCGAATATGTTTTATTTTACTTTGTAATACACACACAATATGAGTTATTAAATTACAACTATAGTTTCGAGAGGAGCAGTCCCTCTCATCATCAGGTATAGATAATAACTAACTTAAATACAAAATTTATCAATCTAATTGGGTAGGTCAGGGGGGTCAGGGGGGCGCGCGGCAGGGAAGGGTATTTTTTTTCCGCCGAACAGCTCTAGGAGTGGTGAACTGGACTGAAATGTGATATTATTTATTAATGTGTTTCCAGAATTTAAATTTTTTAGGATTAGGATATTACAAAGTAAAATAAAACATATTCGAAATTATAATGTTGCACCACGAAGTATCTGCCAAATCTTTCAATGAAAAATATATTTGCTGCTGCTATTAATTGCGTGTCTGTAACTGGCGTAACTGTATGTCTTTTTAATTGATTAATAAATTTGGTTTTAAAATTCACAGAATTTTATTCTGAAATTGCAACTTCACAATAAGAAGGTGTGCTTTAATATAATATATATATTTATTAATTATATTAATAATTTCACTACAACATTTTTTTTGTCTTTTTGAAGAAGTTAAAATATTTGTTAAATTTATAAATTAATGCGTTTAGCATCCATTCGAATTATTTTAGAAGACCAGAAAGTTAAAGTTAATCCTATTTTCACAGCTCAAGTGATTAATTAGCTTAACACTAGAACCGCCACAGTCCCACCGATACTTCCGATCACCTCGAACTTCGTTTGTTTTTTTATTTACGATTGTTAAACTTCTTTACGTTTACTCAAATGGTGTATTTTACTTATTTTCAACACTTTCATCTTCGTAATTATCATTGATTTAAAAATAATAATTCACAAAACCGCCGGCCGATCATTTTTGTCCCGCCATATTTAAACGTAGAAAATGTTAATATTTAAACTACTATTCTAGTATTGGCGCTATTCCGTGTGTGCATCTTTGTTTTAAAAATGCAGGACAAAGACATCTGCCATTTTTCTCAGATTTTGCATCACATTCATAATGCAGAGAAATTTTTTCTGAAAATCGGGCCTTGGAAGATGGAGATAGACTTGACTGACGATGAAGCAATGGTTTGGGCATTCTACTGCAGAGCTTTCCTGAACTGCAAAAGACAAAGTGACGATAACTAATGTGAAAGGCCACGTCCGCTGAACGGTCAAGGCACGAGAATAAGAAGAAGGCCACCTTATTCCTCTGTAGAATGACTTTTACAAGCTGCAGGCTTCGCTAAGGCCACTTCAATGTCTTAAGGTGCCGTTTGTGAATAGCTTTAGCTCAGATGTCTTCATCCAGAACATTTGCAGTTCCTACGGAAATCTGGGGAACTGTATCGCCCACCTTTGTTTGACACCTTGTCGATTCACGTGCATTGATTACTTTTTTGCACATTTTTTTTTATTTAACAAAACATACTGTAAGATGTTTGTTGTTGCAGTTAAATCCAACACATTTTATAATCTGATTAACATACAATTTATTACATGAATTAAAAAATTACTCTTATATAAACTAATTAAAATACTAAAGATATAGTAAAAAATATAAAACTTCGAATAGAAGAACGCATAAAAAAGCTATTTATTATCTAAGTCAAAACATTTTATCCTAACTTTATGATTGTTAACGTTTACCGGTCCGTTGAGTAATTACACCGGCTCAATGGTTACAATGTGCGAGTCTGTATTCATTTGTCAATTATTTTTATTTAAAATGTGAATAAAAAATCACTTTTTCGTTTTCTCGCGGTTGGTCACGATTTTACCCCGCTCCGGTGAACCGCCACAAAGAACATTACGGCCATTAAATTATTCATCATCTGAATCAGAATAATCGAATTTGTGTTCGACCGCCGCCACCTTCTGCTAAATCGAGCCCAAACAATTTGATATTGGAGATCTACCAGTGTTGACTGAACCTCTTTTGGAACTACTAACGACGTGCCGCAGGGTTCCAGATTTGGGACACGTGTGTGTTGGCTCCCCATAGAGCGGACGCCCGGTGCAGTCCGCGCGATGAAGTTTCATCAGGGAACAATAGTAAATAATAATATGCATTGTCTGGTTCATATTGTAGGTACCCTCGATATTGAAGAGCATACTAAACTCTTTGCTGAGGAGCCGAAGAGAGAACATTGTAAGCAGTATAATATTCTAATAACTCTCGTATTCTTGGAATACGTCCCGCAACGTAGAAGCAAATCATCAATGTATCGGAGATAATATATTGATGATTTGAAGAACGGATCAACAAACTGTGGTGTTTTTAGGTTGGCCACCCTGACCCAAGAGGGGTAGGGGGCTGGCATATAAGGAGGTGCGCGTATGGGCGCGTCCTCCCTCTCTTCCTCTTCTCGTCTGGTGATAGTATAAGGTCACGGTAGCTAGTGTCGGTCCGTAACACGTATTTCTACAATAAAAAGAACAGTATTTATTATCGCCGTATATATATATGTTCTTTCAATCAATAAACCCCTAAGTGAGAATACATCACACAAACATACATCATCACGTTGTGTTCTCGGAATATAATTTTTTATAAATTTTTACTTTTGCTCACCCACGTCAAAAATTTTATCAGGTAATATTTTACTTTCTTCCCTTCGGTCGGGATACCCACTTCTAGGTATATCCGGCTGTAGTCGTTAAATAGTCATTTTAATCTTCGTTATAGTCATATCTGTTGTAGTGATATGATTCGCGCTAACGCAATTCAATTGCGTTATTATGCATACTTGGCCCAATTCTGTGTTGTCTTGTCGACAAAAGCTTCGTAATATGATTCAGGAATGTGGGTCAAGTAGCGTTATTTTGTTATGGGAATATTGCGGAGTCGGGTCAAACAAGTAAGTTAATAGGCTAAGGTCACAATATTGGAATCAAGTTAATACTTCATCAGCGACCTTATTCAATTTCCACAGAGATGGTATGGTATGGTATTTCCACGAGCTGGAACACAAAGAATAGGGCACAGATCGAGTCCACAGGCGGAAGCCTCTGTTTCATGTTTACAAATTTTATTTCCATTTCACCACCACGCCTTCTCTAAAGAAATATTAAAATATTATTTATATATTTCTGTCTATTACTTTTTGGACTATTACTATTACATAGGAATTGTACAATTCCAATTCATTCTTCTTTATATTCTTTCTGTACCATTTTCTTTGTTGTGTCTAGGATAATAGGGCTGTTGGCACAATGCTGTCGCCACGTGGCTCCAGAGGGATCCCACGTGTTCCCATTATTTTAGTTCGTTAATCAACGGTTCCAGGTTGGCGCTGCTGCGCGCGTGCCACGCCATTATTCCTATCCCTATGGAGTCCAGATTTTAATGATTTCGTGCTGTTTGCTATCACGGGAAGTGATCTCAACCGGATCTAGCGCTGCTCGCTCGATGCTGCGCAAGCGCATTCTACACTCAAAAGTGAAATTCTAACTGTTTTATTTTTTGAAATGTGTAATTGCCCGCCGATTTTCGAGGAACTTCTGCAGTTTCTTTTAATTATATGTAAATATTGTGACCAACATATTTTCACCTTTTTACTGTTTTTTTTTGTATTAATTGGAGAGAAGTAAGGTAAGAGAGTGTAAGTACATAATTATCTAAAATTGATTTTTTTATGAAACTGTTTGTTCGTGCCAAGGTTAGCAGCTGTTCACTTTTAGTCGAAATTTTATGCGAACAAACACAAAAATATGTAAACGAACCCAAACTGTTTTATAACTCTATTCGAATTAACATGAAACAATTACGATAGTAGGTAGTTGTGATAAAAATTACTTAACGGATATCAATTTATAAAATCTGTCATTGATTGCTCTAGTTATACTGGTGGTATATATTTTCAGTGTTGCCAGTAAGAAAAATGAAAAAATAATGTTTGTGCAAAATCTAACGAAGTTTTAAATCTCTTGTGGAGTATTCCACCAAAAATTATTACTTATTATTATTTATTTACTTATTGAAGTTCGTTCAACAGCCATTAAATGCAAAAATCTCAACATTACAATTTTTTTTTAAAATGCCTTCATTTTAGGATATTAAAATTAAAATGAGAATATCTCCAATTGGCCATCCGTTAGCCATTTTCACTGTTAACCTTTTTGTACTGATTTTTTTTCTGTTTATTGTGCCCTTCACCTGCTAGGTGTTATTAGCCAGTACAAAATATATATAGTAAATTAATATGCAAAACAAAATAACATTAATGAACAGTAATAAGAATATTGATAATTTTATGAATACTTAAACTAGTACATTGATGATGCATTTTCAACCCTTACACACACATTTTAATAACATAGATTTTGAATAAAAGTACATTAAATTTTAAAACATAATTCTTTTTTTTTCAATTGATTCAGCAACATTTGATTTGATTGACATTTTTAAAAATATTGATTGTATTATTTGTATAAATCTACTTATATTATTATTAATTACACCTTATTTCGGAAATACCTTTCCATCGTCGGGGTTTTTATATATACCTATGTCAAAATATCAAAATGAATAATGTCTTTTGTTTTTCTAAATTATTTGAAAATTTATTTTTAAATATTATTGCTAAAGTTCTTGATTACTCGAAATTATTGGAAAATTTTTTAGAATTGGGCTAGTAGTTAAATTTAATTGATTATTAATAGTATTTTGGTCTGAAATTGAATAATTTAGAATCGTTAGAAATTAGTAAAGCATATAATAGTAAACAAAATATTATTAATAATAAACTAAATTTAACTACTAGCCCAATTTTTTTCCAATAATTGCGAGTAATCAAGAACTTCAGCAATAATATTTAAAAATAAATTTTCAAATAATAAAAAAAAAAAAAGCAAGGCATTATTCATTACACCACACATATATATATATATATATATATATATATATTATATTATATATATATAGATATAATATAATATATATTGCGATGGAAAGGTATTTCCGAAACATTTTATTTTTATTTTTTTTATTTATTTTTTTTTTTTTTTTTTTTTGAATTATTTGATTATTTGTTTGTTTGTTGATTGATTTGTTGGTTGGTTGATTGAATATATAATTATTTGAAAATTTAAAAATAAATTTTCAAATAATAAAAAAAAAAAACAAAGGACAATATTCATTACACACATATATATATACGATGGAAAGGTATTTCCGAAACATATAGGTGTAATTAATCAAATAATATAAGTAGATTTATGCAAATAATACAATCAATATTTTTATAAAAATTCAAATTATAAATAAATAGCAACTAAATTCAAAACTGTTCCGAACATACATTTTCAAATAGATGTGTGTTTCTCTTATCAGAATTTTGAAAATTGGAACACGTATGCCGCTGCACCATAATCTAATATATTTAATTATATCCTTTGTACGTAGGTAACTAATTATTTAAATTAATACTAAGACTTATTACACTCTTTTGCAGAAACCGGCCTGCTTACCTCTTTCGCACCCGTTGTCAAACACTAGTTAATAAATAATCAATAAAATTTTTATGCAGTTGATTCCAAATAAGGGTTATTAGCAACTTTTATCACCCTACATCGCGACCGGCAATTCGGGTAGCAGCATTATCACATTCGAACACTACCCTTATGGTCACGCTTCACTCCTCCCGTTTCGGCAGAAAGTATAATTCGGCAAATTGACTCGCAGCCTGCAAATTGCAGCGAGCAAAAAGTCCACTGCATTGCAATTAAGTATGCGTCAAGTTGCATTATTCCCGATTGGGGAGGCAGACGGAATTGCAGGCCCTTCGCTAAAATTAAATTTGATTACAGTTCTAAAAAGGGGGGAGTGTTTGGACAGTGACATTTTTTCTAATTTCTACTTTAATTAATGTAATTTTTTGATAAATAATTGAAAGTGGAGGCGTTCGCTTTGTGGAAAAATATTTAAAATAAATTATGAATGTCTCACAGAGGCGAAACTATTTGAATGGGGAAGCGTTTATGGAAATCTTTGTCAGGCGTCCGCAGGGCTTACGATCTATCTTAGCTGGCGTACGTGACCACTTTATGCAATGCGAAGTTGACTAATTCCACCCATGATTGACCACCACATCTTTCCAATTTTTATAAAGTTGCGTATATGTTATTTATGCAACTCGTCCCACGTATGACTTCGCTACCGCCATCTGTGATTGAAATTTGTTATCTCCGTGAAGCAGTATATAGATGTCGCCGCCGGTAATGAGATATCTATAAAATTTTTGAGTATGAACCAATATTATTTTTATGCTTATATGAAATTCATCCGAATTATTAACAAAACAATTATTCTTGGGTGGAATGGATCCAAAAACAACCACAAAAATCCTTTAAATTTTAAAAGTTGTTTAAACATTTATATGTTATATTAAAATAATAACTCTGTTTACTTTCACTATTTATTTATAACGATTAGAACGTTTTCGATGCTAACGCATCATCTTCAGTAATATTACTAACACCAAACTTTAGGCTAAAGGACGACGTGAGGGGTGGGGTGGAAGAGTCGAGTGGGTGTGTGGGCGTGATTAAAATATATGTGCTTTAGTCGAAACTTCAATCTTTTTTTCATTCTATTTGCCGTACAAGGTGAAAATAATTTTGCGTGCACACGACAAAAGTTTCACGCTTCAGTAATATAAAAAAGTCCCAGTTTTAGTTCTTTCTGTTTTTTATTTGCACGGGTTGTTTAGTTATCAATCTGTGTATCAATGTATATTTTTTTATCCTGATTCATTGTGTGTAATTCTATATGTGGGGTATAAAAACAAAGGCAGCAATACCCAAAAAAAAAATTAATGCAGTCATCAAGGATTACTAATTTATAATATACTATATTCGAACAGAAAACGTAGCCTAGGGATACATAAATAAAATCTAGAATTACATATTATGTTAGTTATCCTCGGTATACGCATTCAAAATATTTTTTTATTTTTTTTTGATACCCCACATATATTGTATTATTTGCTTTATATTGTTACGAGCTACTGAGTACCTGCTTAGTGCTAAAATTTTTTTCAAAAGTGATCTTAAGACTAGAAAAACGTTAATTAGTGCGTATTAAGGAACAGTTTAATAATAACTGAGTTAAATATTTGGAAGACATTTGGCGAATATAAAATTAAGAACAGTACTACTGTCCAGTCTTACCTTTCTTTGGTAATAAATTAAACGGTTATAAATAAATTTATAGTGTTTTAATTTGTCTCCCAAAGTCACGCCCCGTGACAATATTTATTAATAACTTATTTATTCGTTCTTTACTCTAAATCGTGAATGGGTTTGCCACACTCCACTGTACAATCTACTTTCGTATCTCTTTGGCCAGCTCCAGGCTTCACTTCCATACGTCACAGGCTATTACCAGGACCCCAGTGTGTACCGCTAGTTTTGTCTCAGTTTAGAAACTAATTTATTCCATGCGCCGTTCACATTTTCACACATTTTTCAGTTATATCATTTTATATTAAATTCACGATATCTCTCTGTAAAAGAAGTATTTCGATTTTATACTCGCGCACAAGTATCTCGTTATTTTTCAACTTCTCAAAACCTTTGTGTCGAGACCAGATGAATCACGTTGAACAAATAATATTAAGAAATGTCGTAAGATGCTGAAAGAATATAATTCATGGTAATATCTTCCAAACGTCAAACCATACTTAGCCGTGAGAACGATATGTGAGACATAAATATGGCGCTCCAGAGCTGTTAGTAATAACCACTAAATGCACAAGCCGTCGCGCAGAATTTCAAGCCCACGTGGTAATCTTATATTTTTTATCAAATTTAAGTTGGCAATATTTTAGAATTATTTGTCACTCTTTTTTATTGCCAACCGCGATTTCCACACATTATTATGCATATTCCTTTGTTACGGCGTATTCGTCATAGATTTATTTAAAAAAAAATCATGAATCTTATTAAATCACAGAAAATTGGTTTATACCAATTTAATGTCTGTGTAGTATAGTCATACTAATATTTTTATGCGGACAATGTCTGAACTAGCCGTTTTTTGATATATTTCTTTATTTTGTCATTTTTAATATATTATTTAACTGTAACTGGTTGCGGATATTTTATACGAACCGTATGTTTTTCCGAGAAACGATTCTCGACGTTTCGTTGAATTATTATTCAACGTCATCAGGAGGACGACCTTTACCCGCGGTGGTAGAGGGCGGACTTGTTACTGCTTTCGAGGGCGTAAATTATATGCACTTTGTTGTGGAGTGTTCACTTCTTCTACAATATGTACTAGTTGCGTCGGCGGACTTTACTGCGACGTCTCTCAAGGGTTGAATCAATGTCGTAAGAACAGGGCGCCAAATACTTGATAGTTTGCAACTGTCATCTCTATTGAAATTGGGATGTTTGTATATTTCAATGGACTCCCTCACTAATTTGGTTGAAGGTGAGGTTCTGTTAATAAGATTTTTGTCTGTACTGTATGTAAATTGAAAAATTCTCTATAAATAAAAGACCCTTTGCAGGTAAAAAATATTATTCAAATATTATTAAAATATTATTAAAACACAGTGTATAGTATTGTCGCGGTATCGTGGCTGTGGGTGGCAAATGAAACACTATAAATTAATTTAAATTAATTCACTGGACACGAATTAATTTAACTGGAGCACCGTTCTTCAATTTATACCAAATTTAGTAACTGGAATTAATTATCACTCATCTGTGAAACAATTTATTCTCGTTTGCTAGAATATTCGCCCATCTGTGGAATATTCGCGTTGACTATTGCTTGCCTGCTGGTTTCGTTTTCTATGGCGTTAGTCCGTTGTCAGAAATAACCAACTCTAATTGTGCGGCGTGACGCTCCCGTATTTATAGAGTAATTTTTTATCCCGTATTTATTTATCCCGAGAGAACACTTGTTCATGTCGATTTTGCGATCCTTCCAGAATCTGGACCATCGCAGACTCTTCTAGCAATTTCCATTTTTTCTGATCCTACCTTCTAGTGAGAACATGTATGTGCGTACTATAAAATAAATATTTTATAACATTGTTAGAAATTACTGTTTAACATAGTTTGTTGCCTGTGCTACAAAAATAGTACTAACTTGCTCGTTTCCTGATTCGAATGAGACTCGAACCCCCGGTGAAACGAACTCTGGATCGCTAGAGTTTCTTAAACCACTAGACCAACAAGCATGTGGCATGTGCCTGTGAGTATTTATCATTAAATATTCACAATATCACGATTCCTCTTTTTCTTCGGTTTCTTTACTGGTCAAATGGATCGTGCATATGAATGTTGGGTCTCCCACGTGAATTAAAATTAATTGAAAAAATCCGATGAAATAAATTTCATAGAATTAACAATGTCAAAACAAAATCATTTTTCTCTTTTGGAAGAAAAAAAATCAGTTTTATAAAATACTAGCTATCCTTACCCGGCATTGCACGGGTTAAGGATTAAGTTTAAAATAAATTTGTGAGGGTAAACAAAAGCATCGAAAATATATAAGCGGAGGGGAAGAGTTAAAAGAATAGGGGGGGAAATGTATCATATGTTACCCGCCGAGTCCTGACGAATAAGATTCCAAATTTTGAGGTCCGATCGGCCGAAGGGTACAGATTTACCTAGAAAATATATCAGGGGAGGGGAAGGGTTAAAGGGATAGGGGGGAAATGTCGCATATATTACCCGCCGAGTTCTTAATAATAAGTTTCCAAATTTTGAGTCCGATCGGTCAAAGGGTACAGATTTGCATCGAAAATATGTCAGGGGGAGGGGAAAGGGTATGAGAATAGGGAGCAAATGTTGCCTATGTTACCCGCCAAGTCCTAAAGAATAAGTTTGCAAATTTTGAGTCCGATCGGTCAAACGGTACAGATTTGCATCGAAAATATGTCAGGGGGAGGGGAAGGGGTATGAGAATAGGAAGGAAATGTTGCATATGTTACCTGCGGAGTCCTAAAGAATTAGTTTACAAAATTTGAGTCCGATCGGTCAAACGGTACAGATTTGCATCGAAAATATGTCGGGGGAGGGGAAGGGGTTTGAAAATAGGGAAGAAATGTCACCTATATTACCCGCAGAGTCCTAAAGAATAAGTATGCAAAATTTGAATCGAATTGGACAAACGGTGTGGATTTGTATAGAGAACAGGCAGACAGACAGACATTGAGTTTTATAAACTCTTTATGAACTCCTATGCAGTTCAACGGTGGGGTGCGTATGCTAATTTAAGGGCCGATCGTATAGATAGATAGTTATATCTCATAATGTGGTTTTTCATTATCCCGGTATTTCATAAACTTTATCTTCTAATCTAACTAAACATTTATGAATACGTAATAGTTTTATAAACACTTCTTAATGCATTCATTGAAAAAATATGTTAAATATTTCAGAAATTACCTTTGAATGCACGCAGGTAGGAAAATAATTGTAAACGTAGATTTCATTGTTTTTCCATGATTATGACACGCAATGTGGTGTTACGCCGTAAAAATATTTTTAAATTACTTTAGTAATATTAACTGTTGTTTCTTGTCTTCTTATTGAAGAGATGCGATAAGGATTGGCAAACTTTACTTCAGACGCGCGAAATAATTCAAGGAATAGCACTGCATCCAAACCAGTTTCTTGCGTTTCATTCATCTAAGAATTATTTTCCTTTCCTGACATTTCTTATTTTTTCTTCTTTCTTTCTAAGTAGCGCCTATTTTTCCCATCTGAGTACATTTTATCTTTTCCTCATCCAATCAATAGACGTTAGCTAATATCGCTTTGTTTACTGCGGTCCGGTAAAGCTCTACAGTACACTAGCCAAACCATTGCCTCAGGTTCTTAAGTCATGTTCTTATTCCAGGGCCCCGATTTCTATAATTTTTTCCCTGCATTATTAAGCACATATATTTGGATACCTCGTTGCGTTTTTTTTACGCTTCAACAGGCCAAAAAGCCCAATTTCTGAAGGTATACACATCACAAAAACACCCATGCTTGATTAATCACATATTAATTGTGACCTCACTGGCAATCGAACCCAGAACCATCGGAGTGAAAAGTCAGTGTCGTTATCCGAACGATAACATTTTCATTAATTAAGATGAATTATATACGTCTCACAGAGGCGAAGCTATTTAAATTGGAAAATATTTTATATGGCCGCGCAGCGGTCACTACCAGCCGCGAAGTGACCACCATAGCCGGGTTAAGCAGCAATCAAATAGCAATATCTGCATAGCGGCCCAGACAACGACGCAGCCGCCCGCAGGGCCTAGCAATAATAATAACCAATAATAACAATAATAATAACCAAAAATATTGGCAATAACCGATTTCTTTACTGCTAAATTATGCATCAGTCTGATTTCTTCATATTAAACTTTTTCAGTTATGTCTAGTAGGCACGACTGATACGGAAGCTTTTGCTCTTAGAACGGTCCTTGGGTCTTAGGTATACGGTGGGTATACACTAATAATAGTATGATAGAGAATAAATTTTAAGTGACCTGTGTACCTGTGATCAGCTGTAAACGTTAATCTCCAACGAAGTCTCTTTACGAGATCGAGCCTTTTGACACTGCGCCGCTCTGGACGCGCGGTGAAGCTGTCACGTCCACACCGCGGGCCCTAAATATCGGCGAAGTGGTAATAATTCCGCTCCTTTCCCGCATCGGCCGTTTTATTCGGCGCACAATACAAGTGGGCGTCACGCTCAAATTGAATTATTAAACGGTAATTCCTGCGACGTTAATGATAGGTGTGTTAACAGGGCACTTCCTCGCCGGGCACAGTAAATATTACAACAATTAATAACGACCGCTCGCACGGGCCGCCTGTGACGAGTTAAATGCTGTAAGTTATCACGTACGGTGTTAAATTTAATCCATTTTAGACTTACTATGTTATGTGTAAGTAATGATGGATATACAGTGTTAAATTTATGTAATGTTGGGCATATTGCGTTTAATTTAAATCATATTCTCTAATTTTAAAGCTGTTAACTCGTAGTTGATTTAATTAAAACACATTTTAACTTTTTTCCACTATTTATTGTTTTTTGAGCGTGCTCGTTTCAGCCTGTCGCGGCCATCTACAGATCTCATAATTGTTATTTATTTACTAACTAAACAACCATTCCTGTGAGGATAAGTAGAGAAGCTGGAGCGCCTCACTCTTCTACCCTGACATACAACCCTCGCCCCATCCACATTCATGCATTTTTGCGTCCTAACGGAATAACTTTCCAGTATCTGATTTACCTGGTCATGCCAAGTCTTCCACGGCCGTTTCTTCCACGCACATTGTTTCGTTGTGTTAAGCATACTAATTCAATTGTCTTTCTTAAATGGAAAGAGGTCTCTACCTGACTCTACCATTTGTCTCATTGGCTCCTGGTTACAGATTGTGTACAAAAAAATTATAAGTAGATTTCATCTAAGTTATCAATATTCCGTATTTTCTTGTGATATATTTTCACGTGAAATCTATGCAGAATGCCCCTAAAGGATGATGAGATTATGACATTCCTTCTATGATGTTTAATTTTTACCAGTTTTCGGTTTTTCACGTTCGGAAAAAGCATTTTTAAAAGTATTTTCATATTTTTAAATCCTTTATATTAAGTTCTTGATAGTGGAAAAATCTTGAAACTGAAAATTTATACACTTCACGTCATCCAATCGAGAAAAAATTTTGCAATTTTTTTTCGACTTGACAATACATCCTTACATACATTTCGGGTTACACATACACGCACACAATAAAATACAAAGTTATCTCAGATGTTCGGGCAAGTCCCTACTTTCAGGTACTATTCTAATATTATTAAAACCATGGACACTTTAATATTTATCCCCTTATTTAAAATTGCAACAAAACAAAGGCTGGTTGTTTTTCTGTAAAATGGTTTTGTTTGTTGTGAATTTAAAAAAAAAACAAATTATAAAAGCGTGACATTAGAATGGATATCTACTATATAATATTATGTCTTAGTTAGTTCAACAGGTTCACATTAGTACAACAGGTTTGAGTAAATCACCACAAATCCACCAATCACAAATAAATTAATTGTGACCTTACCAGGAATCGAACCCGGAACCCTCAGTGTGAGAAGCCAGTGTCATGCCCACTGGGCTATGAAGGCTTACTCTTCACTATGTGATGTACCTGGTAAATCCATAACAGCGTAGAAAAAATAATATATGTAGTTTCATAGATGCTTTCATACTTGTTTTGTACTACAATTGCAGCGAGCACTTGTGGAACACTACAGACTTTATTATTATTTTATATTAATTATTACAGCTCATAAAACTACACAACTCAACTTATTTTATTATTTCGTTATGTTATTGTTGACATTTCATCATTTCTTTTCTGGCCTTTAAAACACTTAAAATATATTAAGTGTGTGACATTTAAAATCTTTAAATGGAAGAAACGGTTAAAAAATTACACGCTAAATGAAAAGACAGGTGTAACCATAAAATAGCCGTTGCGTTAATAGTATAACTTGGCAATAATTTTTTGATACTTGTAAATGTCACAGATATCCGTTAATATTACAGTTTATTGGAATAATTTATTCGATGAATAAGTAATTAATTATATCTGCGGCCTAATAATTTTGAAGATAATAATTTAAAAAAAAAGTAATACTTTTTTAATTTACTGTTCAAATGAGAGCTGTGAAGGTTGTGTGAAAGTTTTTCGCATGTGTGACAAAGTTTAGAAAGTTCAACCAAAATTTAAGTAAAAAGTTAACTTACCTTTTAAAACACAAAAAAAATAAGGCAAAAGTTTTGTCCCACCTCTGTGACTCTGTAAGTGAAACACAAAATGGAAAGTTTCAGTTATTACTCAGTTGCGTAATACAGTTATTGTTTTGTTCTACGATGATGAACACTAAATCACGTTATTTTCAATATACACACACTTATTTTGTATATTGCGCTACCCTTTCAAACCATAATGTATTGTATCACTGTATATTTAACATAGAAGAAAACATCTCATGAAAATTCTCTAAATTCATGAAGACATTTATCATTTTTACGTAATACATGATTGTGCTAAATACGCATCAAGTAATTCCTTTGTTTTCCATTTCCTGCTTTAAAATCAAATCGTATGAATTTTTTCTTTTTTTAAGTGAAGTGTACAGGTTTTTTTAAATACATTTAGATATTATTCAATGTGTAGAAATATTATACATACATTATTGAACCTCCAGTCAGATACATCGATAGAAATTTTTATTTTCTTGTGTCAATTAATTTTTTCTACCAGTAATTATATTTTTGACGTTTAATTGGCTTGTTGTTGTAGTGGTCATGATGCTCGCCTGGTGATCCGATGATCGGTGGTTCGAGACCCTTTCCAGAATACCAGCAAGTTAATTCTGTTTTCATAGCATTAGCGTTTAGCTTATTTTGAAAATAATGAGAATATTGATGCGACACGCATTCCGCGTTCGTATTTCTATTTAAAAAAAATTAGATAAGAATATACGTTTTGTTCGAAATGTGTTAAACTCGAAAACATACACGGCGACGGATCGATTGAAGTCGAATGAATCGATAAAAATCTTTAAAAAATTGAAAATATAATTTTTTACAAAGTTTTTATCATTTTATTTGAGTAATATTGAATGAATTTTTCAATGAACGAATGAATTTTTCATAATCGATTTAAGTTACTGTAATGATAGTTCAATTTTTTGCAAAAAAAATATGTTAGAAATAGACATTTCGAAAAATCGTTTTTTTTTTAATTTGAAGCTTGAGGTTTACATACTTTTATTATGTTTGTGAAGAGCGCTCGATGATATGAGAATTCAAAGCAAGGTGGAGGACTTATATTATGGACCTGGAATCGGTAATTTTATGTAAGTTGAAAAATTTCGCGATTTATTCATTACCTAATTTTCCAACACGTTTTACTCGAAACCATGTCTTAGAAATCGGTGACCAAAATATCTTGGCAACCACGGAACCGATTAACTTGAAATTTATAGTGGTTATTCTATTCATAATTATCTAGTCTTTGATGTAGGATTTCTTTTTTAGGTGACTTAGTTTTTATATCGGTATAATAAACCCGAATTTTTCAAACACTCCTACGTCAAAAACTAAATAATAGTGTTAATATTGATAATCTTTTTGTTTTCTTCTTATTCTGATGATTATTTTTATTCGGATGAAATTGGAGTGGCCACAGCGGAGGACCTTTTTATTCGGCAGTCGACAGAATCCAAAAATTTTCCGCCAATGTTGAATATTTTTTAATAAAAAAATTGTTTACACATTAATAAAGTGTGTACTTTTATGTAGAAATGATATCAATACCATAATTCATATAGGATTCCTTAAAAAAATTCACAAAAATTGCCTTTTTTCGCGATTCCTAGGTAGGTATTCTCCCTTGATCCAACTTGAAACAACCGGGCCTTAATCTACTACAATTTCAGTGCTTCACGCACGCCTTTCGAGATGTCCATTCGTCGTTAACCACAATAAAAATTATGTTTAACGAGCCCTACTGAAGTAACTGATGAGGGTAGTTCTTATTTACTTACTTACTTACCATCACGGCTCTTCGCCATGATGGTAAGCCTAGTGGATAGAGCGCCACACTCTTATGTCCTGACATACAACTCTCGCCTCATCCACATTCATACATCTTCGCATGCAAGCTCGACGGTTGTTGAGGCTTCTAAAGGGACTATCTTCCAGTCTCTGGTTAATCTGGTCGTGCCATGTCTCCCACGGTCGCATTCCGTTTCTGGCACCGTCAAAATTCGCGTTATATATCTTTCTTACCATTCTTTTTTCATTCATTCGCCCAACATGCCCAAACCACCTGAGCGACCTGTTTTTAATTCTATTAATTATGCTTAGATCAGCTTTTCATTCATTCCTAATTTCTTAATTCATTTAATCTTTAACGGTATAAATATCTGGATACCACGAAAACTAGTGTCAGAACTTGAGTTTAATACAAACCGAATCCAAAAATTTAAATTACGACCGTTCTAAAGGATGTTCAACATTCGACTGCCATGTAATGTCAAACTAGTACCACGTCCAGCACCACGCTTTAATCTAGTTCTAGTAAAGGTAGGTAATCAAAAGACACAATCAATTGAGAGAAAAAAAGACTAAAAGACTGTTTAACAAAGCATATAATAACAAGAGCTTTCAGGTAATAGACAGCTCCAATAAAGAAATCGATACATAATATTATTTTGAAGACACCTTCTGCATTCCTGTTGATTGTCGTGGTATATAGGTGTCTCCAACGGGGATTATCCAGCTGTTTTGCTGTGGCATATTTATGCAATTTATTTATTAATGATAATGTCCTGAACTGAGCTTTTTCATAATATGAAACACAAAACAAGTGTTCAAATAGCATAGCTTTCTAAGTACCTACATAAGCAGGAAATTTAAAAAATATATATCAACAATATAAATGCAATAGGTAATAACTACATAAGAAAATAAAAAATGAAAGAATATTAAGAAGATAAATGCAATAGATGATATTAAGATTAAATATGTAGGCAAATTATAAAATATTAGATAAGTAGATTTGTCTTTTATACGTGTATAGTGTTCGTGCTTTGAATGTATCAACAGAGCTATATTGATTGCCTAGGGGGTGCAATATCTACATATAGGCAATTCATAATACAGTTAGTGCGCTGGGTACCTACATAAAATAGCTAACCGACCGCCCACGTACTCTATAAGCAATCATTTGTAAGTATTTAATTAATATAGTATGAGGCCTACATTATTTTTATAAATACAATAGTGTTCATTTTCCCTGTATCTTGCGTCTATATACGAGTATATAATTCAGATTTTCTCTGGAAGCACATCGAATTAATAATTTGTATGTCGCCAGATGTGTAGAAATTTAATTTAGCTCTGGAATAGGACGAGGTTCCTACCCCCTTCCACTTGGTTACTAGGGAGGTGCCTCACCGCTAGACCAAACGAGCATATCATTTTTATATCATTTACTTATTCCTATAATAGACATGATGATCATTTAGTCGTAATATATGTAGTTTCAATTTTCGAAAATGTATTT
Source organism: Agrypnia vestita (assembly GCA_016648135.1). Lineage (NCBI taxonomy): Eukaryota > Metazoa > Arthropoda > Insecta > Trichoptera > Phryganeidae > Agrypnia > Agrypnia vestita. The sequence continues at coordinate 289,031 of JADDOH010023421.1, forward strand.
GAATTGTAACATAATGAGACCATCTATTTTTCCAATTAAAAAATATATATTGAGATTTATTTTTAATCAGCTGTTTGTCAAAAATAACAGTACTTTTACATGTTTGTTCCTAACGAATAAGTATGTAAGTATTTATTTTATTTTAAAAAAAAATCGAAATAAAAATTGTTCGAAAAATAATATTTCGAAAAAAAATTGTTTAAGAAAAAATTTTCGAAAAAAAAATATCGTAAAAAATTACGGATGTTACATGAAGTTACGCAGACGGACGAACGGACAGACATTATTGTAATTGGGATACCTACTATCTTTACTACCTAGATTAGATTGCATGTATTCATTTCATATGCCCTCATATTTCATTGAAAAACACAAAGAAAACATCCGTAATATTTTAACACATTAATAATAAATTTAAGAAAATTTTTCTTCTTGACGGTTAAATGTAAATTTCAACGCTTAATATCTCATGATAGAAATGACGTTGCACGCTAAAAATAGTTGCGTTTACTTAGAAATTCCAGAGTGAATAAACTTTGTAAATATTGCGACGTCAAAGCGCACCGTGTTTTACTGCTTGGCAAAATAAACTTTTCACCTTATAATTTTGGTAAATTTAGTGGTACATTTAGTGAACACTAATACATAATCCCAATTATAATAATTACGTTGTCTGTCCGCCTGTCTGTCTGTTTGTCTCCGTAACTCGTTTATTGTAAAGAAAAAAATTGTGTATAGTAATTTTTTTCTTTTTTTTACAGTAATTTTTTTTATATAAATAAATAAATAATTGTTCCTTAGGAAAACCGACATGTAAAAGTACCGTCATTTTGACGGGTTACAGCTAGTGACAAACATAAATTAGAAATTTGTCAGTTTATGTAACACATAGTGAAGGATGAAGTTTTTGATTTTAAAATGAATTCAGTTTTAGGGTAGTAGCTCACAAACGTACCATTTATTTAACATATCGCGTGCAGTGGCGTGGCACTTTCACTGCGCGCACTTGGCGCTGCACGGCGCGCGCGCGGGCCGCTCCCGGCGCGACAGATGTCCGGCGCGGCGGTTAGTGCACCGGTGGGCAGTGGGCAGTGGGTACTGCTTAAGGTGCAGAGATCCGCAACTCCGGGGTCAAGACCTCTGTGATGTTTGCAGACAACCTACATAGAAGTGGCTTTTTTGTTTTCTATAATACCGCACGGAAAAAGCAGAGTTGTAGATATACAGAGCGCCTACCCTGTTATTTGGTAATAGTCATATTTGCAAAAATAATTTCAGCATTTTAAATTGACAAAAATATTTTTTGAGACTGCAATTTATGTACCTTTTAACATAGAGGGTGTAACAGAGCTAGTCCACGCCTTAAAATATAGATCCCTGCCTAAATTATGAGTCGAAAATTTTAGAGCAATTACAAAGTTTGATTTTTTTTTTAATATTTATTCTTATGTAATATTATTCTATCTTCTGTAAAACATTAAACTATCATTAAAGTTTATACCGAACATTAAAAATTCATTCGTTTTAATGCGAGTCAAATAAAACGATAAAAATTTTATTTAACTTGTAACGAGGCGAGTTAATTTTTGCTGTTTTATAAAAGTTAATAATATTTCTCTATCATAACTATTTATATTAGGACATTGTTGCTTGAACATTTTCGATTCATAATTTAGGTAGATAGGAATTTACCCATAAAGTACTGTGTATATCCTGAATAATTTAATATCATTGAAAACATCATATCTAAAAAAAAGAGTCAATCCGTCGAATAGTCGTTTCTCATGACATGGATCACTATTTCCAAGGAGTCTTTCGTTAACTTTTCCGATTCCTCTCTATTACTCTCGCCATTCCGCAGATCTCCATAGGAGCACGCGCAGGATCTATCTCAGGGCGACATTTTTTCAAGATGTCAGAAATATTGACGAATACGTCCTAGGTACATACTTATGAGCCTGTCGGAATTTTTCAACACTGGCTGCTTGCAGATATCGGTGTTTCAAGCTGTCCACGATATTCTTAATACGCGTCTCCTGTACCTCATTTCGAAAGCATAATTTTTTCGACCTTAATTTTCCAAGTCTACTGCGTACCTACCTACAAGAGGATGGTACATATTCATGTGAGTTAAAAAATATTTACTTAACTAATTTAAATAATTTATAATTAAAAAATATTATTGCGTATGTTGTAATGTTTTTTGTTTTTTGTCTTAATCGTATTACTTATTACTACAGGAAAGGCTGTTTCTTAAATAAAAATATATTTCTTAGTGTGAGCTCTCATCAGGAATTATTCACAGGATATAGGAAAATAGTTATAAATTAATCAAAATTTCAAATAATGTATTCCTAATTTATATAATTTTTAATATTAATAAACTGATTGCAAGCAATTTTCGGGTCAATGTCTCACACATATAGGTACGCAGGCACGCCGACGGGACTTAACTTGACGGTCTGACGCCCAATTTTCCCCACATCGAGAGCAAAATATTTAAACATCAAAAATACCGCCCTAATTCGCGCATTTCATTCAAGTTAATCGAACATAATATTTTCGTTGTCTGTCTGTCCGTCCGTCCGTCCGTCTATCTGTCTGTCCCCGTAACTCAGTGTAACGTGAATTCTCGGCTAAAAAAACAAACTAAACGGCCGAAGATGGGGCAACGATAGCGACGTTTCTATCGCCGAGCCTGCATTACTCTTTAAAAGTACAGTAGATATAGAACTTAGCAAAGACGCTTTCATGTTCACCCCAATCGCCAGGGTTTAGAAAAGTACCTCTAAATTGCCGGAAATATGAAAAAAATATTCAAATATTTCAATAGATGTCGGAAGGAAGGGGCATGTAAAAGTAGCGTCATTTTTGACGGGTAAAAACTCTACCTATTAGCTATGTTAGAAAATTCAACAATCGAAGACCGTGCATGAGAACATGTACGAATGTGTTTGAAGCAAAAGTGGTGTGCCAGAATAGAAGAGTGGCGTATGTCTGCCCCTGCGAAAAACGGCCTGATGGTTAGTTAGTGAGTTAGTATCCCTTAATACTTCCGTGATACGATGACTTACTTGACAGGACTAAAATATCTAAAGAGAACTAGTAAAATGTAAAGAAAAGAGCCTTGCTTCTGTAGAAGCAACCAAATAGTAATATTTGTTATTGTGAACAGAAGAACCAAACATCAATAATTGATCTTGTGGTCACGTGTTAGGACTTAATGGAATGTAAACTGGTTTGCCAAAATGTCTTGTGAGCAGAATGCAGTGTGTGTTCAAATATACCTACTTGGCCATATAACTCATTTTTTTAGAGGTCATCTTCAACGGTGGACTTTAATATATGGCTGACTATATTTACAGCCTTCATTGAAGTGCCACCTCTGTAGATTTCAACTATAATAATTTGCTTATGCCTCTAAGGGTAAACAGAGCTCTCATTGCGACAGAGTTGCAGCATTTGCGTGCCTTAAAAAAAATACTAGAAATTATTGTTTTATGAAATATTGAAAAGAAAGTGCTTCTAAATTTAAAAAAAAATATTTTTTAGATCACAAATAGTTGCCCAAAATTATGATTTTTATATTTGCATTTGTATGTCGAAATTCTTCTATATATTAAAAGTATATAATTCTTAGGTTATATTATCCAATTGATGAAAGTACTTTGTAGGAAAAAAGTAAAGTGTATTGTCTTTATTAGTATTATTAAAAAGTACAGTGTATCTAATTCTAACGATTTTTAGATATATACGCCTTTGATGGGCCAGAAAATTGTTCTACCTGCAGTATAACGAATGTTATGTCCGTGTCGGAATAGGACAAGGTCTTAACCCAATGACGTCTTAAGTCCTAACCCCATTAGGTCTCAAGTCCTAACATCCTGTGGGCATTCATCTACTTTCATTGTACCATTTATAACCTTTCATAAAAGTAACAATTATCTTTATAAACTATAAAATTCCATTTTTCGGGTTAGGTATGTATAATTAAAAACATGTTCTTCTGAATATAACACATCAACATTGTAAATATGATTCTAAACGCCTCGAAAGCGTAGGTATGCAGTAGGTACCTAATGATGAATAAATAGTAGACTGATTGACTTGTCCGTAACTCATCAAGTCCCGTGACCCAGTCAGAACATGACATTATTTCATGACTGGTCATGACTAACTTGAAACATACCGTACTTATGTTGGTTTCGTATGCTGCGTGTACCATGAACGAATATTTTTATTCTTCAGAAAATCCACACTGTAGATACTCTCTCCCCAACATTAAGAGATTAATTCTCGCTTGCTTTGAACATGTTTCTATTAGAAATGGAGGATGGATCACTTGCAATGATCTAGAATGAAGTCGATCTCGAACAGGATTGATGGATAAAGTACATGAAATGTCTAAAGCCTCGCTACATTACACAGGATCGCGAAGATGGATGCAATCTCATTATAGAATATTCTAAGATTGGCGTCGTATAGCTATATTCCTTCTAAAGCTGTAACCGTTCGTCAACAAGACAACTCTGTGCTGTATACTGTGATGCATTTCGTTACAGGTGCTCTTGAAGTTTTTTTTATATATTTTACATTTTTACCTTCTATATGCAGAGAATGGTCAAGATAGGTTATTTATTTTCGTAAAATATTATAATATTTGTTTTCGGTATAAAATCTTCTCTGATTGCTCTTTCATTAATATTATCATTTTTTTACAAATTATTTGAATTATTTTAATATTTTTCAAACATTTTATTTTGAATCCTTTATAATTGTACATTTTTTTCTGTTTTTGAGGGTTTGAAATAAACTTTTCCTTAGTCTTGTAGTGTCGCAAGGCTTTGCTAAAAATAAATAATATTAGGTCCTTACATATGAAATTGGCGTTTTGCCGTACTGGCAAATTTGATCTCAAATATCTTCTCTTTGGTTAGGAATTCCATATCCAAATTTATACAGCTATTTACTCATGTATTTGTGTTTTGAAAATTATAATTCATTTGTTTTTTCCTCAATTGTTTTTTTCTTTGCGTCACTCAGTTTAGAAAATGAAAAACTTGAAATATCGCGTTATTTACGAGTACGAGTTCCACCGTGGCACCAGTGCTGCAGAAACGGCTCGAAAGATTAATGATGTGTATGGCGACGGTGCCGCAAAAGAAAACACAGTGCGTTTTTGGTTCCAACGTTTTCGTTCTGGAAATTTCGACCTGCAGAACAAGCCCCGTGGACGGCCGGAGACCAAAGTTGATAATGAAGAATTGAAGGCTATTGTGGAAGCGGATCCATCGCAAACCACATCCGAGTTAGCTGCAGGCTGCGGTGTTAGTGATAAAACTGTTTTAATCCACTTGAAGCAAATTGGTAAGGTGAAAAAGCTTGAAAGGTGGGTACCTCACGAATTGAGTGAAGCAAATCAACAAACGCGCGTTGACTGCTGCGTTGCATTACTCACACTACGGCACAATAATGAAGGGATTTTAAATCGAATCATTACCTGTGATGAAAAGTGGATCCTGTACTATAATCGGAAGCGCTCATCGTAATGGCTGAACCCTGCCGAACCAGCCAAACCATGCCCCAAGCGAAAATTGACTCCAAAAAAGTTACTTGTGAACGTTTGGTGGACTAGTGCTGGTGTCGTTCACTACAGCTTTCTTAAATCTGGCCAGACGATTACGGCAGATGTCTATTGTCAGCAACTGCAAACCATGATGGAAAAGCTAGCTGCTAAACAACCAAGGCTGGTTAATCGCTCTAGGCCACTGCTGCTTCATGATAACGCTAGACCACACACTGCACAATAGATGGCTACCAAATTAGAGGAGCTTCAATTGGAATGTCTAAGACATCCACCGTACTCTCCGGACCTTGCCCCAACAGATTACCATTTTTTTCGAAATTTGGATAACTTCTTGCAAAGGAAAAATTTCAACTCCGATGGGGCAGTCCATACCGCCTTCAAAGATTTTTATTGATTCCCTCCGAATGGTTTTTTTAGTAAAGGGATCGATGAACTACCTATGAGATGGCAAAAGTGCATTGATAGCAATGGTACATACTTTGATTAAATAAATATATTATAATAAAAAAAAATCGGCTTTATGTTCCTCCCATACTAAACGCCAATTTCATATGTAAGGACCTAATATTATTTAAACAAGTTTACTGCACACATTGCATTAATTCTTTGTTTTATATTATTTTTGGACAGTAATTAATTGTATATCTAAATATTTCTATGAGTTTAAGTAAGCTTCCGATTTTATTATTTAAGTCATAACAATTTCATTGCATTGCGAAGTTCTAGTATCTATCAAAAATGCGTTTATTTTTTTACAAAAGTGTCATTCAGTCGAAAGTTTTGCAGCTATATTGTATGATTGCAGGATCATATTTTTTTTTGTACTATTTTATTTATTGTTATTGTGGTTGTATTCATTTTTAGTTTATTTTGAGAATATCGTTATTGTTTAGACTCCATTGCTGGAACCGAAATCCTTCACCACAGACCTCAGTCTTATTAAGGAGACAGCGAATATCTTTTACATAAAACTAAAAAGCAATAATGAAATTGACTGAAAAATTAAATAAATGAAATGTAAAAGTATATAATTCTGTACTCACTGTACGCTTAAATAAATAAATAGATGCTGGGAGATGCAGACATGATATAGTTACTATAAACCTAATATTTTTGTATCAGAAGGCACATAACGATATCATGCAAGTGTGTGACACGCGTGCAACTGAAACTACCCCTAATAGAGCCCAGTATATACATTTTATTTCAGGATAAATGTAATGTTATTTTCGTATTAAGCGAACATGGAGTAACAAGCTAATCCCATTCCGGGCTAGGCCCTCGGGCGTTCGATGCATTGCACTGCTCGCCCTACAGCAGGGGTGGTTTAGTTTGATATGCAGATCGCGCTTGCGCTCGGTAAATGCATTCACGGCGCCTCCGCGGTGGCCGGCGCTGGACAGCCGGGCCCGCTCCATTCTGCAACAATGATTTAATGAGGGCCAGCCCGTTGTGTTCGACCCCCGCTTTAGTGAAAAATCAAAACCCCGCGAGTTGGGGGAGATGGGTTCATCTGCGCCAGGAATTGGAAACTGATGGTTTATTATCTCGTGTTTTAGAGGAATTACGGTTATAAAACAGTAGCTTGTCGGCAGTTATGATTCTCGCCTAGAGATACAGTGGTTCTAGCCCCATTTCAGGACACCAGCAAGTTAGTTCTATTTTCATAGCACAAGCGTTTACATTGATTTGAAAATAGTAAACGTATTGATGCGATACGTATTCCTGATCATTTTTGTATTTATTAAAAAAATGTACTTTCAAAATTATTGTGTCAAATCCCAAGTAAAGGAAAACAAATTGAAATGTTAAATTATAATGCTTTTTCTTGCTATAAGATATAATGTGTACAATATTACAGTTAACAGATATGTTTTTGTAGTTTAGGTAGTGTATATATTAACTATTCATTTGACGAAAACGTCATGCCACTAGTATCCTATAGGACATGGATATGGGTTTCCATATATTTATATAATATAATAAAATATTATTTAAATATAAAAAAATATAAAATAAATATTAAAAAATAATAATAATAATAAAAATATATATATTTTTGGTAGTGTATATATTAACTATTCATTTGACGAAAACGTCATGCCACTAGTATCCTATAGGACATGGATATGGGTTTCCATATATTTATATAATATAATAAAATATTATATAAATATAAAATAAATATTAAATAATAATAATAATAAAAAATATATATATATATAAATAAAAATAATAATAAAAATGAACTTTGTTTTCACCATTTTTGTATTGAAAAATATCAACATGTTTCAGAGACTATGACTCTTTCGTCAGGATATTTTTCAATACACAACTGGTGAAAATAAAGTTCATTTTTATTGATTATATATTAATAATGTCACCACAAAATTATTTTGCTCTTTTTGAAGAAATTAAATTTATCCAATCTAGTCCTTACTATTTTGATTCAAACTTTTATTATAGCTAATCTTATCTCTTGTTTATTTTATCGTTATTTTAACACTGCTAGTATTTTACTGTTATTTTTTAATGAAAGTCTGGCGTGTAGCGAACTCAAATCAACATCATTGTAAATTATTTCCAAACATGGTGAAGTTGCAGTCACGATGGTGCGAAATTAATATTACGCAGAGCTCGTTGTGAAGCAAATGTTCACAACCGCTGACAATTTTCGCCCTGGTACTCTACTATTCTCTATTCCCTTCTCTTGTGCTGATGCATCGGCCACGCTGATTAGTAAGTCATAATGATTTCAGGTTTTTCTGGAGCCGTTTCGCTTCGCCTGTTTTTTGACCATGTGCGTTTCATTTTTATTACGTTTTTCAAAGGGCCATTGTGCAAACTAGCTAAAGTGTTGACTAATTCAAATTCTGTGAAGCCATCATTGTTCACGCTCCATTTTATCTTGTTTTTTCGTCTATCAAATGTGTTTTGTGATAATAAATATAATGTCACCGCTTTTAAATGAATGTGATTGTTGTGATGCTAATATACTCCCCTAATTCTTTCATCATTTAACGTTCGTTTTTGCTTCGTAGGTATTCGTCTTAATGGTTTTTTGATAGACACGTTATGGCCTATTCAGCTCGATAAATCTAATGATACGATTCTTTTTTTATATATATATTATAAATCTGAGTGATATTTAAATCACTGTTTTATACTATTATAATTTGTATATTAAACTTGACGTTTTAAAACGTCAATTTTTTTTCTTATATTCTTCAATGGTTAGATCAAGTCCTAGGAGTTTGCAAATTTGGCGTATGTGAGTTAAGGAGATATCGAGTTCGTTTCAAAAGTACGTCACTTAGAGAGATGAAAAATGGAGAGCAGAATATTAAAAATAATCCTTTTTAAAAAAAGGTCGCTATTTTTTTAACCTAACCTAACCTAAGCTTACTACTAAAAATGCGTGTGGATCGGTATTATATTTTTGCCATTCTCTTATATGGACACTTACCCAAGAACTAATCCGCAAAGTCGAGATGTGGATCTACAGACACTGGATAGAGTGAAGAATGATGAAGTCTTCCGGTGTGTAGAAAAAGACTGAGAAGTGCTGCGAACTATCAAGATAAGAAAATTGGAGTATCTCGGACAGTTTATGAGAGGACCAAAATATAGTCTACACCAACTCATCATCCAGGGTAAAATAATTGGTAAAAGAAGCGTAGGAAGACGCCTGGCTGCGTAACTTGAGGGACTGGTATAAGTGTAACTCGACTGAATTGTTCCGTGCGGCGGTAAATAAAATCGTAATCGCCAGAATGATCGCTGACCTCTGATAGGAGATGGCACCATAAGAAGAAGAATTTAAAAATTAAAAGGAAATCCTTGTTTATGTCGATTTATATTTGATACAATATTTGTTAGATATAACCACCCAATTAGCTCTAGGGCATGATTCTGCATACTACGTGGAATGAATTATAACATTATAGAATGATATAAATATATAAGTGCACCTACGCGTTTGCGTATAAATGCATTTATTTATTTATGATTGTAATACATTATTTTTTAATGGTGGACGTCGCCGCTCAACAAGCCTTGGGATACGTTTTAACATAGAACTTAAATGCATTAAAATAATCAAATACCTACATTACTGCAGCACTCTCCATTTTTTCTTCCTTGTCAGTATTGACATAAAGCATTGATTACGTAACACGCAGTTCGTAATCCACGTCCACAAGTCGGTCTGGGTCTCACAGCTGATTCCAGAGTATGCAACGTTCACCGAAGCCTTCCTCGTGCAAATTTTATACTTTGACGGTCCCCACGGCATCTACTAAAATCAATACAATGCGGGAGAGCAGTTTGATGTTTGACTTTACGTACAAAATTAGCGTATCCGTCCATTTTTGCGACAATTTTTTTACCGGAATAAACTTTTTTTTAAATTTAGTATTGTGCAGTAGTCTATTTTATGGGTTCTTACAAAAAACTCAAAAGTGCATTTTCAGTTAGTATCAGAGTTTACGAATGATTTGTTTTTATCACATTGGTGCATCATAAGGCGGCCGAAAAATTCGCAGAATCTTTTCACCATGCATTACATTGATCCAAGTTTCGTGTTTCTGTCTATTTTTTTGATAATTACAACAAACATTTCCCACTTAATTATTTCATTTCAAATAAAGTAGACACCACTCTGATTTTATAATATATATTTTTCCTTTCATCTTTCCCTACATGAGAAAGAGAATAACATTTTGATATTACATATAAAATATACGACCAACGGAGCAACATCTTGTCAAATATATATTTCATTCCCGCCTTCTTTAAACTTTTAACGTCCACAATGCTGAAACCCGACATAAATTCTTCCTGAAATTACGAAGCCGACTTGTATTACGCAATAGCGACATTCAATAATCACCATTATCATCGCGTGACATTCCCATTGATGTCAAATTTTCCCGTTCGCAATAATAAAATATAGAACGTAACAATATAATATTTTACAGTTTCCGAGTTCTCTGAAGCGTGTCCGATTCCCTGACTCACTTTCTTCCCTTTCATCTTGCGCCGATGTCACCTATTCTCTCTCGGCGCCGTCAATGTACCGTGCGACTTCCTTATTTATTGCTCTCCATCGAGACAAACTAATTTCTGTTCTCGCTTTGTAGTGAACACGCTCTATTGTGTCTAGAAATGTTTTATGTACAATTTTTAGAAAGATCTTTCTACGCATTAATTAACCCTTTCAAGTCACCAGATTTGAGAGTCGTTTGTTTAATAACGGACATCCTGCGGAAACGTGCTTGTCCTACATTTAAAGTTAAGTTCGGTTATAAAATTTGTGTTTTCATTACGAGTAGATCACTTGTAGAATCAAATTCAACATTGTGCGTAATGTCGTAAGGATATTATGGCCTTGCTAGTATAGAAAGATATGTATGAAATAAAATATAAATAAATAATATTTCTTTTTTATAAAATTTAAAAAGGCCGGTTTTGTAGTTTTTGTAATAATGCTTATTTTGCAAAAACAAGTTTTTTTTTAAAGTTTTAAAGAGAGATAACTTTTTTTAGTAATTTTTGGTGAAGTATATTTTGGTATGAGCACAGTATTGACATTATTTTTCCACAATTTTCTCAATAATTGAAGTTTTTTACATAAACAATGTGTCTATTGTCTTGTATAACTTATTTGTAGTACATTATTTTAAAAACCAGAATGATAAAAATTAAATGAATACGACTCTCAAGCTATTAATTAATAGCCAAGCCTAGTTGAAAAATATCTAAACATTTTATATTTTTGTTTTATAAAAAATATAAATGTAAATAAATAAATAGTTTTATAAATGCATATTTTCATTTCTGTACGTAGCATATTTAACATACATCTCTTAAAACAAATATACTACGCGCTTTCTAACTCTATCTTAGGATACGGAATATTAGGGTGGGGTGGTACTTATAAAGCTAGTCTAAAACCAGTGGATAAAACACAAAAAGCCCTACTGAGAGTTATAATGAAAAAACTATTTCGATATCCGAGTGAATGTGTCTATGGGGAATTTAGGGCTTTGGATACTAGACAAATTTATATTCACAAAGTAATTTTACATGTTTATAAAAATGTAAATAGCTATATCCAATTAAACCACCAATACCAAACTAGAAATTCTACCAAAGGATGACAAAAAGAATCTGAAGTTAGGACAAACTCAGTAGGCATACCTAGGCCCAAAAATATATAATTTGATTCCAGATAACTTTAAAACAATGAGACCACATGCTCTAAAAAAACAATTAAATGGGTGGCTCATTGAAATCGGACGAGAACTATTTTAGAAAACCCTAAAATGAATTTCTTTGGAATGCTGTGTAATTTTCTTTCAATGTTTTTTTGCTCATTTAAAATTTTTATTATATATTTTGTAATTTATGTTTTATTTCGATTTCTCTTTTTGCTTTATCTTACTTTACCGATAATTCTGTATTTCTGTTCCTAACTATTTTATCAAATTTAAATTTTATATCATAATTTAAATTTAAAGACCCTATGGCAAGAAGTTGTTAACTAACCATTCAAGTCATTTTGAGATAATTAGACATTTGCATTTCGCCTTTGAAAAATATATTTTATTTCTAATTAAAGGTTAATTTTTATTGATTGATGTCACTAAAATATCAAACAAGTATTTACAAAGTAAAAAAAAGGATTTATGCACCAAAAAATAAAAATATACTTATTTTTCCTATAAAATGTAGTTAACAACCATTTTTTCGCCTCTGGAACTCATTTTTAATAGAATAACACCATTTTAAAATTGGTGAAACACGAACATCAAACAACCCTTTCTCTTTTTGCTGTGTAAATAGTCGACTGCCTTCAAACAGGTAATCCCTAGTTAGGCAGTCGAAGTGCAATTCAATTTTTTTTAAAAGATATGAATAAAAACTATTAATATTATTTTTATTATTATTAAAACACAGAACAGTAACACATAAATATTCTTACTATTTTAAACTAAGACAAACGCTTGTGTTATGGAAATAGGACTTGCTGGTGTCCTGGAATGTTCTTCGAACCACCGACCACTTGATCATTAGGAGAGAGTATTAACCATTTGATTGATATAAGTCACTACATCAAAAGTTGAAGTTAACTATTTAAAAGAAAAGAGAAAAGGTACCGGAAATATAATTATTTTTTTCAATACAAAGAGCATCAGAGCCAATGACACTGAAACATGTGATGTGATATTTATTGATCCTTTACGAGCAAAGTTTCATCGATTGAAGCTAAAATATGTCTTTAGTGATACTAAGGAAGAAGAAAATTGACCGGTATGATACAGATAGGTACAGTTAAAAAGTATTTTCTCCATGATCGTGCAACAGTATTAAAAACTTTTGTTGGTGGGTTGGTAAATTACAGATTGTCTAAAGAGTACATATAATTTTTTTGTACTTCAATGAAAATATCTGCCTACACTCCAAACACCCTTTGTCTTTGGCATTTTAAGGGTGTTCCATAGTAGATACTGCCTAGTCTAATAAAAGAAATATATTTTATTTCCCGAAGTAATACGTTTGTTTCATTTCTACAAATGTTGACAGTGTATGAATAGTATAAATGCCTTTTGTAAATTTGATTAGGTACATAATTTTTAATAAAATCTGCATAACGTTATATAAAAAAAATATTGCTGAACATAGGATCGATAGGGCGCCAGAACTAGGGAAGGCCAAATCTACGATGGAGCACAATGTTATTTTGATTAACACTAAACTAAACTTTGTACTAAGAACGTTGAGATATTTTGACACTACTACAATTTCAAGAAGAGTAATCCCTCCCATCATCAGGTTAGTAATAACTGTACATTATTAATAAATTCTGAACTCTATTTATAACTTCTTTGTTGTAAAAAGTCTATTCAGAATATGTCTATGTTCACAGAATATGAATACTCAATGTAATATATCATTAGGACTATTTATCAGGATTAAAAACGACCTATTGCTAGTCTGTTTGTCAAAAAAATATAATAATATCGCTGATAATGAGGACTGCCCTCTGAAAAAAGGATGCGTAGTTCAAAGTTTAGTTAAGTAACTTCTTCAATAATAGCAAAATATCTTTTTGTTAACTTTAATTATATTACTAAACAGAAAATGCTTTATGTAAAACCACTATTTACTGAATAATCAACATGTTTTGGGGTCAATGGTCTCTTCATCAGAATACAACGTATACTTAAAATTAAAATTGGAAGTATAGACAACGAAAACAAAAAAAAATATAATGCAGTTTGATAACTAATTGAGAACTAATGTGAAAACAAATTTATAATTAAAAGGTAACTTTTTGCAAAATTAATTTTATCTAACTGTAATCCAGTGTTATTTTTATATAAAATTTCTAATCTCTTGTTAATATCAAAAGAATGGTTTGTTTCCTAAAGATGATAACAAAATTCCGAATAGTTATTGCTATTTAAACATCTTTAAATTAGTAATTTAAAATTATCACGCTGTACCTCAAAACAACTGCCATATCGGTCAATAATATGAGTGACAATGTCTTCAATGAAATGTTCACTGTGAAGAAATGGCTCACCAAGACACACCAATGGTTGCAGGGCCAATTGTGATAGAAACTGATATTATTTTGATTACGTCACGAACATCACATTATTTTGTCTGATCATGAAGCGCCCACCTTACAGGAGTACTCCTCGATGCATCCTTGACCCGGTTGCGGACCCTCTTCCGCGAGTCATTCCCGCGCGACATCCTGCGTAGGTACCTGGCCACCGGGTAGGCGCTCGGCCCCGCTCGAGAAGCGTCATGTCCCCCGTAACGATCCGCGCCCATGGGCGGTGCGCTCTGTCATGTAATAACCTAACGATTTGTAATGACGCCGTTATTTATTGCGGCCGATGTGACGTGCGCGTAATTTTTCAATGCGCGGCGGTATCAATTTGGCGCTGATTTATGTCGCATTTATCTCTTATTTTTCAAAGGAGATATTTTGTATGATAAAAAATATATATACCCAGGTATTTATTTGATTTAATTACATTGTACGTAATGGTGTTAATTACGTATCATATTTTTGCATAACAGAATGAGAATATTTACCTACGCTTACCCATTTTAATAGATAGAGAATATAATTCTCCTGTTTAAAAGTGGAGGGCACTATCATATGTATATATTATTAATGTAATCATTAGTTGCATTATATTATAATAGTGAAAAAGGATATAATATGTAAGAAAAATAAAATATATCTAGAAACATTAGTTTTAAAAATTTATTAAAATCAATAAGGTAGATATTGTAATAAAATTTGAAATTTTATATTGATTGTTTTTATAAGATTTTTTTAATGCGTTGTTGCGATTGATTTTTAGAGTAGATTTTTCAATTTAGTTTTGAAATTTCTACAATTTTTTTTATCTTCCTTTCATTGGGAAGAGCACTAAAAATGATAAGTGAAATGATGTTAGGATATGCTAATATTACATTTATTTATTTTTTGAATGGTTCACAAACAATGAAAAACGTATAACATGATGTAGGTAATACAATTAGTTTAAAAGCTTTTCATCTCTTAAACGTGACCACAGCAAACATAGAGATAAAAGTAAAAGCTAAAAGAAAAAAGTGATTTTATAGAGTGAGATTGAATAAAAAGACTAAACAGCTAATTTCGCAAGTTTGGTAATAGTTCTCTTATATTCGTGGAAACTGTCATGAAATATGTATGTTCATGAGGACGTTATGGTTATTTTCTATTTTCTTGTATGACCTCAACAAAATATTTCCAGTTGATCTCGGTCTATCACTTAA
Source organism: Agrypnia vestita (assembly GCA_016648135.1). Lineage (NCBI taxonomy): Eukaryota > Metazoa > Arthropoda > Insecta > Trichoptera > Phryganeidae > Agrypnia > Agrypnia vestita. The sequence continues at coordinate 304,446 of JADDOH010023421.1, forward strand.
ACATCACAATGCATGATTATTGAAGTACGTTTTGTGAATTTGAGTATTTAAAAAAAAAAACAATTTTAAATTTTATTTTAAAAATTCATCAAATTTTTGATAATTTTTTTAAATTTTAGCACATCAAAAATTTTGAACTTCCTTTGTTGGGAATATTGAAGTTTTTCTCAAAATCATCTTGATAATTACATTATTTCCACTGGTAGTAATATTAGACTTAAAGGTCCCACCTCAGTCAACTATACCATACTGTAAAATGGACTGGCCAAACGCAAATATACCACCTTCTACATGTTTATTGATAGGATTTTTTCCCCTATGAATATTTATAAGAGTTTTATCATCCTAGCGACTGTAAAATATATTTGATCTTTCCATTTTAGATTGCTATCAATTGTATATGTAGATTTTTATATAATATCTTTATATTTTTTATATTAATCCATGATGATTATTTATCATGATTTTTTTTAGTATACTAATATTTAAAAGCTCTGCTAGATTGTAATATTAAATATACCGGTCAAACTTCTAGAAATCTCAACACAAGACGAAAATAGCTTCTTCGTCGTCTGACTAGTAATAACTTTTCTGAATTCGTGAACCAAATCACGGATAATAATACTCATTATTTTCATACTTTACAACATCACTTTGCATCCCGTGGCGCATAAAGATAATAAAATCACTAGCTCGCTATCTTTCCACGTCCTAGAGCTACCGTTTTTCTCTTAACCCATAATAGGCAATCCTCTCACATCCCACGTATATGCTCAAACTATAATAACCTTTTAAATTCAATAGATATTTTTAATACTGAATATGAAGAATATCGTCGTACGGTATGGGAGATACTGGAATGCGGGTATATTTTTTAACGAAATTGTTCCGAGTCCGGGAAGGTCGCGATATTTTATTCCCCTGCCTAATAAAGTGGATAGTTTCGTGTGTTTGGGTAGTTTTCGATTGTCACTCTCTGTGAAGCTCGCAATTTGGCTTCGTTTGACTCCCCCACGTGGCCATTGGACCGTTCGGTGCTCGGCGGTGCGTGGCGGGCCCGGAATGGGCGCCGACCCAGTTGCCCGGAGTCCTGCAGCGGTTTGGAGTCGGCCGCTGGCGCCCACCTCGCCCGGTGACCTCTGCCGATAAAAATAAATTACCTTTATTGATTACACGTTTGAAATGCACCGTTGCGGCTATGCCTACGCCATTATTATCAATTATTTTGTGTACAATTTTATCCTCTGTGACGTACTTGTCATTTACTACCGCCCACATTCATATTGGATAATTAATGTATACTAAGGGAATTAATATACGTGCGTACGAGTATATTTGATTTTATTTGAGTAAGCTTTTGTACTATTTTTTTATGTTTATAAATTTTATTTAATTTTGTGGTTCGACATAATTATTAATTTGAAAAACTAACGAACTTTAAATAAATAATGTTTTAGGTTTTCACGGCCACTCAGAATCTTCTGGTTTGGGTCTTCTAGGGTATTATGCCGTGTTATTACGACCTTTTTGGCCGACGTTTCGGATCCCAATGCAGGGTCCATCATCAGGGCTGATGTTGGACCCTGCAATGGGATTCGAAACGTTGACCAGAAAGGTTGTAATAACACGGGATAATACCCAGGAAGACCCAAACCAGAAGAAACTTTGAATGCACACTGATTTTTTAAACGTCTACCGGTTTCGATACTGAACTGTATCTTTGTCAAGACCGACGTACAATAACTTCAGTAAATTAAATTTGTTAGAGTCAAGAGTAAGGTGGAAGTGTAGCCTCATTTGTGGTGGGAGAAAAGGTAGAATTTTACAGTGAAGGCTTGAAATGGTGAATATATTAATATTGGGGTATACAAGGTAAAATTTTTTTTAAAATGTTTTGAATGCAGTCACCGAGGATTATTAATTTCTGGATTTAATGTATCTGTCCCTTCCAAAATCATGTTCCCTATTAATTTATTGCTTATGTTTCCTATAATATCTCGAATTCAGTGCATCATAAATTAGTAGGTACCGATGACCGCATTCAGTTTTTTTGGATATTGCTGCTTTTGCTTTTATAACCCACAAGTAATGTATTATTAGTTAATTTTGATTGGTTGTTAATTATTATTTTAGATTTGGTATTGAGGGATCTTTTGATCTGATTTCGCGTGGACGCTTTCCTTTCAACAACAGAATTCCGTTGTCTATATCAATTACGTAAGCGCCCACCTTTTATTTGGAGAGTGATGCAAACATTTTTTGACCGAAAATTAATTTTTAACTTTTTAGCACACTTAAATATAAGCGTGTTTTTTTAAATTCATAAATAGTATTATTAAATGTACGATAAGTTTGTTTAAAGTGGGTGTTGATTCAATTGCTTTGGGTCTTCCACACTGATGCCCCCTATTTGAATTACACATTGCAGATAGACAGTTCGCTGATGTCATTGTGTATTTTTGTCATTTTTTATCGTCGTGTTGAATAATTTGTTGCGAGACTCGCTTTCGGATTAATTGGAGTGCACATAAGTCACAAATAATACCCAAGTGACGTTTGCATTCACGGAACGTTGAATGTGTAATGAAATCTGTTCACATTATTTTTGGACTAGGCTCCAACAAAAGCATCCAGACAGCATCCGATGTTCGACTGGGGTTCATTTCTAAGACCACTGCTGCCTATAAAATATAATTTTTTGATATTTTTAGGTGAAAAATCGGACTCGAAAAAGTGTGACAAATAAAAATATCATATTCGTAATCATGGTGACTAAATATTTTATTCAGTATCCCTTAAAAAACCTGCATTCCGACGTTTTGTTAATACAAATATATTCTAAATTTAAAATACGTCTTTTTACGTCCCGATAAAGAAAGTCTTTCTAATTTAAAATATGTTTTTATTTTTAATTCTGTGACACACACAACATGAGTTATTAATTACTACTGATAATGAGAGTATAATACCTGATGATGAAAGGGATTGCTCCGCTCGTAACTATATTAGTAATTTTAACTCATATTGTGTGTGTATTACAAAGTTAAAATAAAACATATTTTAATATATCTAGAAACATTCAGTTCGAAATATTGATAAGTGATTACTTATGCAATTTTTGTAAAATGCTATGTAATCGTAAATTTAAAAATATCAAAAATGTAATTAAATTTCATTTCTTCCTTTCTTCAAAGTGTACTGTACACCTAACTCACAAGCACATACGATGTTTGTATATAAGCTATGCTTATGTTAGAGTACTAAATATTGTATTCACTCGATTTTTATTCCCGCATATGCATGCAGGTGACCCATTGTTCCAGAAGGAATTACTTCACATGAGCTACTCCGTCATTCACATATTATATTTTCTTTGGTAAACCTGACTATTTTCGTAACGTACCTATAGGTGTCGTCATGTACCTAAGTGATTCCCTTTAAATCTCGTGTTTTATTATTTTGTACAAATGATTTTTTTAAAGTATTAAGTTATAATAATAAATATGGACCAATCAGATTCTTAGTTAGGCAAATATACGACAAAGAAAAATAAACGATTTAGAAATAATTTTTTAATAATTTAATGGTTTTGCATAATTAATATAATGATTGCTTTAAATGTAAATCAAACATAATAATTTCGTTGTCTATCCGTCCGCCTGTCACCGTAACATTGTGTAACGTTCGTAATTTCGTTCGAATTCACGGCAAAAATCGAAATTAAACGAGCGAAGATGGGGCTTGAACTACGGGACCTCCGGGCCAGCGAACCCGAACCGGTCGCTCTACGCATGTTGCTACGGCTGGCTCTCTGTGAACCGCCAAAATATACTATAAATATATAGTAGGGTTTAGCAAGACGCGAACCAATGTTCCGTCATTGAAAGAATTCTTTCGCACCCCCCACTATTTACCCCCATTTGGACACTTAACACTGAAGTATGATTGTTTATAATTTTTGTAAAGTTCAATTAGTATTGGGTATACCCTGATGAAGGAACGTCGTTTCCGAAACCGGTTGGTTTTACCAAATAAATTTTAGTGGTGTAAACAAAGTTAACTAGTTTAATTATATTCATAATGAATAACCACAAAGTAATAGCAAAATACAACAGTACATAATTTCTTCAATGAGAGCATAATGATATCGTGGTAATATATATAATATAATATATAAATTTCGCTTTTTTCACAACTTAATTGTTAAAAATATCAACACGTTTCAGGTCCAATGGTCCCTACGTCAGGATATATTAGTATGCATTCTATCCTGACGAAGGGACCATTGCCCCCAAATCACGTTAGTATTTTCAACAAATAAGTGGTGAAATGAAAGTGTTTTTTAATTAATTATGAAACATAATTAATTTAAAAAATAGACGTGGATCTTAAGCTATACCTATTTATTGTAAAATTCTTTTAATAAAAATTACAATATTCTGGGAATAAATATTAAATACGTCTTTAAATAAAGCTATAATTATAAGTGTAAAGTAAAATACACACAAACAAATCCTCGTATTGTATAATATCCAACATATAACATAATTTATCAGGTTTACGTAAAATTTAGTATAAAATATATGAAAACATATTTTTTTATATATCATTTTCGTAAATTCGTATTTTATGGAGGTAAGTAAGTAAGTAAGTAAAGAAATGGAAACTTCGGCTATAAAGGTCGTAAAAACACGGCATAATACCCTAGAAATCACAAACAAGAAAATAAATACAGAAAGCTTATTAAAACAAACATTCCAATAAAGTATATAGGAACACTTTAGTATCGCTGTGTAATACTTCATTTATCACTTGTTAAAAATTCGACTCTCACACGTAGTTTTTATCGCATTTATTTAAGTCGCCATTTAGGTAAGTACTCGCCCGATATCTGTCGCTTCGCAATTTCACGACTGGGTACACCTGGTCGTCGTCTCGCGCGTACTTCGCACTGGACGATCTGTCCAAACACGACTCTCTGCGGTGGCCTAAATCTGCGCTATTTATACCCAAACGCTGGGTAATCAAACCCCCTAGATTATTCTAGTGTTCAGAGAAGGTTTCCGTCGGTTCTAGGCTGTTCCGAGTGTTTGTAGATGCTTCCCGAATGCTGTAGGTAACCCTAGATTTCTTTAGATGTTCTCGATCCTTCTATAGTGTTGTTCTAAGCGACATATTGCCGGGAATTTGGACAGTGCGTAAATTCTTTTAAGCATCTCGTTACTATATTCATAGTTTAAGAGATCGTTCTCAGTCTTGTCTCATCTTTTGAAATAGAAAATGTACGTATGTCTAGAAGACCTTCATTGAACAAATATTTTCCACATATTTAGAAAAGCTGAAATCTGTTTACCATGCCTTGTGTTGTTAATTCATCTTAAGTTATGGTATTGAAGGTTGGGGGAGTGCATCGATTATACACATGCATCAGGTAAATAAAGCTCAAAGACCATACTTAGAGTAATTCACCATCGTGACTTTACGTATAAAATAAAACTCTTTAGTAAAATGAGTATTATCATTATATTTTTTTTCTCTTCTTTTTCGTTTTAAATATTTATAAAATTTATATCTTATTTTAAAAACTACTGTTAATTAATGTTCAATTTTGAAATATATTTTGTAGGTGTTTTAGTTTTAGCTAAAATACCAAATCCATGTAATGTATTAATTTAATATAATGTATTTATTTAATTTAACTTTTTATTGTATTAATTTAATTAAAATATTTGTATTGTATTAATCTAACTTAAATTTTTATAACGTACTAATATACTTGAACTCTAAATTATTAATTAATTATACTAATGAGTACCTATAGTTAAGTTTTGTGTTTTAAAATGAAATATGTAACTTGCCCTAAAACTAACTAGGTAGTTAGTTACATATTTTATTGTATGATTGTATGATAATTTGTATAATTATATTTGTAATGTGATGGAATATCCGATCTTGTGCGCCTCGCCTCTCCTACAAAATAAACGTGATTCAGTCATTTTGTTATACGAAACTTCACACGAAATATCACCTTTTTCCTACCTTATTAAAAATTTATAATGGGGCGATTAATATCATTCAGAAAATGCTTAATTTTGACCACAAAGCACATAACTATATATATAAATATCCATTACGTTGATTAATGATTAAGTTAAGACTTAAGTGTATTCTTAAATTTTCATTAAGTGCTGGTTCATTCTATTTTTTATTTATTTTTCAAACAGGCAATTAAAACAAATTGTGCTTCTAACCGCATGGAAACAATCTCAATAAATTCTATTAAATGTCTTTATTTACTCAGATCCCCCCCATAAATTTCGTAAATAAAAGATATTTTTTCAGCAGAAACTTTTCAAAGCAGGGGATGCTGTTTTAGATTTTACAACCTGGTCCCTTCCTGGCTTTTTTATTACATTTTTTCTTATTTTTTTCTTCCCAGGCGGAAAGAATATTATATATTCCCCGTCCAACTTTCCCTATTTGCGGGAATCATATCTTATTCCCCGCAAGATTGATTCGTTTATGTATTTCTCGCTCGTTGAGCGCTTATTTGCGACGATAAATAATTTCAAACCTACCTATCTACCCTACCCTATCAAACCTACCTATCTAAGCGAAAAACGTACTGAGTACGTTTTTCGCTTAAAAAACACATGTTTTTTTCTTGAACATGTTTAAAATAAAAATAAACTGGTTTACGTGGATTATATCGTGATTCATCTCCACTTATAATTTAAAATAAGCGATCGGGGAGAGTGGTGCCATTGGTTCGCATAGGACTTACAGAGATACTTTATATAAAAAAAATATTTGAAGCTGGGAAATGTGAGTCCGGGAATTTGGGTAGGGTGACTATTATCCTCAGAGTCCTGGAGTGCACCTGAGCAAAATTCGGATGAAGAGAGTTGCTTTCAATATAAATATACATATGTATGAATGACGACTGATGGGGGGGCTGTAGACAAAGAGACGAACTTACATCCAATTTAATGCGATTTAACTTCGTGAAATCAGCCAGTAATCTATAGGGTCACTGCAGTGCAATTGGTAAATAGGTCTACCGGCAATATATTAAAGTCTCCGGTTCGAATTTCTGTGGTGTTTATTTTTTTTTGTATAAATATGTCTTTCTATAAGTAATTTTCATTATTTGTTTGATACACATTTTTAACTCGGTAATTTATTATACCTACATAACATAACAAAATTAGAATTGTAACGTTTTTTATAGATTTATTTTGTTAATTTTTAGTCTTCTTTTAGGAAAGTTTTAGGAAAGTTATCAATTTTCATCAAACTATTTTATGTTCTCTTGATATTATTATTTATCGCATTATTATTAATCGCAGGGAAGTTTGCTCCATTTACAGTGAAATTTATGAGGTTAGTACCGTACACGGAAGTGATCTTCTGTCTCATGCTTTTAATGCTGTCATTAAATAAATCGACATGATCACTCATAATACGACATAACGACAATAGACTAAAGTTGCACACTACGCGTTATCGTGTGCCTTTTCATCACATCGGTTCTGCATTTTCAGACATGTAATTGCTGGAACCCTGCGGTCTACTATTTTATTTTACTTCTACTGACCATTAAAGGCTACTATGGCCCGCTCTTCGGAAATTCCTCATTTTATTTATTTTTATCCTCCCAAATACTTTGTACTGCATACAGTCATAATAAATTCCGAAATTCCGTTTTCAAGCGAAACATCCTAAAAAAAAGAGAACGTGTTTCTTTAAACGTTGTGAATTTTCTGTTTCGACGATCGGTTCACGTGTCGCCATTTGCGTTCGCGCGCCGAGCAGGAAACGGAAGTTGCAAGAAAAAGCGCGGGAGGCTGCTGCCGGCGGGGGTAGTTTCATATATACGCCCGTATCGCCGAAGGGGCTGGAAATAGAATCTCGCATTTTCACGCTACGTGTATCGGGAAACTAAACGTTGCAATGTACAGGTGAAGAGAGCAGGTGTGTGCGTAATGCGAATCCGCACACGGGTGAAGAGGACGAAAGAGGTAAAGTGAGAACACAACCAAGCAATAACGAAAAACAGTGATGGCGAACCATTTGGGCTTGGCGTGTCAAAACAAGCGCTTGAAACAGAATTATGGCACATATCACCGCATCCTTTCAAGCCAGAAGAATGAATAATGACTCAAAATATAGCTTGATTCAGTAGCTAGATAATAACAATCTGTTCTCATCGTAGCGTAGTCGTAACTATTAAAAAATAATCGTTTAGTGAAGGTTGTCGTTAAACTAAAAATAAAAACCTAACCTCTACGAATTTGTATTTGCTGGTATTTAAAACAGTATAAAACATGCCTATTTATAGAAAATATTACAAAATGATGACTTTCTATTACGACGAATAAATTCGTTAGACACCACACTCAAAATTAGCAACAATACAGTCCAAAATTTTTTTTTTGTCACAGTTGCAATTTGTATTCAGCGTCGGTATAAAATGACGGAGTGTTGGTGGCGCTGAGATCGCGTGTTTTTCAATTGCCAGTGTAAAAAAAATGTTTCATTTGTTAGTAAAACAGAAGTGGTCCAATATAAGTGCCGGTTCAATATTGGTTACTCTTCCCTACAGTGTCGCCCAAACGTTACCAACTGCTCCAGTTGTTATATCCTGATTGGTAGTGAATGCCTCTTATCTCCTGTTTCGGTTCTTTGGATTGGATGTGAGATTACGGTCACTCGTAACAATAAATAGACGGTGATTCAATGACGGTAATTATTGTACATAAGTATCACAGGATATATTATATCATTAGATTTTAACTCTAAGACATTAGTCAGTGGATATTTAAACATTGTTCCCGGACAGATGTCCCCACATGTTCGCACTCATACGTTCGCATTATTTTCAAAGTCTACATCATACTCGGAACCTGCACATCGTCGCTATATATATATATATATATATATATTTAAAGGATTATTTTCTAGGATAACCCGCGTATTGTAGTCTTGAAAAAGACTGTTATTATGTACCCAACGTTTCGGATAGATAGCACTGGCCTTAGCTTAGAGGGATTTTCGCCTTGTATTTCGAGTTCTGTTTTGAATTGGTGGCAAGCACACTTGTTCACTCCAGAAGTCGAGATCCAAGTGAAGCCTAATGCGAAGCTAATTGCTGAATTTATTTGCGACCTGGTAATTCTTCTATTGTTGTCGAAAATTCCGTTATTGTTAGTTATATTAATATGTTCATTTAATGCGTCTGTACTTGGAATCGGATTATTAGGGCCTGATTTTGAAAAGATTTTCTTTTCAAAATCAGAAAAATTATATGAGAATTATTAAAAATTAAAAAAAATTATATTATATAATTAAAGAGTTTACACAATTAAGTAAAATGTAATTAATTACACAATATAAAATAATTTTTTTATTAATTTTGAGGGTTTTTTAAAATATATTTTTTATATATAGTTTTTTTCAATTCTCATTTTAACAGGTAATTCGTTGAACCATTTCACACCTCTATATGTATAATGATGCTGGGCAGTTGTGGTAAATACTTCAGGGATATGCAATTTATATTACAGCAATAAATCCTATGTGCCTTTTAGTACATATTGAGATGAACGAATCAATTTGTCAATTTTTCATATAAATAATGGAGATATATTAAAAAAAAATGCCGTTCATCTGGAAAGTCTGCCTAGTATTATTTAAAATATTTTTTATAAATGTAGTCGGTTCAATTATTTTTTAAAACAGTTTTATTCGTTTATCTCAGAATGCACTAAAACGTCACATAGGATTAATTATATATACAGCGACGAAATACTTCAAAAATCCTTATTCCTTAAAATAATATACTGTGTATTTGTTCTTAGTAATTTCCATATAAATAGATTCGTTTCTGTGAGACTAATAATTTATCTTAATTAAATTAACTATATTGGCGTATCATAGCTAGAGCTGTTAACTATGATCTGATCCACGGTGGCACAGCGGGATACGTATTTATACTTATGTGTGACCGTCGGTATTTGTCTGGCTGGGGCCGGCCTCGTTAGCGTACCAAAGCTTATAAATATCATTGCGTGTGTACAGGGCGCGTCGGTCGCAATCGCGTTTTTACGGTTACTCGGGTATTGGTGAATGTTGGCGTGTCACCCAAAACGTTTTGGCCTATCAACTTTGACACGCGTGTCCTTGGTTCGCCATCACTGACCTATGATATGAGGTAATCAGCTGGGGCAAGCGAATGCCGAAAAAATGATAAAATGAAATTGGTTTGCATGGATGATTCGGGTACGCGAAAGAAAATGTTTATGAAAGGTGTGAGATAAAATACTTCGTGCCAGCGTTTACGTATGGAAGTGAAGCCTCAAATTGACGAAAGAAAAATGATAATAGTCCGAATACAGTGGAAATACCGATACTCAATTGAATTCATGGTTTATTAGAAGGTTTTTGTCTTTGAACGGCATTGGTTTTTGACATTGAACCACGCTTAACATTCGTATTGCTGCATTTGAATTCAGCCGCCCTTATCACAGGGAACAGACGCTGTTTATAGCCGCCCATTCTGGGTCAGACGCTACATGCCAGTTGGTCCGTGAGAGGTATTTTATTTCCCTCCTACCCTGCATATGTGCCGAGCGTTACCCTATCCGCCACCTGGGGACGCGTCCCATAGCGGTTACGGGCTCCGTCAAGGATTATATTATATCTGTCGCGGGTAATGGGTGGATAAGAAAAGCCCAAATAAGAAAATATTGGAGAACTTTAGAAGAGGCCTACATCCAGCAGTAGAAAGATGGCTGAGGAAGAAAAAGAAGAAAAATATCATCATTCAGGCGCTTGTGTGAAAATCTGTACATGGTTGAGTGAAGCATTAACCAATGGAACCGAATTTTCTTGTAGCGTATTTGATTATGAATCATTAAGAAGATGATGTATGAAGAGAAGATGAAGTATGAGAAGATGACCGAGATTGTTTGGAAATTAGGAATTCACGACGTCCACTAAAGCCTTGGGACGGTGAAGTATTATACTGTGTATCATGAGTACAAGGTTGATGTTTTATTATTGATTTTGATTTTTTTAAATTTAATGTTTAATTGTCATTTGTCACAGTGTAATTTTTTAATAAGGTTAGGAAATTAATTAATACTATAACGATACACACGTACGCAACATTACGCTGTACCATTTTGAGAATGGGTGAATGTTGCCGAGTCATTTGGCGATCTCGCCGCTCTTCGACGAAGGAATGATTAGCAAAAGGCAGGCCTAGATTGGTATGTTCGTTTCAAATTGTAATTGGTGACATATCTGCCCGGAAAGCTAGGTGATCTGAGTTCGAATCCCGGTAGTAGCCAAAATATTTTTTCATTGATTTAAGTTTTCTGCATGTCTTTCTAATCGATTAATAGATTTGGTTTTAAATAAATCCGTTTCACATCTTGTTTATAACTTGAATAAGCTGCTTTTTAACAAGCAGTAACTTCAGATTCATACTTGGTAAGTGAGTTAATAAAATTTTAAAATATAGGAATAGACTCAGAGAATATATTGATACTCTAAACTCAAAAAAAAAATGGTGGTATGGTATATTTAGATACTCAACGACTCGTGTGGAAGCTCCAACAATATATGAGCGTGCGCAGCAACATATCTGCCTATCGCGTAAAAAACGAGTGTTTTTATGTCCATATGTGTGATTATGGAGTTCTGTAAATTTACCTCCGAAACAATAATTGCAGAGTCAGGTTATTAATGCACTTGTGTTGTAGCTATCCAAGGTCAAAATCCACGTGCACCGAGAGGCCGAGCATTGACACGACCGGCGACTCGGCAGTATTGATCACGGCGAGGTATTGATCACCAAACAAGTCATCTGTTTTGAAGATGGGACTTAACCCTTAACCACCTACCATACGTCTCACGGACCCCGTCGAATTGATAATCGTGAATATTTTTGTGCCCAAGTTTCGTACGAACTTGTTAGTTCCTGTACCTTTTCCCCGCGCCCCTAAGTGCCGCGCAAGCACTCGTACGTGCGTGCATTTGCTTCAGGTGAGTAAAAAACTATCGCAGGGGGTCTGAGAGACCTATGGTAGGTGGTTACGTGATTTTTTTTTTAATCATGTTTTTTATGGTTTTTGCTTAAAATGGCTCTTAGTGACAATAATATCGAGCGGTGTTTGGAACAAGATCTGTCAAGATAATGTTGGGCTAGATCATGTATTGGAAGAAAGTTGTGCATTTGATTGCGTATACGAAGAGCCAACTGTACTAGGTGTTAAAGAAAATTCTCCATCCCAACATCATTTGTCTTCAATTTCTGAAGATGAGGATCTGAAATTCAGTGGAGACCGTGGAAGAAGAATTATTTTGAAAGGAATTACTTTCGTTGGTCATCTGCCTCACCGTTTTTACGATTGAGAACTTTGCAGCATAATATAGTGCAGGGAAGAGAAGATAAAAAAACCAGCATATCGGAGTGAGCTTAATTCTTTGTCTTGTTCACTGGATATTTAGTAGCATTTTTTAATGACGAAAGCATTGGGAAATTGCAACGTGTGAAATTGCAATAATGTGAAATTCAACGTATCCTCCACAGAAACGTAACCACTTCATCAGCAGTTCCATGTAGCAGCAGTGCTGAAGAAAGGTTGGCGGTTCGTAAAAACTGTTCAACTTGCAAATACACAAAGAAACGCAATACACAATACCTGTGTTTCGAATGTAAAGCACCAATTTGCCTTGAATGCTCAAACAAGCTGTGTTTTCGCTGACGTGAAAAACTATAAATTTAGAGCCTGCAATTTTATTTTATTTGTGATTTTATGGAGAATTTTAATTTTTTTCTACGTTTGTTAATTATTCAACACTAAAAAAAAAGTTGTATGAAGTTCCTATTCTACATGATAATTTTTGTGGATCTTATTTTCCAAATATATTAGTTTGTAAGCCTGAAATAAGAGGTATTGACCATTATTTATGATTAAAAGAAAAATAATGCTGATTTTCATGTGCCTTCTTTTCTAATTAAGAGTTTAATATGTTCCTCAATAGAATTTTAATTAAAAACAAAAACCATTCTTTACTAAATTTTACCATTGTGAATTATTTTATTTGGGAGTCCCACAGACGTATGACAGGTGGTTGTGTAACAAAAATATATGCTAGGTGGTTAAGGGTTAATTAGACTGCCTAGTAAATGTTTTATAAAAATCGCTTACACTCAAAAAAATTACGAAAAATTCCATCGGCTCATTGAACTGTTCATCGCGTGTTAAAAGAAAATCTTAGTCATGTGAAATATGTTTTTCTTATTTTATATTGATGATACATCTTATTGTGAAGTCGCAATTTTAGAAATTTGGCGAATCATTTAGAAAAGACTATTAATTAACAAGTGTATTTTTCAAAGGTAATTTAGATGTGAATATATTACGAGCTTTTGATTTACACTAAATTAAATTTTCTAAAACACACAGTTGAGTTATATTTATCACTACTATAATTTCGAGAAAAGCAGTCCCTCTCATCATCAACATCACATTCCGTTAGATGTCTCCGATTAACGTTCTTTCCCTAAAGACCAAACCATCTACACCCGAAGATTTGATATACTTCATAGCAATGCTACCCCACTAAGCTAAAAGCAGTAACTCCATTAAGTAAATTACTGAGTCAATCTTTCAAATGAATTTTTTTTTTCGCTCAGTCTGTAGATATTGAATTAATACAGATAAAAAGGTTATTTTATTATTATTTGAGGTATTTTTATATAGTTTTTTTTTTACAGAGATGCGAACACGAAGTACCTACGTGTCGCATCAATATTTTGACTATTCTCAAAAAAGCCAAAAGACTGTGCTATGAAAATAGGACTAACGTGCTGGTATCCTGGGGTAGGGCTGGAACCACCGACCACCAGATCACTAGGCGAGCGTCATGACCACTACACCAACAAGCTACTCATTTAAACTGCAAATAAGCTATATTTTACAGACCCCAGATGGATATACTGCAAAAAATTCTTATATTTTAACATTTTGATGGAAATGGAAATATGCAAACAAGCTTATTGGAAAGGTAAAATATGACCTCAAGTTTTCACAACCACAAAAAAAAACATTTTTCAAAAAGGATGGATTTACTGCTTTTTAGCTTGGTGGGGCAGAATGATTGAGGTATAATTTAGAAGCTTTAGAAATGAAGAAATCATTAAAAATAAATAAAACCTTTGTTTATGCGCTCTAAATTCATAACCTATAGGTTATTAATATATTTTTAAATATTTTTTTATATATTCAGCTACTTTGTTTTTTTTTTATATTATAAAGCCTTATTTGGTAGACAATTTTTTTAGAAATAACAGAGTGACCTGAGGGATCTTTGGGGGGTCTTTGTCCTGATGGATAGATTGTGATACTCTCGAAACTTGAGTTGTATAGTATAAAATTATAAATAAACTCGCGTAGAGACAACATAGATTATGTCTTTCACCCAGTTTAATTATGATCGAAAATACATCGCTTACAAATAATGGCCGGCCTTAATAAAAAGGAATACTGAATATTAATGAATCGAGCTATTCACCAAAAACATCCCTCGCGGAGAAAAAATTATAGGGATATAATAAATAACCATTGCGCTCGTTGAAAATAATATACGACGCAATGTGCATGTGGTATTGAGCCCCTACCGTTAAGACGCTAAACCCAGCGATTATTCCCTTCGTGTTGAATGCAATTTCCTCGCATCATCGAGTATCGGAACCCGGTCATGCGCATTGGAGACCTGTGTGAAATTGCGCTAATGCTATTACGGACACAGTTTCGCCCTTATTATCTGAACGTAAACTGGGGCGCAATGCACATCGAATATCATCCCTTCTGGGGACCGCGGACGCCCTGTGTACTGTGTTCTGTTTTACTCTGTCGAGGATTTATGTGTTTGAGAACAGTTATGTTCGCAATATCGTCACATCCCATGATAATTCAGCGTTTGTAAAGATTTCTCGTGTAACTATCATCATCATCAGCCTTCACAGCTGGATATATCTCAAGGATCACCAATCTGCATCTTCAGCTCTTTTCATTCATCTGAATCCGGATTTCTTCTGATATCGTCATTTTGTCGAAATTAAGGATGGCTAACATTTCGTCTACATCTCCACTACCCAAAATCTATTTGATAGATATATTTATTTTATTTCATTTTTACATAATATTTTTAATTCTGTAATTTTTGTAATTTTCTATATTTTAATTTTGTTTACCTAGAGTAGATTATAATTGTTTACATTTCACTGTTGCACACCTAGATCTCGGTCTAGTTAATTAGACTCTGATTTACTTTTAGACAAAACTAAAAAACATTAATGAAATACTCTGTAAAATTAAAAAAATATATTAAAAGTATATAACTATATACCTCCTCACTGTATTTGCTTTAGTAAATAAATATGATTAACTTTATACATTTTATTCGCAACATCATAGTTATCTATACTCAGTGAAACAGTGTTAAGGGAAGATGAGATGGAGATTATGATCTATATAATAATTATAAAATATAAGAAGTATGAAGTTCTTTTTAGAGATGTTAAAAAAATCGAGTTCCCTAAAGTGTGAATTTAATTTAATTAACAGGGAAATTCGCTAGAAGAATATGTTCTGTTTGGAATTATTATTTCAATATGGGAGACTAATGGTGATATCGGTTCTAGCCACGCTAGGTGACACTCGAATGGATATGTCTTAGTAAATCTGGGCAATTCTCTTTAGAATTGATTATTTTATGGAGGAAACTGGGATATCCAGCACGTTGCCACTTGAAGATATACAGGGTGTACCAGAGCTAGCGGCAGAAACTGTAGATTCCTGCCTTTGTAATGAGTCTAAAATGTTCAAGCAACCGTGACATCTATAGTTACGGAGATATACAATATCGAAGTTTGTATTTTTTCGATATTTGTGACTTATTTTTTGCAAAAAGTTGAACTATCATTACAGTAACCTATGTCGATTATGAAAAATTCATTCGCTTTAATACAAGTCGAATAAAATGATAAAAACCTTGCAAAAACTTTATTTTTACAATGTTTTTTTCATTTTATTTAAGTTGTGTTGAAGAAAATTTTTTTTAATCGATAATTTAATGTAATGAAATTTCAACTTTTTTAAAAAAAAAGTCAAATATTTTTAAAAAAATGCATATTTTGGTATTGCATATCTCCATAACTATTGAAACTAGGTGATGGTTGCTTGAACATTTTACACTCATAACATCGGCATTAATCTATCGGCAAAGTTTCTGCTGCTAGCTCTGGCGCAACTTGTATATTCTTTGAGATACAACGATTACTTTGGGTCTCTGGCGAATTCGTATGTCAGGCACAGCACTTCTAAGATATATCTCAAGCATGAAATGCAAGCGAGCTATAAACTATTTCCAGCGATATTTGGGCACATTAACTATTAACGTGCAAAGTCACGTCTCGGCTACTGCGACTGTATAGCTGAGTATAAATTCATAAATAATATTAAAATATAATCTAACAATTGATGTAATTACCTTATTGAGATAAAAATCTCGAAAAGGAAAAATCACAAAAAGCTTGACACTTGACAAAAAAGAAGGGTTAGTGAACTCATTTTTTATACAATAGCATTACGTTCTGGATGGAGAACGTCATTAGTCTACTGAAGGCTGATCCCATGAAATCGCGTGGTCACAGGGTGTGCCTTGTATTTGTATATACTGTACTTCTGAGGAAAAAAAAAGATTGTCTATTGCGATATTCTCCAGCACATGCATCCAATGTTTGTAGATACCTACTTGTATCGTGCAGCGAGCATTTAAAAATTTTGCGGAAACATCTCGATAACACCAGTTAATAATTGATAATTCCGTTACCGCGCGTAAATCACGATTAGATTTCTAGAACGTGAGACTAGCATAAAATGGGTTATACAGACGGCTGCAGTGCAATCTGTTTCCTAACATATTTTAAAGTTAAGGCAATTGAAATTAGTAAACCTTACCAATGCAAATTATATTGAAATTACCGGTTGAAATAATGGAAAAATAACTCTTAAAAATGCCCAAGTCACAAAGTTACGTATCGCTCATGATAAAACAATACCTCGTTAGCCATTTAATACAAATTTCAAAGGGGAGGCAAAAAACTGCATAATACCTAAATCCTTTAAAATAAATAGAATATGAGGAGTTTGTTTAATGGAATAGGAGACATAAATGCACATCTATTTTAAAGACAGATATACAAAAAAAAAAGATTTTGACATGCAGGTATAGTGGTTGTCCTGACAAAGAGACGAGTACGTCTCGAAGACCAGTAGAACAAAGATCTCAGTAAGATGTTATATTTATTTACTAACATAACTAATATTTTGTTACAAGAATTCTCCATCCCATCTCCATTGAGTCAAGCCAGCCGCAGAAAGAAGCTTGAGCTTGTAGGAGCTATCAGCCATCACCAGAAGAAAAGAGGTTAAATATAACCTCTTTGGCCAGAAGACTATATTCAATAAACAGGCATTTGCGGTAGTAGGCCCAAAAACAAACATTTTGCCATCCGTCATACGTCTTAGTTCGCTTTATAATTTTTAATTTGAAATATTAATATAGGACTGAACAGTTTATGTGTAAACTCTCCAAGACATTTTTTTAAGAAAATAGCAATATGGAAATTAAATGTGGAATATTAAAGCTAAGTCTAAAGCTAAATATATAAATATCTAAAAAATTAAAATAATGTTTTGAGTGCAGTCACCGAGTATTACTAATTTAAAATGTACTTAATTCTAGATTTTATGTACTATTCCTTCTTAAATCATGTTTTGTATAATTTTGTTTCTGTATATTTGTTTCTACAAAATGTTTCCTATAAAATCTTGAATTCAGTACATTATAAATTAGTAATCCTCGATAACTACTTTTATTTTTTTTTTTTTTTTTTAGATATTACTGCCTTCGCTTTTATACCCCACAAATGTATAATTTTATTATTATTAGAATATTGTCTTCTTATTTAAAAAAAGCAAAAATTAATATGTTGCACTTAACTGTCTATACCAATTTTATGTAAAAAAAAATCAATAATGAAATATTTTTTTTACTAAAGCCCTTTTTAAAAGTTCATTCGTTAATTGTGAATTTTTTTAGCGGTATTAAAATGAATGAGATGCAATAAATTGTGAATTGCGAATGTTTTTGTGCAAGTTTCAAAAATTAGCGACTACTTTAGCGCCATCTAGTGCTGTCTATCCGTAACAAATGATTTGTTGTGCTTCCAGTTCTCCCACAATATTAATTATGAAAACATAAAATTAATGCAATCAGAAGTGCTCTGTACTAGAATAATGAAAATTTCCGGCCTTGTACCTATTGGTGAATTAATTTATTCTGACACGATATCATCATTTCTGCCATCTACAATGTATTATATTTACCTTTGGAAAGGTTGATATTTGCATATGGTAAACATAGAAGGTAGATTATTCATACAGAATATAGATAATAATAAAATTATATATCAAAGTATTTATCATCGCTGAGCATGATGAAGTCATCACCTTAGCCAACCATTAACAATGAAAATCACGAGTTTGAACGCGTGATATTCCGTCTTTTCCGAGACGTTGTGTCATCTCGTAGAAATCCGAGGCATTCTCCCTAATGCTGTTGTTCTCCAGAAATCAAGATGAAAAATATGAAGACAATTCTTTCTTTCTGCGTCCGTTACTTGTCCGTTATCCTGCACAATCGCAGCCTACGGCTCCCACAAAACCCAAGTCTTCTTAGTGTCGACAGTCCAGCGTATCTTTAGTCGCGAAGTCTTTACTTTTGCGTTGAAATTCCGATGTTCGTATGTTGTTCTCGCTCATTTCACTTTTCCGTGCGATGTCAGCCTTGGATCTTCTCACTTATTCAATAGTTTTACTGTCGTTGCCGTTTATGTAGGTGCTAGTTTTGGCACGATTTGTTTCATGAGACTCTCTCATATAACGTCAGTATTGTAAGATCACACTAGCACTGAATATGTGTTAAGTTTACAGAATCATGAAAATAAAATAAGAGTAGCTTGTTGGTTTGTGATTCAAAGCTCGCGGGTTCGAACCTCACTCCTGACCAGCAAGTTAGTCCTATTTTCATAGCACAAGCGTTTGGCTTAGTTTGAAAATAGTAAGACTATTGATGTGAAACGTATTCCGTGTTCGCGTCTCTATTAAAAAAAAAGTTTTACCTTAAATATGAAAAATTTAATTCGCAACGGCGATTTTTACGTAGTTCAGGTCTGCATATGAATATTTTACATAATTGATGACTTTTTTATCCAATCGTTAAGTTTATGAATAAACTAAGTCCACAAGCCACCTCCTTGATAATAATTATCAGGTGCTGATTCTTCCCGGCACCGCAACTTTTATATTTTTAAACGTTTATTCCTTTTTTTGCTTGTCATTTAGTAAATAAATAGTGGTAAGTAAGTTTTTAGCCAGTAAGTTGTTTTGTAATACATTTTTTAGTGTGAAGCGCCCTTCCAGGTGAGAACTCACGTAAACGGCGCTATATAAATGATCCAATTATTATTATTTAGTTTATTCCAGCGTCATTAAGTTGAGTGTGAAAGACCCGATCCGCCATCCGTCACAGTAAAATAGTAGTGTAATAGGCAAATCACCGAATTAAGTGTTTTACTTGCTACTAAAACTCTATTACGTTATAATTTCTGTAAATAATATCTAATGATGTAATGTAAACAAGGCAAACAAAAAAAAAATATTATTGTACATACGTGTTTATAATAAATTACTGTGCAGTTGTTTCCATTCTTTGATTAATCTATTTTTCCACCATACTACGGTATTTTCCAAAAAAGGTTAGGAAATATATCCTCCGGAATAACACGCTTATAAGCACATCGACGGAGAGAAAGATAGAAAAATGAAGAAGATGTAAGACTTGGCGCAGAATATGAATCAAGCTAAATCGAGAATCGCATTTTATTTCAGATAGACATCTTCCATATGAGATATTTAAAATCTAGGTCGTTTTCAAACCGTAGTCTAAATGGAGAGTGGAATTCATATTTTATCGCTACTCCTGAGGCAGTCCATTATCTCGCCGTCTATCTACTTCCTCCTGTGACTTTTATGTATCATTTCCCCCATCGGTTCCATCAATTCCCCTCCCCGCTGCACGTTTACCTTCCCCGCTGGACGTGTGCAACTATTCGCAATGAGGTGTATCCTTACTGCAGTAAACGTGACTCGGGCGATCGGGATGAAATATTCAGTTGCAGATGCAGCGAGACTGGTCCAGCGATTGCGCGGGCTAACGGAAAAGATAATAAAAATATCATGTTTTAATGCAGCAATGTAATAATTTTATATGATTGCGAACTACGGCCTGAAAAAATATATATCAAGTTAAAATAAAACACAAATCACTTTGTTTTCACCACTTTATTAGATTAAACAATCTACATGTTCCGAGAACAGTGTTCTCTTCTCTAGGATTATTAGTGTACTAAAATTGCATTTCAGCTATAAGATCCCACAAATAAATAATCTAGAAATACTTGAAATTAGGAAAAATGTTAAGATTAATTCAAATTTAATAAATACACAGACAAAATTTTTGCATAACCCCATATTGAATATTTTTCCACTTAACATTCTAACCTCTCCAGATGACCCATAATAATTAACACTTATGACCCTCCTCCTCCCCTCATCCATCCCTTTACCGTTTGCATGGTTTACTTTTTCAATTTTAGTAAACCTATAATCCTGAAGAAGAGAACATTGTTCTCGAAACATGTAGATTGTTTAATCTAATAAAGTGGTGAAAACAAACTGATTTGTGTTTTATTTTAATGATAATGTCACCACAAAGTTCAAGCCTTCATACAGAAGAAATATTCTTCGAACAGTTAATATATCAAGTGTTTTAGCGATTACACATAAAAAGATTGATTGAATTTACATAATACACGGTCAATTCATTCGATTTGTTTTAATGATTTTCCGTGAGCTGAATAATCATTGATCCAAAAATGCTATTTTCATGGGAATTATTTAGAGATAATTCACATGCTGTAAAAAACAGTATTAAAATAAATATCAATTTAAAAAAATTAAAAAACCACATTTATTAATTAGAGTCGATCGGTTTCAATACCACTGTTTGTTTGTCGTGACGGTCGCACACTAAACGATCCATAAAATGACGAGGCGAGGCGTCAGTTGTGGTGAGAGTGTGGGGAAAAATGAACCGTTCATAAAATGTTCTTCTAATATTACCATTCACTTATTATGATATTTGTAACGAATAGAAAAAAAATAGAAAAATATTTTAAATGAACCCACCCATCAAATGTGAGTCTTGGTAATTTTAGTGGATGCGTTTGGACGCTCCAATGACAACTGCTTGTGCATGTTTGGCGTTGAAGTCATGATTTATTTTGAAATTGTATTATTTTATGGCACGGTCTATTATTTTCTGCATACAAAAAGCAATTCTGATGCTCGTCACCCATTTTTTACAACATATTCGTAATTTTTTTTTTTTTTTTTTTTTTAAAAAAATAGAGATGTGAACACGGAATACGTGTCACATCAATATTCTTACTATTTTCAAACTAAGCTAAACGCTTGTGCTATGAAAATAGGACTAACTTGCTAGTCTGGAGTGAGGTTCGAACCAGCGACCTTTGGATCACGAGTCCAGTGTCCTAACCACAAGACCAACAAGCTACTTTTTTATTTATATTTTATTTACATTTATATTTTCTCAACACATTTTGCCTTTGAATAATTCTTTACCATTTTCTTTATAAGAGGCGGTAATTCAAATTTTTGTTTTTAATATAATTTGTATATTCTACCTCCGATATGCCGCCCTTAAACACCGCCTTACTTGCCAATACGCAAGCGAATCCCTAGTGGGGTGTTTTTCACTAGTAGACCATTTCAATTAAGTTGTTAATGATCATTGGGTCCCGGGGAATTCAGGAGCAAGTTATTTGATTTAGGACTTGCTAGTGACCCGTGGTGTAGCTGCGGCCGCGCGAGGCAGACGCCGGAGCACCTATTAAAGGAATGTCCTATTTTAGATGATTGTTGAGAGGACTTGGTAAGGGGTCTAGGTGGTGTCTTCATAGTAAACGCTGACCTTCTCAGGAATACTAATAACTTGTCGTACTTCAGAGCTTTATTCGGGTGTGGGTCTCCCGCTGGGAAATTCATAGGGGATCTCCTGCTGGAGTGTGACATTGTATATCTTTCCACACACTTTCCACACGTTTAATGTTCATTGACAACTTAATTGAAATATAATTAATAAAAAACTAACCCATAAAAACTAAGTTTTTATTTTACTCCCTTTTTTTATAAATTAAGTTTACCATCATGTAATTAAATAATTTATTGACTGAAAATGAAACATATCTAGACAAATATCTATGTCAAAAATATCTAAAAATATCTCTTTATTATTTGATTTCTTCACAAAAAACCGAAGTGTGCTGTCATCTGTGAACCAATTGTCAAAAATTTTCGAAATTCGTAGTGAAGTACCTATTATACCTACCGACGGAGTAATTCAAATTTTAAATATTCCGTGGCGGTATCAGGCCGCCGTTGGTAGTAATCAAACTTTTGTAATGATTACAATTTGAAAAAACCATTAAAATTTCTAAAAATCCAAAATTATACTATAATTATTATTTTTTTAAAGAAAATTTGATAGATCTTCTTGATCGTCGCCACGAGTCTGCTTGCAAAGTTTCAGCTCGATTGGATCACAGGAAAAGGGTTAAAAAATCGATCCAAAGTTTTTTCGTCAGGCAAGCAAGCGTCTGCTTCGCTACGAGTTAAAAGAAAGCGAGTAAAAATGAACTTTGTTTTCACCAACTTTTGTATTTAAAAATATCAACATGTTTCATGGCCCCTTCGTAAGGATACAATTGTATGCTAACAAATTGAAATTCTAAAATCGAAGTATCGACAATCAAAATATAAAAATTGTACATGGGAAATTAATAAGAATGAAGTACCTACTTACATGAAAAAAAATTTAATAGATGTAAAAAGGATCTGGGCTCTGAAACATGTTGATATTTTTCAATACAAAAGTTAGTGAAAACAAAGTTCATTTTTATCAATTATATTAATAATGTCACCACAAAATTATTTTTCTCTTTTCGAAGAAGTTAATTGAAATAGTACTAGTAAAATATAAAATATAATTTACCTCTGGTAGATATTACCGAGTTTTTTATTTTCTTTATTTAACTTTTTTTATTTACTTTTTTACCCAATTTAATGATCTCCCAACGTAAACGAAAAATTCATCTAAATTAAATTGTCAATATTCGTATTTTCTTGACGAACCAATGGAGTTGATATACATCTATATTTTGTTTTTATTAGAAGGAATCTCTTGTGTTTTTTCCTAATTCTTCAGTTTTATTCGATTCGATTCAATTAATAGTAGTGTCTACGCGGTGATGAGCATAATCTCCTTTCAAAATCGAGACTGTCAGATACCTCCCGATGGGTTAATTCTCCGTCTGATTCTGCGCAACAATGTAGCCGTCCAATAACTGGCTAAACGTTTCTCACGGAGTGCTTTGAATTATTCATCTGAAACATTGGCGGCACGATCGGATCGCTTCATCCCAGGCCGGATTAGTGCTGGATGGCTCGACATTACGGCCTGTCCTGCTGCCGTGCCTTCGAATAACGTCTTTGTCATTACAACTCGAGAAGAAGCGTGTCTTTTAATATCACAATCTCATCTTTCGTAATTTCGATCCGGTCCATTTGCCATTTTTGTTCGCAGTACGCCCATTGAAAAAATTAACGAATCAATAATAAAAAAAATTACGTACTAACAATGTATTCTCTTATTTTGGATGTGCGCGAAAAATTCAATCTGTCTATTCCGAAAGGCTGATGTGAACTTATGCCTCTTCGTCGGATTCGAATACGGATACGAAGTCGGAACGAATACACACGAAAAAGAATATCAGTTCTCAGTAGAAAAGACACCGACACACACTCTTTCCAACTGTAACTGGGCGGATTTTACGAAAGTTTAAATCCTGGCTAGCGGTTGGCGCAGAATACCTCGGATGTCAGTTTCGACCAATCAAAATAGTTTCGTGGCCGGCGCCCGGCGGTCATAGAGGCCTTATATTACATGTTATAGAAACGTTAGAAATCAATAAATGTCTGAACTCTCAACCCAATATAATCAATAACCAGTTACATTTTACAAATAACCTATTATTTGATACATTCATCACTTCGGTGTCTATTTGCCTATCTCCCGTACCCCCACCATAACTGTAGCCACGCCTATGTTCAAAAATTAATTTGTTTACGAAGATGTAGTGGTATCAAAACTGGTAGACGTAAAGTTACTCCAAGTGGTTTATACAAAGTTTTTATTTAAATAAAATTGTTAAATCTATTATTGTTTAGTGCGTTTCAACATCAGTTGTATAGTATTCCCCATTGAAAAATGTTCTTTATATCTTCTTTTCCATAAATAAAGCAAGTGAAGGCTTCATCAATGTATGCATTGTGCATATTGAAAAATCAATGTTAACCTATTTTCTTGTCCTTTGTAGCAAAGCTTCTCGCCCTCGGTACATATTTTACCGTAAAGGTTTAGCGGTTTATTTGCAAATTTCTAAATGGAATGTTTTAAAATTAATTTTTTAAATTAGTTCCTGTATTTCGTATTTGTTTTTATGAATATATTATACATATCTACATTTATTTTAATGCTAATGTATTCATTGGGATTTAAGTACCAAAATTACTTGTAATCCACCCTTTTTTAGATGCATAAAATATATATATATACTTTTACAAAGGTATTTATTTAATTATGATTTTGATACTGATTACAATTAATAAGATAATCAATAATAAATACAGCATTGAAAAAGAACACAAATATTGTATTATTGCCACAATTGTTTCGTTATTATAATAAAAATCACTATCGAGCCAGGACTCAGAAGAGAACAGTTGAAAGATTCTAAACCGATACGATACATTATAACTACAAAGCGAAATTTTAGATAGTGGTGTCTTTTAGGCCTTTTTTTATATAGGTAAATGCTTGGAGAAAAAACGAGTCAAATTTTTTTTTAAATTTATTTAGTTAAGGAATCTTAACAATTTCAATCATTATAGTGTTAAAGCCCAGTGTACATTGCATAAACCAATTATAAAGATTCACAGATGTTTAAGGCGTAGTAAATTAAGTACTATGTTGGATAAGATAATATTTAAAAGCTAAGTTAATCATCCGTATTCTGAACTAAGCAATATTGCTATTTCTGTATCTTGACAGCTAATTGTATAACATTGTGACGCCGTGAATTGGGACATTTTTAAGTTTTGGAATTAATGAATTCAACCAATCAGAAAGCTCTAAAACGTAATCAAACGTTAAGTTATTCACAATAGATGGAAGAGATGTAGCGTCAATATCTACTTGTAGGTAGATATTATTAAAGTCGATATACTGTGGTACGTTCAAACTTCTCATAAAAAATACATTAATGAATTAAATGAGTAGAAATTTAGTGGAATCTGTTTATTTACCTTCACCATAGCTCATTTGAATTAAAACATCTTTGCACCCACATAACATAATCTTCATACAGTAATGGAAGTCATTACGACACTCATGTGCGTCGCTGGTTCCCTCCCTGCTCTTGTACCACTATGTGCCAGGCACATGCTCTGAGCGGTAAAGCGTGACGCGCCATCGCCCCCACTGCTTTATTTCCAATAATGATGCTATGTAGAAACACAAATTGTTGTCCTTTTTCTGATCAAGGATAGCGCCAAAATGTAATCTAAAAGTTCCCACTCTATTCAATTCAATCTATATGAGTTTGAACGTGGTAATTTTTAATGGAAACTTTTCAGCCAAAGCGACGATACACAATGTGGTCCTGGTAAATACACTGAAGTAATGAAATAAAAAGCCTTTGGGTGACAGGCGTTCGATCTGAATCTGGATTCGATTTCTGATGATAAAAAATACATCTTTTTGATTTGCTCAAACCTGAGTGATTTGTGATGCTACTGATTGTGATACTGTGATTCCTACTGATAATACCAATTGGCCTAAAGCCTCATGTTCCAAATATCGACGAACATGCCTGATAATTTGTATTAGTGGGAATTGGATACTTTTTATACTTTTATTATATTTCTGTGTGCAATGAAAGAGTTCGTTAATTCAGTCTAAAAAAAAAACATTTTAAACGAAAACAGGCAAAAAAAGAAAAAAAACATCTCTGTGCGTGCTGAGAGCAACGCGCCCATTTCTTATAATTTTCAAACGTAAAAAAAATACAGCCTTGAGCTTTTATATAGGTAAGTATGTATTCCAGAGACGATTTACCACTAAACATGACAAACGACGAGCCTTTTAGTCGCTTTATTAGTATTGTATCCAAGGAAGATTTTGATGGGAAAAAAAGACAAAATCTTCTTAAGCACCTCCATAATACATGTGATGAATCATGGAACCTGTCGGGACGTCTAACGTGATATTAGTAAACAGAGTCTCAGGCCGCGGCGACAGCGTGGGCGCGGGTGGCTTGGATTTCAACAACAATGAAGACACCTACCGCTTTTCTGACTCACCAAATCTTTCATCAGGGATAACATAACGTTTTTTGTTATTTTATTTTTTTATTAAAAAGTTAAGGTTGTTTAACTGTAAATAGTTTCGGATATTTTATATACGGCCTCGAAAGTAGTAATCAGTCCGCCCTCTGCCTCCGCGGGTAAAGGTCGTCCTCCTGATGACGTTGAATAAGCATTCAACGAAACGTCGAGAATCGTTTCTCGGAAAAACATACGATTCGTATAAAATATCCGCAACTATTTATTTTTTTAGGTTAATTAAACATAACTGTACAGATACTTTGATATTACGTACATTAAATACAAGCAAAACAAATGGTTGTCAACTCAGCTATTAAGAGTGTTTACAGCATGCACTTATAATAAAACGCACATTAGAAAAATAATTAATAAAAAATCACAGAACAGTCAGTAAAAGAGGCGAAAACCAGCGACGAAAACAACATACACAAAATAATAGTTCCGGTCAATACGCAAAAGCCGATTTCGAAATACATTAGGAGCGGCTGATGCAAGGTGTGTACTTCAGTGCGGACACTTTCCGTAAAGTTTTTTAAAGAGCTTTTTTAAAAGCTAAACACATCCACCCCATCCACTTCCCGACGACACAGCTGCAAATAACCTGCAAATCCTTGCGATGGGGTTGTTTTGACCGTTGTTGTTGCTATGGCGATCTGTCTGAAATGTGTCAAGGATCCGGAGACGCCTAAAATTAGATGCTAGTAATCAACCTATGTTTCACATACAGATCCGTGAGTATTCTCCTATCCACTTGAAATGCAATGAGTCGCTTTTCATTGTCATATTCTTACTTATACGTACTTATCTTATTCAAATTATATAAGATATAAATATAGATGTTCTTACGATGGAATTGTGAACGTTGTATTGTGTAAAGTGATCACTTAAGCCGGCTCATTACTGAGCCATCGTATAAGAGACTTCCATCCACTTATCTCATATATAAATAGCTTCGTCTCTGTGAGACTTCTAAAATGTATCCTTAATTAAAAATATAATTTTTTACCCTTTTGTGGTATATATGTAGTATAGTATATGTATAGTATATATAGGACATTGTGTTGTGTTGTCTATGTATCGATAATATTTTTTTCTATTCAATCCAATCTTTGACATATCTAAAACCATATATTGTATTCTTACTCTTTAGTTAATATTACTCTGAATTACATGGCAGCGGATTCGTTCAAAAATCTACCGATTCCGAATCGGATCACCACTTGTGCGAGTGAAAGACAAAAAAACTAACCCATAAAAAACAAGTTTTTACTGTACTCACTTTCTTGTCTATTAGTTGAAACAGGTTTCGCGCCTACCTCCACGCGTAGGGCTCTAGTCGGGCGACGCTACGAAAGGGAGTAATAAAAAATTTCTAAAAATCCAAAATTATACTATAATTATTAAAAAAAATTAGTCTAAAATTTTTTGATCAGTTTTATCGTCGCCACGAGTCTGCCTGCAGAGTTTAAGCTCGATTGGATCACGGGAAAAGGGTTACAAATCGATCCAAAGTTTTTTCGGCAGACAAGCCGACAAGCAGACGCTACGTATTAAAAGGAAGGGAGTAAAAAACTAATCCATGAAAACCAAGTTTTTATTATACTCCCTTTCTCATTTACTAGTGGAAACTGGTTTGTCGCTTAACCTACGCGTTGGGCTTCGGTCGGGCGACGCTACGAAAGGGAGTAATAAAAAATTTCCAAAAATCCAAAATAATACTATAATCAGGTTCCGTGTCTACCAGATGTGTCGGAATCTCCATACAACTTACTGATTGTAAATTGTATGAAAAAACCATTAAAAATTTGAAAAATCCAAAATTATTATTTTGATAGATCTCTTTGATCGTTGCCACGAGTCTGCTTGCAAAGTTTCAGCTCGATTGGACCACGGGAATCGTTTAAAAATCGATCCATAGTTTTTTGTCTAGCAAGCAGACGCTACGAGTTAAAAGAAAGGAAGTAAAAAAGTAACCAAAAAAAAACAAGTTTTTGCAATACTCCCTTTTTCATTTTCGGGTTTCGTGTCTACCATATGCGTCGGAATTTCCATACAACTTACTGAATGAAAAAAACCATAAAAAATTTGAAAAATCCAAAATTATACTATAATATTTTTTTTTAACGAAAATTTGATAGATCTTTTTGATCGTCGCCAAAGTTTAAGCTCGATTCGATCACGGGAAAAAGGTCAAAAATCGATCCAAAGTTTTTTGTCAGACAAGCAATCAATCAATCAGACGCCACGAGTTTATAAAGGGAGTAAAAATGAGTCGTTTCTAACGATTCGAACTCTGCTATAAGTACGTAATCAACATGTTTGTCTTAATATTCGTATGTTTCTTAGTAACAGTTAAAGTGTACTTAAAACCATATTGGAGACACTAACGACTAATTAATAACGGCATTAAGGGTGCAATAATAATAGTGTGACTGCAAATGTGGTATTTTTAGAAGAGTTTCCAAAGTAAATACATCGTTTTTGTTAAATTTGTTCTGCAGGAATTTCGAGCATTAAACTATATATATTTAATTTATATTATACAAGCTTGAGACGCTACTATTTCATCAAAACCTAGTTTTCATTGTATTTGGCTGATTTCCTTCAATTAAATAGTTTCTGCCTGCATAAATTATTGTTTTTTCAAACATGCTTAGGATTTGAAACCGCTACGCTTCTCTGAATCTGGCATCAATTTTAATATAAATAGAGGCTTTACAACACATCATTCGCTGGCACATTTTTCGCGTTTATAGCGCAGTATAATTATTGGTGACCAATCGGCAAAATTACTTCCATCGTTCCCGTTCCGAAAATTTTTGCCTCTGAATGGAGAATTTTAAAAAGGTTTGCAATGTAATTATTTTTGATGATTCCTTTTAAGCATCATGTCTTAAAACAAGCTGCAATGAGCGGTGAAACGTGTGGGTGGAAATTATATTAATGAAACGGTCCAATCGTCATGCGAATTTGTTTGGGATGTTTTGCGTGGAGTGGTCTTGAAATCTTCATGATCAAGTAGCGGATGCCTCGCACTATTTTTATTGTATGTATATTTTACCTTCCGGTATCTTCTATATTTTTCTTCTATCACTTTCGGTGGCTGTTAGGATAAATTCGCCGTCACGTTAGTCTCCAGCTACAAGCCAAGTCGATATTTACCCGGGTAAATTCTACGAATATTACTAAACACACCGTTTTCGACTGCTTATGGTTTTTTTACGTGTATTTTTATTTTGACACGATTTTACAATAACGTGGTGTTTTAAAAAAACGCTGCGATTGTTTTTTTTCACGTCATAATTATAAATAACACGGTCTAAATTGGTAAAAAATAAATAAATAAATAAATAAATCTAAATCTAAATCTATTTAAAAATTTTCCATTTTTGTCAAAATGATTTGACACGATTTTGTTTTATCCGTATGTTTTATTGTCTTATCAACTATCCTCATTTCGAATGTCCGTCCGTAACTTTCTGGAGTTACAACAACAGTGAACGGTGTTCACCTTTTACCCAGAACCATTTTATTTATAGGTTGATATTTTTACTGCTAACAGTATTAATTTAATTATGTTCCGTGATTTTTCACTCTTAAGCTAGTAATCTATTTAATTCCCAAGCAATTATTACTTTTAGAAAGCCTTAAATATTTCCATGAGCCACGAGTTTCTTCTCCCTTTTCCTCAGTTACGCCTGTACTATGTATGTTTTGGTACATAATGTAATAAATCCTACACTTTTCTCTCCTTATAATACCCCTGTATTAGTGTACCTTTTAATCTGTTTTTATCTCAATGTCGTGAAATATTACGGTCCACGATATTGTTTAGGGAATTGGATATATTAGTTATTTATTTTAACAACTTTTCAAGCTTATTTTTGGTTTTGTCAGTGGTTTTGTACCTTGTCACGGGATACCAGCAAGTCAGTTAAATTATCGAAAAGAATTAGGACACAGAAGTCGATAGATAAATCTCATCAAGGAAAACAACTAATACCAAAATAAATTATATTTTCACAGCTTAGTTTTCAAAGGTCGCGACAGCTAAATACAGTGAAATTAATTAAGGATAAATTATAGAAGCCTCACAGAGACGAAGCAAATTGATATATGAGAAAAGTGGATGGAAGTCTCTTAAACGATGGCTCAGGGCTTGCAGCCAGTATGAGCTGGCTTAAGTGATCACCCTACACAATGCAACGTTCACCAATTCCGTCGTAAGAACATCCACATATTATAAAAATTTTGAAAGTTCAATATATAGTTCGAATCAAGAACATTTCATATATTGCACTGGCCTCTGCTAGAGACATATGTTGTTACTTTTTTCTCATTAACAAAATAGTATACTTTTTTGCTAATTGAAATTGTTTTGTATTATTAATATTTAAGGGGGGGGTAAGGTTAATTCGTACAAAAAAAGGCATGTATTTGTGAATTTTTTGTGACGACACAGTTAAAATCTCTTTATTAAAACAAAAGGTACATAAAGTATGACATTCGAAGAATATTGTGTAAAATTTTCAAGAAGAAATATTAAAAATACGGCAATGGCAGCAATTATTCGGACGAGTCTCGGAAAAAAGTAGAATTGCGGTGTCCATCATAACTTGGTGCTGGATCATCTGAAATCAAAAAATCAAAGTTCATTCGTTAGATAATAGTTAACGCTGGGAGCGTTTTTTGAAATTTCAATTTTTCAATTTTTTGGAACACTTTGAAGGGAAAAACGCGATTTTTTGCGAAAAAAATCTACTAATTTGTTATTAAAAAATATAAATTATTAACAAATTCGAAAAAAGTCTCCAGCGTTACCTCGTAAATTATGTACAGAAATAGCGTTCAAAATTTCAAAAGGATCGGTGCAGTAATTTTGAAGTTATGATGGACACCGACTTTGAAAAGGTGAGATGTGGGGAAAACGCTAGTTTTGCACACTGTAAAATTCAAAATAAAACTCGACACTTATTTTATACAGGTGAGCGCGTCTCTTAGCTGCCCGAGCAGGTACAGAAGATCAGTCTGAGCATCGCTCAAATGTTCATAATTTCGTCAATTTTGCTCCGATTGACTTGAAATTTTGACACAATATTCTTGCGATGTTATACATTCATTTAGAAAATTAAAAATACAATGCGAAAAACCTTACCCCCCCCCCTTAATACAAACTTGATTTTCCAACCTTGTAACAATTTGCAGATAGGTTTTTGTGTTAATTATTAATCGATTGACAGTTTTAAAATATGTATTTTTCCTGCTTCAGAAAATTTAACGGATTTCAATGAAGCATCACGATTCACTGACGTCATTTGTGCTACTCGATTTCGAGTGAGGCTTTTCGGTTGAAGCCTGCATGCTGCGCACACACTCGCGACGCGCCAGGGCGGGGCGAAGGTAACGCCGCTAGGTTTCGGGTCGCCGGGGTGGCCCGCGACGAGGCTCCGCTACCCCAGCGACCTCATTGCCACGTGTCAGCGGGTGTAATGCGATTAAAACCTCGGTACAGCGTCAGAAGCAATCAGCCCCCAGAGCGACTACCCCTTGTTTAATGTCCTCAAATGTGTTACTAGTGGCAAGGTGTACATTAAGTAGGATTCAGATCCAAAAGGGCGTAATGAATTTCAAATATGTTTTATTATACTTTGTAATACACACACAATATGAGTTATTAAATTACAACTATAGTTTCGAGAGGAGCAGTCCCTCTCATCATCAGGTATAGATAATAACTAACTTAAATACAAAATTTATCAATCTAATTGGGTAGGTCAGGGGGGTCAGGGGGGCGCGCGGCAGGAAGGGTATTTTTTTCGCCGAACAGCTCTAGGAGTGGTGAACTGGACTGAAATGTGATATTATTTATTAATGTGTTTCCAGAATTTAAATTTTTTAGGATTTCAACGGTTTCCAAACTATTCATTATCCATCGTCTATGAGGAACCGAGTGGAGTAATTTTAATTTGTGACTATCGAAAGAATGATTGGTGTTAATTATATGATTGGCAAATTCGGAGAAATTGTTATTTTTTAAGCAGCGGCGATGTTCTTTTATGCGTGTATTGATTATGCGAGTTTGATTATAATGATTTGGACGTAGAGTAACGTCGGTCTTAGAGTCTGGATAGGATAGTACGTACGGATTCGCAATATTAAGAAAATATGCTACATTTCAAACGCTTACTGCTCAAAGCGTATATGGCCTACAATCAACGACATTATTGTATATAGGAAGAATGTGGCTTTCTAGAGGTATTTACCCTGCGCATCAAAGGGGAAGTTCTCCGAAACTGGCCGACCTTAGCGCCGGCGCCGTTGGCATTGCGTACGATTCAAGGCCGATTGCATTAACATTACTTGAGAAACGAAATCTTGTTTTGGAGCTTTGAAAGTACGTTACTCGTATATATTTAAAAAAAAAATATTATACTATTTATTGAATTTTCGACATGTTTCGGGGGCAACAATCCTTTCGTCAGTATACAACTTATATTAAAAATTTAAATTGCAAGTGCAGACAATAATAAAAACAAAAAACTAACCCATAAAAACGAAGTTTTTATTATACTCCCTTTCTCATTTACTAGTAGAAACTGGTTTGGCGCTTAACCTACGCGTCGGGCTTCGGTCGGGCGACGCTACGAAAGGGAGTAATAAAAAATTTCCAAAAATCCAAAATTATACTATAATCGAAAAAACCATTAAAAATTTGAAAAATCCAAAATTTATTATTTTTTTTAACGAAAATTTGATAGATCTTCTTGATCGTCACCACGAGTCTGCTTGCAAAGATTCAGCTCGATTAGATCACGGGAAAAGGGTTAAAAATCGATCCAATT
Organism: Agrypnia vestita; assembly: GCA_016648135.1. NCBI lineage: Eukaryota > Metazoa > Arthropoda > Insecta > Trichoptera > Phryganeidae > Agrypnia > Agrypnia vestita. The sequence goes on from JADDOH010023421.1 coordinate 338,014, forward strand.
TTTTTCGTCAACCAAGCAGACGCCACGAGTTAAGATAAAGGGAGTAATAAATATATATGGAAGTCGTATAACCAATTACGAACTAATGGGGAAACAAATTTAAAAGTTAACTACATATTTACAAAAATGATTTGGTTATTTACAATTTTTAATTTGTTATTAATTTATTCCATTCGCTATTAATGTATGTTAAAGTAAATTTTTAAATTCAGTGGAAAATTTTTAAGATTGTTTTGCTGTTAACTTTTCCCAAAACAAAATAAATAAATAAATAAACACACAAATACACACACTCACACAAACTCACTATTGGACATGTTTTTTCTTATTTTTTATCGATTGTATATATGTGTTTTCTTGTAATTGGCCCAAAACTCTGTACATCAATTATTGTTTTTTTTCAAGATTGATTAATTATATGGCTGTAAGAAAACCAATAAATGAAAATAAAAATATAAAAAAATAAAAAAAAACACTAAATAATAACTGTCAAAACTATCATATTCATGTTGCTATAGTGTGCCGAAGACACTTGTAAATGGGATAATGGGCACAGTCTCGATTTATAATGTGTTATTATTTGTGTGTTATGTGTACCCATTGTTCTGTTAGTGTCTCTAATAATAAAAAACTGTGATTCTGTGCGTTTCCAAACATTCAATTTTAATTTACGAACAAACCACACTTTCGACTTGGTCCCTTTTACGTGTATGCTCCCGACATGTTATTTTTTGCCAACCCCTCGAGTTTCCTTGGTGTATAATATTTTGAACCTTAAAACATAAATGTGTTAGGATAGCATTACTTCTATGGCGTGATGGAACATCGGTGTACATTTATGAGAAATAACAGTAGATTATTAAATTCTACCGCCGTCGTTTTCAAGAGCTTCATGTCACAAGAGATGCATTCAAACGTAATTAAATCCGTGTCTATCTCGTTACGACAAGCGCCCGCCATATTTGTAATCCTCCTACCATCTGGCAGCAAATGTAAAACGCACACAGACACGGAAACATCCGGCCGCGCAGATCTCATCTCACCTACAGCAGCCTGTAGTACCGACTGCAGAGAATTACTTTTCAACCATATCTCTCGCACTCTTGTATTGATGCGACCGATTTTCATTCTTCGGCGCTTTGCCGTGAGAAGCGTTCTTGGTTGTGACTGATAATATCCTCCCCTTCAGTTGGGTTTATCTGCGCGTGGTTTTGACATGTCCGTCCTTGGATTCGCTGTTAAGATTGTGATACAGGGTCCCTGCAAAGTATTGCATATTCGTCAATTGTGTTTTCATTTTTGAAAATAGTGCTGTTAACATTATCCGATACTTCGCAAAAAAATTATCTGTCTATAAAGTACAGTTACCACGGAGACCTGGATTTTTCAATTGCTTGTACCACTTAAGCCATGGTAACTCTATAAATTATCGATAGATTTCTTCTATATCCACTCGATTGCCCCAGTCCAAAATACTGAACTTCCGTAAAGGTCGCTCATAAAAAATCTTTTATGTATTTAAAAGATTTATAAAAAAATCTGATCAATTTAAAAATAAATAAAATATGTGCTTATGTTGTCTGTTTTTTATTCTACGACAAACATTATTTATCTTTGTACACTTACATATAAAATAATGTGATGCGAACGCAGCCTTGCGATGCAATGAAAGGAAAGAAAGGATGGAATCGCTCACCGGATTCCGTGGTTCTCCCAGTCTTCGTCGCTTCCTGATTCTTGTGGACTGTAATTATTATTATTTCTTCGTTCAAAGCACATGCACTTATCGTAAATACTGTTTCACTCTGGAGTTCCGAAAGCTTTTATAAGCGGCGACAAAATTTTACACTGCCCGCTCTGTACCCAACTAAGAGTAGAGAACTGCTTTACCGACGGTCTCCAGGTGAGGGGAAGAGGAGCTGACAAAGGTGGGACAACACAGGGAAACATATACTATTCAAAGTTTTATTTGGTACCTAACATAATGTGATCCTTGATTATCCCTAATCTGTTTGTTCCAGGGCAATCCTGACTGTGTTTGTTAAAATGTAGGGCTAACGAATGGATATAATATATTTTCGTGAGAAATATACTTTTTCCCTTTAGTAACTACGAGGTAATTAATGCATGTATACTTACTACTAGAATGTAGATAGCTTTTAGTAATATGTAGAAGTAGAGAAGATAATATTTTATTTTCCTTAAAATATTTCACCACATAATCACTTCCTAATTTTAAACACTGCTCTCGAGCTTTTAAAATCCCCTTGTTATAAACAGTTACTTCCAGTTTATTTAACCAATTGCTGACCGCAAGCTATAATTCAGTTGTAAAAGTTTCCTTTATGGAACTCCTTAAACTTCGGGAAAAATGGTAAAAATCGCTCGAATCGATCCGTAATATAAGGCGGATGATATAACACTTCACACTCATGACTGTCCATGGCTTTAATATGTGGATTTACTAGTATTATTAGGTAAATAGATAATTCTTTTGTATCTTTTTTTTTTGATTAATTAATTTAAGTAAAAAATTAATTTAATTATTTATTTTAATCTACTTATATTCATTAATTACACCTACATGTTTCGGAAAAACCTTTCCATCGTCAGGTATTTTATAAATGTCTAAATATCAAAATGAACGATGTCCTTTGTTTTTTAGTCTTCTAAATTATTTAAAAAAATATTTTTAAATTTTATTGCTGAAGTTCTTGATTACACAAAATTATTGGAAATGTTTTTAGAATTGGACTAGTAGTTTAATATAATTGATTATTAATAATATTTTGTTTACTTTTCATGATTTACCGTGTTTTAATCTACTTATATTCATTAATTACGCATAGGTGTAATTAATGAATATAAGTAGATTAAAACAAATAATAAAAAAAATTGAAATATTAATCTACAAAGACCTTTAGCGCGGTAGACACGTTTTCACATGCTTAGTTACCAACCATATAGAATTACTTCGCTTTCAGTAAACCCGATGATATTCTTCAACTCTTGTTTTCCATTTATTTTTCATTCCATCGCTATATTTAGGTTGGCATTCTGTCCATCATATTATCCCTTTAGAGCGCAACGCTGCAGGCGTAATAAGTTCCAAGTGCTTAGCAACGACATATTGATTTTGTAATACCGGTACAGTAAGGCAAGAGGAAAGAAGGGTTCGCCCTTCTCGGAGGAGAAGGAGAAGGGAGGAATATTGGCTGTCATTTCAATTTGAAAAACCAAATGAAAATCGACCTGGAAAATAAAGTTGCTGAAGAAAATAACGCTGAAAATTTGAGTCGTGAAATTTTTGAGGTTTTCTTATATTTCCCTACGTATGTATGGTTTATATTCGTACCACTACTAGTCGTGACCTCAGTACATATTTTGGGGTTTATTTATTTCTGTATATCATTTATTTCTAACACGGATAACGCTACAGAAGAAATCCAGAAGCTCGAGGTGAGCGCAAATCCCAGTTATTTTCACCTCCAAAATCTAATGAAATCCTAAAACACTAAAATATAAGTGTATAAAGTCATCATACCAGTCTCTCATACGCAGCTGAGATATGGGTACTGACTTAGAGAGCAATCAAGCACTGGACGTTTTTGAAAGGAAAATTTTGAGGCGTGTTTTTGATCCTGTTCTAGATAATGGACTTTAGTGCGAGCGCATAACAATGAGGTCTGTACTTTGGAGCTTAGCATCGCAACATTTTAAAATATGGGCTATTTGGAAAATTTGGATAAAAGACTTCGGTGGCCGGGTCATATGGAACGAATGGCTGAACATCAAGGCGAAGGAGCTTAGGAAAGCCAAAACTATGACGGAGCGACAGTTTTCTCAAAGTCATGTCTGCCTTGGAGATCCAGAACTAAAGAGAGAGCTTGCGCAAGACCGAGATCAGTGGAGGAAGTCTCATGAAGAGGCCAAGTCCCCCAGGGGGGCTAAAGATGGTGATTTTTGGCTTCTGTGTTTGATGACGAATGAGATGCTGGATCGGATAAATCGATTATGTCAATCGAAATCTACTCACACTACTTTCAATGCCTCAATAAATCTTTACACCTTTCCAGAAAATCCAATTTCCTTAATCTCCTCCATTCTCTGGTTAGATTATAAAGAATTAAATAATTTGAAGCCGAATATTATAAAATGAAGATTTTAACGAAGATGACAGAGTTAGAATATACCAAGTAATGAAAGTATCGCAAGCCCTTTTGAAAATCGTGCAACATTTGCCGCAAAAAGCACAATGAAAACGCTTTAGTGATATGAAAAGAGCTAGAATTTTTGTGATTGCTCCCAGCATCTTCGTAAATTAAAATAATTTGCCATTATTTAAACGATCGTTGCGAGCACCCGGTATTGTGTGCATATAAACGAAATATGTTGCATTTCCGACAGAGATGTTTCTCCTTATATGTCCAATTCAATCTGGGCGAAGGTTAACTATACACAATTCTTACTTTATGTACTCGTATAAAGCACGTCTCGCGCCGTCGCTGCACGCCATACGCAAGGCCGAGTAGTCATAAAGTTAATATATATGTAATATATATATTATATATATATATATATATATATATGTTTTTAATTCACATTGAAATCTAACATAAAAATCTTCTTAATTTGATGTTTTTGAAGGTGCGCTAAATTGACTCGACACTTTATTCTTTTATTGACAGAAACTGATTTCGAATAAAATCTGCTTTAGCTAAAGAAGTCCGTGTGTTAAAGTATATGTTTGTCCTCTTACTCTAGGATTAATATTAACAGAGTTAGGACTTTTTAAAATATTTAAACAATCGCCATTGCGTGATAAGATGGTCGATGAGGCTGGTTAACGTACTAAGCCGAGGCTTTTACTGTTTTTAAAACATTTATTTTTGATTCTACTCGTTTAATTTATATAATTTTTTAGTGATATAGAACTTTAAAATGAAATAAAATACATAAAAATCATAGTGATGGCTACGGTATTGACTTTATTGGAAAAATAATTTTATGCCATTAGTGTTTAACGCGCCATGAGATCCCGTATAATACGTCGTATTTCTTAAAAATACACATTGTCTCTAAATTCTAAGAACAAAAATGTATGCGCATAATTGAGTACTTCCAGACGGTTTGAATTGTTTTAGATTAAATTTGAAATCGGTAGAACGCACGGAATCATACCAAAAGATTCGAGGATAAATATTTAACTTTCAAATTTAAAGCTAACTACGACTCGATCGCGACGCGAATCGACAGGCGTACTGTGAATCGTGCGATATAAAAAAAATAAAGAGTAACTGCCTTCTTGTGGATTATTCTCGAGAGACGATTAATGCGAATTAAGAAATATTGCTCCAATTAAGTTTATCTCCAGTGACTTATGAGTAAAATAAAAGTTTAATTGTTTCTATCTTATTTCATTTGGATCCCACGACCGCGAACAATTTATATTTAGTGGATGGAGTGTGTACTCCGATAAGGCTTTCCTTTTGTCTCATAGATTTGGCGGTAAAGGTATATGCATTTGTTTCTCTTTGTGCTCTGCGTAGAAGCACAATTGTGGAGTATAGAAGCAAAGGTAGCAATATCCTTTCAACTTTTGTACCCCACAATTAACGTACTTTACGCGAATCTCGAGACGACTCCTACAACATCTCATACGGTATCTCATCCAAATACATGCAGCCTGTTTGAAGAGGTGGCATCGTAGTTAGGCATTTTAACTTTTAAACTAGAAGCGAATTTATATCAAACCACCGAAATTTAATCTAAAGCTAAGAAACCAGTGGGTAAATATAATTTCTTCTAGTTTGATAGTATTATAATATAATATATATAGTATAATAGTATTTCTATTTTATAAACTGCAATTTGAAGCACCTCAGCATAACGTATCATACCGCTTCACCAGATCAGAGCAGCTTTGACAGGTGCTGCGAGCTATCAAACGTGGTCCCAATTATCTAAATTGATGATTTAAATATTATAATTAATTAACGAAAGACATCTACCAGTTTGCGATATCACTTTCTGTTCAGGTTTTTTCAGGCGATTGGTCCGTCCAGGTGTTGTTGTGTTATTTGATCGAGGTACATACAGCCAACCTAATAACCAGGTACACACTCATGTACCTGGTTATTCATATATTCATACGTCAACGCAGCTGGTAGAGGGAACAGTTGCTTCCTTTTCTATCGAACCATGATCTTTCATTTGCTCGCTAGTTTTCTCCTCATATTGATTCACAGAAAAATTCATTCGTATGGACATTTATGGAATCAAATCATGGACACTCACTGAATCAATACTGAAGATGACTTATAAAAATAAGCTAGATTGATACGGTTACAAATGACAATCTCCCTTGGCGTTCTTTCTGTCTATTGACTTAGTTTATCTTTATTTTTTTCGTACATGTATATGTTTTGTTTCTCTCTTACATAGTTTTATATTATGTCTTCCTCTTTAAGTATACACCAGCCGTACATCCATAAAAATCACGGAACATAATTTAAGTACTTACTTGTTTATTTATATATAATAAAAAGCCTGTCAAACGTAGGAGGCGTAAATTAATGGTTCGCGTCTTAGCCAAGTCTTGCTCTTACAATGTGTATATATATTATTATATGTATAGTATATTTTTAATGGGCCAGAAGAAGCGGTGGTGGTTATGTCGGTTTGTTGCTAACATGCACTTTAGTTAGAGTAACACCTCTCTCTCGGCGGCCCTCGTAGCGCAGTGGATATGACACTGGCTCCCACACCGAGAGTTTCGGGTTTCCCGGTGTTCCCGGTGAGGTCACAATTTTAATCGATGTGATTTACTCAAGCCTGGGTGTTTTGTGATGTATTTCGTTTCTGTAATTGGGCCTCCTGACCTGTTGAAGCGTAAAAATAATTATAAAAAAAAATAAAAAATAAAAAAATAAAAAACATATGTAAAGATTTTGGGGTTTAAATAATACTATGGTTGTGGTGTGTAGTGTTATTTACATGCTAGTGTAATATTTGTCTTGACGAAGAGACGGATTACATCTCGAAACGTAATTTCGTCGTAATAACGTCTCGACACGAAACAAAAAAGTAATTTTTAGTGATTATATACTAACATAAATAAAATTTTCTTAAAATTACTGACCACAAAGTTAATACTTTAAATATGAATAATATTAGGTCCTTACATATGAAATTGGCGTTTAGTATGGGAGGAACATAAAGCCGATTTTTTTTTATTATAATATATGTATTTAATCAAAGTATGTACCATTGCTATCTATGCACTTTTGCCATCTCATAGGTAGTTCATCGATCCCTTTACTAAAAAAACCATTCGGAAGGGAATCAATAAAATCTTTGAAGGCGGTTTGGACTGCCCCATCGGAGTTGAATTTTTTCCTTTGCAAGAATTTATCCAAATTTCGAAAAAAATGGTAATCTGTTGGGGCAAGGTCCGGAGAGTACGGTGGATGTCTTAGACATTCCAATTGAAGCTCCTCTAATTTGGTAGCCGTCTGTTGTGCAGTGTGTGGTCTAGCGTTATCATGAAGCAGCAGTGGCCTAGAGCGATTAACCAGCCTCGGTTGTTTAGCAGCTAGCTTTTCCATCATGGTTTGCAGTTGCTGACAATAGACATCTGCCGTAATCGTCGGGCCAGATTTAAGAAAGCTGTAGTGAACGACACCAGCACTAGTCCACCAAACGCTCACAAGTAACTTTTTTGGAGTCAATTTTCGCTTGGGGCATGGTTTGGCTGGTTCGGCAGGGTTCAGCCATTGCGATGAGCGCTTCCGATTATCGTACAGGATTTTTCATCACAGGTAATGATTCGATTTAAAATCCCTTCATTATTGTGCCGGTTGAGTAATGCAACGCAGCAGTCAACGCGCGTTTGTTGATTTGCTTCACTCAATTCGTGAGGTACCCACCTTTCAAGCTTTTTCACCTTACCAATTTGCTTCAAGTGGATTAAAACAGTTTTATCACTAACACCGCAGCCTGCAGCTAACTCGGATGTGGTTTGCGATGGATCCGCTTCCACAATAGCCTTCAATTCTTCATTATCAACTTTGGTCTCCGGCCGTCCACGGGGCTTGTTCTGCAGGTCGAAATTTCCAGAACGAAAACGTTGGAACCAAAAACGCACTGTGTTTTCTTTTGCGGCACCGTCGCCATACACATCATTAATCCTTCGAGCCGTTTCTGCAGCACTGGTGCCACGGTGGAACTCGTACTCGTAAATAACGCGATATTTCAAGTTTTTCATTTTGTAAACTGAGTGACGCAAAGAAAAAAACAATTGAGGAAAAAACAAATGAATTATAATTTTCAAAACACAAATACATGAGTAAATAGCTGTATAAATTTGGATATGGAATTCCTAACCAAAGAGAAGATATTTGAGATCAAATTTGCCAGTACGGCAAAACGCCAATTTCATATGTGCATTGGTGCTGGCATGTTTAAAGATAAAATAAAACTATTCTGAATGGAATATTTATAATTTTTTTTTGTTTCAGGTGAGCAAACATTTATCTTCCGTCTGCAAAATGGGGTAAGCAAATTTCGATAAATAGATAATATCCTGGTGTTGTACTACATTTGTCAAAGAAAATAATATATTTAAAAAGGTAGAAGAAATCCGTGAGCGATGATTCGTTTATTTTTATTGCTCTGTTTATTTATTTAGATACCTACCATTTATTCGTTTATCCAGGAAGTAATAGCTTCATACGTTTACACTAGAAAAAATATAACAAAACAATAAAACAGAAAATAAAATTTATTTTAATGAGTAGTTCTTCTTCAGGATGGATGTATAATTATTACACACACGTACGTATATAAGTCATGTGAGAACTGCAATATATTGTGACCGTGGATCAAAGAATCATTTGACATGATCAACTTATTTGTCATCATGATAAACATCATGAGTAGCTTATTTGTCATCATGATCAACTTATTTGTCATCATTATCAACATCATGATCAGCTTATTTGTCATCATGATCAACTTATTTGTCATCATATCAACATGATGATCAACTTATTTGTAGCAAAATTTTGACAGTAATTTTCCCCTTGAGAGTTAAATCTTACGATCCTGTCAAAATTTCTAATAGTTTACGCTGTTATATAATACAAAAAACCGAGCTTAAGTTTAGATAGAATACAAGTAGAACAAGTTTGCATTTTTTTCAATATTTAAGACATATTTTTCGCAAAACGTTGGACTGTAATTGAGTAAATTAAAAATATTAATTTTCAGGCGTATTCTAGTAGATATGTTTAATAATATGAAAGAATATCACATATACCTTAAAAGGAATATTGCTTAAAAAAACTACTTTAAAAAAAATTATAGAGGTATCATTACTAGTTACGAAAGCTGAATATTAACTTGTTAATGAGAAATAAATCAACAGATGTCTCTAGCAGAGACAATAGTAATATTCGAAACGTTTTTGATATATATATATATATATATATATATATTATGACGTGACGAATCCGTGTGTTCAGTTTTTGCCCCACTTGATATATTTAAACCAGCCGCTCGGTATTTTAGTTTATGGTATGTAATGCGTTCCATCTATGCACAGACAGAAATTGTCTATTTGCTTTACGAGTTGTCGGCGTTCATTTCCAAAATTGCGAGAGCCGCGGACAGGCAAATGTAGACATACTCTCTTCTGGGCCCCGTTAAGAGTAAATATTCAAACATTCTGATACCATAGATGTAAAATAACTACTAGCTGTGGATTGTTTTGTAATTAGTTTTTTCTTGTTAACTAGGGCTCCGTGGCATGTGTTTATTGCTAGCAATTCCATCGAAATCATTTTTCTTGTTAACTAGGGCCCGCGCATTCCGTACGCAAAATGTGACAACCACTTGGCGACATATTGCTCGCTAGCAATTCCATCGAAATCATCGGAGGAATTCCCGAGATTTTAAAAGGTCCATGATGTCCAGAACCTTTCAATTTATACATAAGAAACCGATCTTCGTGTGACGCCTTGGGACACGAATAACCTCAAAATTTACCGGACTGTCAAGTACCACCTAAACATTTCTCCAGTTGTTTTGTGCAGCGTAATTACAGCAATCTTCAATTCCAAGAATGTGTTGTGTACTGATAAAAATGACAATTTGGGTGGCGAAAGTCTAGGGCCGATATGGGAGCTAATATTGCTTATAAAACGGCCCTATGTATGTGGTGGGTGCCTGTTCACTTGATTGTGTACCGGTACACACTTTGGTGTGCAGTGAAAGAGACAAAGTTATATGTGTCACTTCGCCCCGGACAGTAATGCAACATCACATTTTACGTCAGTGACGCACAGTATCGGTAATGTACACCGCGCACTAAGTATTTTTTAAATTATTCGTAAATATAACACGTTGATTTATTATTTTTTATAAATATTTTCTGATTTTTTTGGTAGTTGCGCATTATATTTATGTAATAAAATATACTGTTCGCTTTTCTTCTTTTACTTCTATCTTCATCTCTTCACTGCTGGATATAAGCCTCTTCCATGTGGATATAAGCCTCTTCCATCTCTAGTTCGCAATGTAAACAAACGCGAGAGTCAGCAAACACAATGAGCCGAGGTTGCAGAGGCGGTGCACGCATGAATTTGCATAAGAGATATCGCAAATATTCACCTGTCCATGTGACCGTTCAGCACTTCTGCTCGCCGCCGCCGGTCGCACCAGCGCGATTGTGAACCCGGCTTCGTGTTATACTGTTTGCTGAATCATCTTGCTCAAATGGTGATCTTCAATTCTCGCGCGAACTTTCTATTTCCTTTCGAGCGACGGATTATGCATCTCGGATTGTCTCGAAAGAAGTTGAGCAGGTTAGATACGCTTTTACTTTACATTGAGAAGGCGTTTGCTTGATAACCATTTTTCTTACATTTTCTCTTCTCTCACAATATTATCAAGATAAACAATGCGCGTACAAGATTATCACCTTTCCAAAAGAGCGTTCTTTCAGTTAAGAATGTCATATTTTTTCATTGTACAAATATATGTATACGTCAGTAATGATTTTGAGTTAAAAATGTCACATCGGTAGTTCTATTACATAAAAAATTATCATCTTATTGTGCCTTTCTATTAATGTTTTACAGCGATAAAATAGCGATATTTACATACGTTACATTTTTCTTTAAAGTGAGTGCAATTATGCAAATCATCCGTAAAATTGAAACAGTATTAAGAAAAGTAATAGAAAAGAAAAAGAAAAGTAATGCAAAAAACAATCAAAATACCAATTACAAATTAAAATAAAATAAAATTTCATAATAACTCTATATGCTATAAAAATAAAAGTCAAAGTTAAATGAAAACCACGTCCCGCTGGGTGATAACGAGCCAAAACCTTAACAAAAGGTTTTAGGATGAATTTACTTGAGCAACTAGAAATAAATAAATATAAAAAGGATCCAAATATTAAACTTTTAAATAATCAACAAAAAATGATCTTCTCTCCACTTCTCAATATCTTTAAAAAACCCAAAATCAAGGACATAAATTAAAATAATATTTATAAATAACACTTGCAGAAAACGGGGAATTTTGATAATTAAGCATAACGTTAACCGTGGCACCTTTAATGATAAGTGCTCGGGAAAAAACGAACATTAATGTAGGGCTTCACCACAAATATCTAATTACTCTAAAGGGGAAGGTGTAACTTAAAATTTTATAAACAAGTCGTTTGTACTTGGTATATCCACTGTTTGATAATGGCCTTACAAGCCGAAACAGCTGTAACACCTAAAATAGTTAACCCGTAGAACTTAATAATAATATTTATTAAAATTTAATTTATTTTAAATTTCGCTAAAAAAAAGATTTTTATCTTATTTATGTGCAAAAGTATCACTGTTAATACTTACAGTCCAATTTTAATTATAAATACAATAAACTTTAAACTTCTTTATCTCAAAATGGATATTCGGAAGAATAGTAGTCTTTCATTCTGAATGCGACATACGAATATATTTATTGGACCGTTAAAAAACCGCAATGTTCTTAGGTACTCCCGTAATGACTGTGGTACTAAATTGTCATATAAGCATCTAATGTTGATTTTTTGTAATAGAATTTTATACATTTTTACGTGTATTTATAAATTCTTAAAATTGAATTTTAATTCTGTCTAATTTTATTCCAAATTTTTTTCCCCTATTGCACTTTATAACAACCCAGTATTAATTAAGAGTTTGCAATATCTGTAAAGAGCTACTTCCACATTTTTATTCATCGGCAGTTTATAATTGTAAAATTCCCCGTTCGATCCACAGTTTAAACTGTCATCGCCAACTTTAATCCAAGTTGATACAGTTGGTCCTAAGAGGATGTTTTCCCAATATTTATTTATGTATATATAATAAATTCATGCACTCCTAACATTTATCGATAACATTTTTTTATTATCTCGTGAAATTGCGTTCATTATTTTACTATTTTAAATGGACTGTCTTTGATATTTTTTTCGTCACTTTTTTGTGATTCTATTAAACGTAATAGCTGATACTTTTAGTGGTTTATCATTCGTAGGTATAACTTTCGAATTCGTTTAAAATTTAAAGAAGTCGTGAGAGAAAACCAGTAAAGAATGAATGGAATTGGAAATCGATACACGAATATTCAACACTTTTAAACTATGTGTTTGTTTCGTCTGTACTTTCGTTGAACTTTCCAGAGATTTCTTCTCCGGGTTACGAGATTTAGCATTTCAACAGATGCTGTCGACGCGTGATTTGGAATACAAATACAGTTTCTAGAAGCAACGTATTGTAGAAAGTATATTTATTTATTTTATATTGTGCAGAGCATTAACAAATCATTGGTACAGAATAAATAAGTTACAATAAAAATCTCTAATGTAAAACAAAATAGGTACTTTAGTGCAGTGTGATAATCTACTGTACTACGGTGGGTACGAAATGTGGATTCGTAATGAAATGTGAAGATGAAATATTAAGATAAATATTAATGTGTATGACACTCTGCCGGAGCTTGTATAGAATGCTCGCACATTTGACTTATGTTCCTTAATACTATTCCATTGTCTACATATCCGCAGTCGCCTTTGTTTCCAGTATTGCAGTAATATTGAGCAAGGGCATTTCAACAGAGTGGTAACCACGTTATTTTGTGAACCGATTTAGAAAATCAGAAAATTAATTTTATCTAAAATGAATGCGTTTAACCCACCACTTAGTGCAGGAAAATAAATACAGATAAATGATATAACTCCAATTCTCATCATCACCTTTGACTCTACTCTTGGAGTGGGTCTTGGCATCCTCAAGAGTTTTACTCCACCGATCTTGGTCTTGCGCCGCTCTCTTCAGTTCTGGATTTCCAAGGCAGATATGTCTTTCGATTCATTGCCAGTCCATCTTAGTTTTGGACTTTGGTGTTTGTAGTTCTCTCCACATAACCCAACCATCGAACTCTTCCCAGTTATATAAATTTAATGACGCTTAGCCCTTTTAACAAACTTGGTGGTATTGCGGCGGCCAAACGAGTAAAAAATGAGCAGCGAGCCGCAAACATGCGTCAACGTGACCGACCGACGCAACCTGACCGCTTCATTTGTGAAGTCTTCGGGAGAGAGTGTGCCTCTCGAATAGGGCTATTTTTCCATCGAAAAGCTCATGAGAGGCGCAGCAACAACTGAGTTAGAATGGCGAGGGGATTCTCGATCACGAGGCCCGGCTACAACAACAACAAGAGCTCATTGCTATAGCCCCTTCGCCAGAACCCAACCAACCAAACTGAACCAAAAAGTAGACTTGGAGAGTGTGAAAGTGGACACTTTATAAGTATTATTGAAAAAATTTAGCATTATATTATAAAAATAACTGGAACAGAGGGTATCCGTCAAGGTTCTGATCTGATAAACCAGGCGTTGGAGGACGGCCCCATTAGAATCTTGGTACACCAGGATAGAGGAGCATAGCGTTCTATCTTTCTGCCACAGAACGGTGTGATGATAAGCTAATTTTAACCAGGGGTGCTTCATCCACCAGTATGAAACAGAAGCTTTAAAATCAAAATACTAAATGGCTAGTTCGCAGAACTCATTCTTTAATATAGAAAAAACATCAATCAAATTTCTATGTAGATACTTAATTTTTCAGTAACTCCTAGAATATTCCTAACGCTAAGTCGTTATTATAAATCTAATTCTTCTTAATGTAAGGACAGACACCTTTTAATGTCGTGTTTTCCCCGAGAAGATCTAAAAGTCTGGTAAATAATTATCATTCACGAATAATGATCCCAGTGATCTAATTACCAAGCGAGAATAAATTAGAGCTACCCTCAACTTTTCTTCCGAAAATCCCAAGGCGTGTTCGTAGAAAATATAATATTTATGATCATGGAACTAATTTCTCTTTCACGCTCTTTTGTATATAGTTAAATATAAAAGACGTACATGGTGTACAATATATAGTGCATGAAAATATCGTGAATTATTACTTCTTACTTATTATTATTGCATAATTGTGGCCTTTTTTTTTTACTTTCCTGTTACATAAATATCTGTAACTTTTTTCACTTGGTCGGCCTAGTGAGTAGGAGATGGACCTTTTTCTTCCTACCCGCCCTTCATCGTGGTCCACCGCAACTATCTTCTCCAATTCCTCTATATTGTTTTCTTAATTATAATAAGACTAATGGTGGTGCGCCTATATTCACCTGGGTTTGTTTAATTTTTAACGACATTTATCAGATTGCAATTATTTGTTTACGTTTCAATACACTTTTGTCTAATAACCACATCCCTATTAAGTCATAACTTATTTCTCCGTGGATGTGGTAGATTTCTTGGATGAGATCTCCTAAAAAATCAAGATCATTCATTGTTTTAATAAGCGGAGCGGGATTAAGAAATAACCCTTTTTTTGGTGAGTTTAAACTTATGCACAGTTTGTTATTTATTTATGATTACTACGCTATCTGTTTCGACACGTCCGTGTCATTAACGAGCGTTATTTAAACTTAAATGTTTAAATTCGATTTTTTCAAAGTTTCAAAGTAGAATCCTACCTTAAAAATTATTAACGAAATGTTTGTTCTTTGTTCATATCTTGTTGCAACATTTTAACTATGATCGGCAGAGAGGATAGAACGCCACACGCTTTGGCCTCGTTTTTCAAACAACTGATTAATTAATCATCTCTACGCCAGTAAATAATGTTTCTCGGATTTTACTATTTGTAATGTACTATTTCGTTCGTTGACATTCACTCTTAATATATGGTTTTTACTTTACTTGTGATGTGAATGTGGTAAATATTGTAAGAATAAAACATTCGTGATTTCGCCAATGCCAATGGCCATTTAATTTGACAGTTTCGTGAAATTAAATTTCAGTTACATGTACGCATATAGGTAATTACCTGCCAACTACACAAATCGTGACCGGTGACCTATGATTTGAGAATAACTTTCTGAAAGTAACGCAATTTTTGATGTTTGATGTTGATGTTTTTATTAATTATAATTGGTTTATTTTCTAAAAATTTAGCGCTACAACAGGCCAAGACGATCAATTAAATTACAGATATATTGTAATATCAGTAATCAAATATATGTAACATACTTACTATATTATTTTAAAATTTAAATTTATGCGTTTTGGTTGCAGCGAGATTTTCAGTGAAACTAATCAATTGAGACTTGTTGATTGGCTTCTCATACCTGGGTTCCGGGTTCGACACCGGTCAATTTACATTTAACCCACACGGTTTTCTTAAATAAGGCTTTTTGTGATGTGTTTCGCTACTGTCATTGGGCCGCTTTAGCATGCACTTTGGTATTAATGGCATGAAATAAAATGTGATTAATTGAAACGCTTAAATTTTGATTCACAATAGATTCACTCCATCTCGCTAAGGAGAGATGTTAATCAGATGATATTGGTACCAGAATTTCAGCTTCTCAAATCACCTTGAGATTGCGAATCGAGACTCAACAACAGGTGGTACAGGTTTACAGTTTTACTTTTAAAATTATTAATAAGCACATTACTAATTATTACGTAATTTTTCAATGATGTCAGTTAATAATACATATTTATATTACATTTATTTTATGTGATGCGATAGTTGCACACTTTAACTCGGTGGAATTGACAGTGGATGTCATTACTGGCAGTTTAGAATAAAATGTTTGTTTTATGTTGCTGTGCGACACGCGTGAATGGAAAAAAGTCAATTATAATACAATGGAGATGCTGATTTACTTTAAACTTAAAGCACTTAAAAAAGTCAATCGTTTCCCAAACTTTTATAATTTTAAGATCAAATTAATACATTTTTTATGATGCTTCAATAATGTATTATGCAAAATGTTACGCTAGGACAGATTACGGCGTTCTATTCTTCGCAGGAACATTGTGATGGTGAATAAAATAGCTTAGTTATGTATTTAGGTTTAAGTGATTTTAAATTTTTTTATTTTGTTTTTATCTTATTAAAATTAAAATTTATACCGTATGGACAATGAATGGCATTTTGATATTAACCATAACATGTTTTATTGTTATCATGCAACATGGTTTGAATGGTATTAGATGAAATAATGTCAACTTGGTGGCGAATGAAAAGGACTGATGTGGGAGCTTTCTCTCGCGTTCACCCTTGGCATGTGGCAGGCGCGATCGCTTCATACATCCAAAAATGGAATTAACATTTAAAACTATAATAGTTGGGAGAGCTAGAAAAAATCGTTTTCGCGGATTTGCATACTAGGAGTGTTGTAACGGTCTGATTCTCTAGGTTTTTTCTTATATAATTTGTCTAAACAAACGCGTCTTTACTTGTTTTTTGAACCGTGGTAAGCTGTTTGTTCGACTCAGTTTATTAAGTAGTTCATTCCATAAATTTGGTCCAGCCACCGCGAAAGCACGGTCACCAAAATTGGTATTGTGGACGCGATTTACTTCAACTAATCTATGAATCGCATAAAAACGCAGATATATGGAATTCAGCAATAGTGGATTCTATTATCCACTCTGGATCCACAAAGTTTGAAAGTATTCGACTTTCGCGCATGCGCATTCAGTTCCGCCTTTCAAGATCTTCGAATACTGCAAAAGGCGAATTTATTTATCATTTTCGATCGATTTTTTTTATGAAAATAGTGAATTTTCGGTATTCGCTATTTTAGTTTGTATCCCTGTCACGGTTATATCTGTTATTGTTTCCTATCCTACCTGTTTGTTGACATTTCACTTGTTTTCCTTCCATTTCTAATTAGTTAACTCGCGCCTCCTTTGTGTGCGATGTTGACGTATGGTTGGTTAAGTTTATTGCGCGCGGGCAGCGGGTTATGGCCAGTAAACGAGCCGTCGTGTCGAGAGTGCTGAATGCGCAGTGGAGGATTTTATTATCACTCTCGATTGCACCACGGATGACCTCCGACATTGTGCGTATAAAATGCGGAAAGATTTACGGCCCTTCTTATAGGGTGTTTATGAACGCCATTGATCTACCTTGATTTCTTTACACTTTTGACATTTATTCAAGACGTTATTTACTTCACAATTTTAGGGCGTTTTTTTTCAGAATTTCTTGAATTTCTATTAAGTAACACAGAAATATTATTTTAAAATTAAATTTTCAATATTTTCAGTTATTTACAATAGTTTCTTTTGCAAAGATACTCTCGCTGACTAAATCGTCAGGTTCGTAATTATAATTTTATTTGGTTAAACCCTCATTATTTTAAAACACTATCGTTGCGTGTAGCAAATTCACGACAGAGTAACGAACTAAACAATTACCAAAAATTAAAGTGAACATGATGGAAAAAGGGCTTAGATGTTTTACTCACGATGAACGAATGACCGATCAAAGAATAGTTTTTAGAACTTAAAAAAAATAATAGTAAGAAAGTTAACACGACGCGAGTGTTGATGATAACAGATGATGAAGACTTGGCATAGCCAGGTAAAACAGATTCTGACAAGTTTGCATGGGAATATGTTGATGAGGCGAGAGTTATGTCAGAATAGAAGAATGTGATGCTCCAGTCTCTGCTTACCTACACAGAGAAACGATACGATGGTAAGTTAGTTACACCTGGTAAGTTAGTTTGCAATACTTGGTTCCACAAATTTGAGTGTGTTTTATCCAAACGTTCATTAATAATATATTTTCTATTTGAAAGTGGCGTTGAATAAAAATATGGAGTCACGGTCATAATATTTAAAAAAAAAAAAAAAATCATATAAAATTTAATATGCTGGTGCATGAAGGAGTTAAAAATTAAAAATATTGATTTTCAAGCGTGTTCTAGTAAATATGGAATAATTCGAAAGAATATCATTAATAAGGAATATTGTAAAAAAACTTTGAGAAATGAAATATAGAGGTATCATTACCAGTTGCGAAATCTATGTATACTAACTTGTCAATGAGAAAATATATAACAGCAGATGTCTCTAGCAAAGGCCAGTGCAATATATGAAATGTTCTTGATTCGAACAATATAGAAATTTCAAAAAATTAGATAATGTGTGGATGTTCTTACGATGGAATTTAGAGTGATCACTTAAGCCATCTTATACAGGTTGTAAGCCCTGAGCCATCGTATAAGAGACTTTTTCTCATACAATAGCTTCGTCTCTGTGAGACTTCTATAATTTATCCATAATATTAAAAAAAATCTTATCGTCACAACCGTGCGGTTTATCCGTTCTCCCCGTTCTCCGCATTAGTGAGGCCGAATCGGGATATGTCCTGCAGTTTACGATCCGGGCTCTTCCTTGGCCTTCCTCGTCGAACCTTCGTCCCTCCCTTGTAAAAATGCCTGTACCAGCGGGGAGACACGCTTCGCAGGCTTGGTTCGCGACTGGTGGTCGTGCCTAGAGACCAACGGATTATATATATATAGATATATATATTATAGATATATATATATATATATAAATTATTCACCTCTAAGAAGTTATTCGTATTTTCGTCTCAGAGGCCTTCTGTTTAAAATATTATGTATCACAGGCGTCCTGATGAGTTTCGTACATTGAACAGAAAATGTTTTCATTTTCAGAATCAGACAGATTTTTTTCATTGGAAGCTGTCTGTCTATATTCAGGCTAATCCCAGTCCATTAATAAGTCTCACTCAATACATTGTTACACGCATTATATGAATGCATAGTGCTAACTTTAGTATGTACCTACAGATATATTATTTTTATTCAATGTAGTGACAATTTCCTTTAAAAAATATTAATATGAAAAATTACATTTTTTAATTAAATATATAATAGAACAAAGTTCCTTTTTAACATTTAAACGTAATAATATAAAAAATGTTAAAAATGTCGATAATTGTATAATACAATAAATTTAATACATTCGTATATTAGTATCTATACATCTAAATGACATTTACATTTCTTCATTTTCACTACACGAAATCTTGTATCGAGGCAATATAAAAGTGCCCTCCACCAAAAACCACGAATATTTCAAGGTAAGAAAGTGTTGTGATAGAAAGTAATTAGTCTCGTTTTGAACTATATTTTCTTAAGTTTGTTCTGGGAACAAAATTACTGAATTTTGTCCAGCGAGGCATTATTATTAATAGATAAATTACAGAAGTCTCACAGAAAAAAATTTAAAACAACAATTTCAGGCGTATTCTAGTGTATAGGTTAGATAATTTTGAAGAATATCATATATTATAGTTATACATTAAAAATAACATTGCTTAATATTCCACCTTAAAAAAATGTATATGTATTATTACCAGCAAAATATGTACATATATTGGGGATGTATATATGTCTATGGGACCATAGATGTCTCTAGAATAGTCCATTCAAACATATTAAAGAAACTGATTTAGAACATATAAAATACAACTTTTTAAAAAATTCGATTAGTGTGGATAGTTATATGTAGCATAAAGATTGCTTCGTTCCTGCGAGACTTTTAAAATGTTTTGTTTTGGGTTGGGTTTTGTTAATTGACAGTTTGTATATGGGAAGATGGAAAGAAAATTAATCCAAATAATAATTCTACAAGTGTTTTTATTCAAGTCGATATTATCTCATCTGTATATGATTTCTTCGAATAGATTTGCTTTAGCAAATCCATTTTCGAGACGCGTGGTGTAACAAACAAAAAAATCTTCATTTTAAAAATCAATAAATATGTGCGCAAAAATCGCGTGCTCTTCTGAACTATCCAATTTAATTTATGTGTGTATACGTTTTCAAAACAATAAATTTCACTCTGGGAGGCAAGAGTCTAAAAATACAAAACCGACCTTAGAGTAAAATATCGGATTCATTTCTGATAATGTCAACACAACGGCGGCCGCGAACGAGCACGTACAATCACGGCACCTCCTCGAAGGGGCGTACTGTCGCGCGCACGTCGTGCCCGCTCGGCGGTCGCCTTCGTCGCGTGCGCCCGGCGCGCCGCGCGATTCCCATCCCATAATAATAATATTATAGTGGTATTATTATTATTACATACGGCGTTTTGTATATCCGAGTCTGGCCGCGTCCGATACTGGCGCGCACGTTAGTCGCTCCCCGTGCACCGGCGCCGTAGGACGCCCCGTGCGCGCGCACTCGCTCCACGCACCGTCGGCTATCCGAGCCGAAAGCTTTTGAAACTTTCCCGCGAATTTCCCGCAGTTTACATTTTTTATTTGAAAAGGGAAGAAGTTTTCCCGGAATTAACGACAGTTGTGACCCGTTTGAAATTGATCAGTGTCGTGTTTTGTGAACGCGTAGTTTTGACAGTGCGTTTTGTTTGAACTATTCTGGAATAAATATATTTTATTGCGTAAGGATTACATTATTTCGCATTTAGTATAAATACACGAGATTATCAATATCTTTTGTGTTGTGTGCAATTGATTTGACCTTGCTGCGGTGCGGTCCGACACCTGCATTAGGTTTTGCAAGTGCATATGTATGGATTTATCGCCAATAATTGTATTGACGCGGTGCATTTTGCATCGGTAACTCGGTATATTTATTACGATGCATTATATTTTTCAATGTATGCACGCGATTTGTTGTCGAAATTGTTTTTTTTTTTCATATCTTTACAAACCCATATGATGTAACAAATCATGACCATATTGCCATGTTTACTCACATAAATATATATTATTTAACAATAGGCTGAGCACTTCTTGTCACTTTAATAAATATTTAAAATAATAACATTTCTGCGAACTCATAAATATCCCAACATGACTTTTATATTTGATTCATTGGTGTTATATGACACTAGACACTACAATGCCTACAGAGGATTTAAATCGTTGTAATTATTTACTATTTTACATACGGTAACTAGGCCGTTGTGTTATTAAAAATTTGAGTGACTTTTCTGGACTCCCAGAACAACGGTCTAACTTATGAACACTTCGTGACATGGAGATTCTTACCGCTACCACAACAATATAAAATATGTACTCGACAAGATAGCTGTTTATTTTTGGCCTTCAAAAAGGACACATCGATAAAAATAATTTTACTACGCAAGTGGTATAAATATTATCAAATATTTCTTATCTCTTTACTTGTCAGTGGAACTGTCATATCACGCAAAAAAACAATTCCATATTAAACTCCGGGATCAATACTCTAATCATCGGGCACAGATGCAACTGGTCTTATATTATATGTATTTTTATTATCGGTTCCTATTGCTAAACTTTCATTCATCGATCATGCACAAGCAATCAAAACATAATTGCTGTGACACCGCAGACCGTTGTCGGTGTTTAAGTATGGTCAAGACAAAAATAAAGATGTATGACTTGTATGGATTGTTAATGTGAAATAATTTAATTAGTCGTCAGTGGAACGCACGTGGGTGTAAAATGGTCATTTTCCAACCGCCATCCTTGATTCTGTCGTTAGATACTTGGATCAAAATATACGTTGAAATTTGAAATCTCACCTGGGTTTTTTTCCAGCGGCGTGTTATCGCAACAAACATTACGTTTCATTATAAATGTTACTTTAATTCATCAATTTCGGATGGATACAATATTGGGATATTGTGAATTATTTAATGTTTAATTTAAAAATATATATTTAAAATTCATTACATAAGTAAAAATAAATAATATAAAATATTCGGATCTAACCACAAATTTTCATTTTGGTGCATTTCTAATATTTAAATATCGGTTTCAATTAAAACTTAATTTTTAAAATATTCTGGATTGTATTGGTAAATTAATTTGTATTTTTTTAATAAGCATGTAAATATTTTTGTAAACGTTAAAATAATTATAGTATTAACTAAAAAACTAACCAACTCTCACGTCATTTTCCAGCGGGGTTAGGCAGAGAGGTTAGAACGTCGAATTCTTCGATTATTGAATACAGGGCAATCCTCTAATATCTGGTTTATCTGATCATGTCAGGTCTTTCGAAAACTCCCTCTGTTCTAACTAAACATCATTTTTTATTTTGAGCGTCGGAAAACGAAAATTAATTTGTTTGTCCCAGCTAATCAAAAATACATTTTTAAATGTTTTTCTTTGATGGTACTATTTAGTCTGTAAAAATGTCGCGCCTCTGTTTATTCGTTACTTCTAAAACCGGTTCCAAATAGAAGAAGGTAATATCAGTATTACGTTATTCAAAACATTGCTTACCTACTTAGATATTTTATTTAGATAAAATTTAATATCAATACAAAACCGTGTGGGAGAGAGTGTATTAATATAGCGTCTCATATGAAACAGGTTATCTTAAATGTTTTATAGAATCTATTAATTATAATATAATTATTTAATGTGTCTATATTGGAAAATTAAAGATTTATTTATTTTTATTATATTTTTAACGAAATTTAGAAAATGGAGTACCTACCATTGCTAGACTAAACAATTAATTAACATGAAATTAAATGTATATATTATATATATATATATTATATATATCTATATATATTATATTTTTTTTTTTTTTTAACTACTTCGTTTGGCTATAATTTATTTATTAATGATGTTCCCATATGTGCCTTCTGCCAAAGCGGGCTTTATATATGCATATATATTGAATTAGTCACTAATATCAATAGTGGACTAGAGTGTTTAATAAATTCAGATTTTACGAAAACGAGAATCGCTGGTTTTCCTACATTTTTTGAAAAAATTATGATCATTTTATTTTTTCATTCAGTATGTAAAAATTAACAATGTACATGGAATCTTTGTACATTGTTAAATTTTACATAACGTACAAATTGATCATTAGTAGGTATCCGAAGAAAATATAAAAATAAAAGAATATTTTGTATCAAAGCCCTTTATTTAAATCAATCATTCAAATACGACACTCTTTATGTTATTTTTGCTTAATTTTGAAGAATTCTTTATCAATATTAATATATTAATAGGTATAATTTGTACGACGTAATCTCCGAAACTACTCATCTGATTTCAAAAATTCTTTCACCTATATTTAGAATGGACTTTCAGGGTGGACATATGCTATATATTATCGAGTTAAAATAAAAGGGCTTTTCGTGGAGACCTATTTTACAAGTCGATGAAAAAATGGTCGACCGATGCGTTTTTTACGACCGCTGCCTTTACGGTATGAGATATTTAAATAATTTATATAGAATAGTTTTGAACTCAAAAAGTTCTATAAGCGCGAAGACAAATATCTATATGTTGAGGTTAATACACAACTTGATAAAATACGACTAAAAGTTACTAAAAATATGTGTGCGAAGCCGCGCGGGTAAGCTAGTAAGTATATCGATATAACAAGTACCAAAACTCAGAATAGCTTACATAGATACCCACTGAATAATAATCATTACTTTAAGTTTTAAATTGCTACCAAATATTTATCTTTATTATTAGAAACTTAAATACATCTGTTAGTTATTAAGCTTGCTTACAAATAGCTTCAGATCCATATCTGGTGTATGTAGAAGAAAATTTTGTAGACTTAGTCTGCCTCTAAAATGAGTTTTAAATATTTTAAGTAGCTAACTTCTGCATTTACTCCTCTCCAGCAACTGGCTAATGAATGTTCCTTGGCCGTCCCCTTTGTTCTTCATGTTCCTCTTTCATCGATCTTAATGCCACCCAATTAAACCAATTTTACTTTTCTCTACCATTTTATGTTCTGCTTGCGTACGTAATCAACGGGTAAATTACCGTTGCAATTCCCGCTTTTTATCAATGATATTCACATCCTTCACTTCGGTCTGCGCTCTATCTTCATATATTTATTTTTCTGTCTGTGCTAGTAATAATCAGATAAATTTTATGACTTGCTTGATGTATTCCCCATCTCGGCGTCCGCTTGTCAATTATCCTCACCATAACTGTAGCCACGCCCCCGTTCAAAAATTGATTTGTTTGTTAGAATAAATAATCCATAGCTAGTATGCGTCCGTCCTGACGAAGATACAGTGTTATTGAATCCGGTAGACGTAAAGTTACTCCAAGTGGTCGATACAAAGTTATTTATTTAATTAATAAAAATGCAAACGTTGAAGTCGTTTATCTACAGGACATTTTCGACTCTTAAATTATTTTAGTAAAGAATAAATGTACCTGTGAAGTATTGTGAACTAGCTCTTTTACACCTGTATATTCCATTTGAATGTGCTTAAATTTATTTTAATGGAAAATGCACTTTGACAAATATTTTATAGGTCGCTATCGTGTGTCATGCAAAATTTTTCAGTGTCATATTTTATAGCATCGTAATATTTTTTACTGCATTATAAAATTATATATGAAATTGCGCATTGCGTCATTTTTTTGTGAGATGTTCGTATTCTTTGTACCCACACCACGCTCGTTACGTACATGCATTTGTACGTGCATTTTTTATTTGATTTATTTGGTTAAGTGTCGCAATCATATTATCTCTGGCGAGTCATGTGTTATTCTTGGCAATGGGTAACGAGATGAATCTTTCTTTGTGTATTTTTCGCCCTGCGGTGACCGACATGAAGTCATCGGCGATCACCTCAAACAAAATCTCTCGATAACAAATTGAATCACTTATAGGTGCGCTGTTGTGACTGATAGCTTTATCGCCGTATCTATGATTTATTGATATTTCGTGAAAAAGAATTCTTGTCTGATATTATAGACGAATATTAGTGATTAAAAATCGTTTTCTTACTTGAATTTTGTACATGTATTAGTTTGGCTTACAAGCATAGTATCAAAAATATGTTTTTTTTTGCATGAAGATTGTCTTTTCCAAATTTATTAGTATTGGGTAAAACAGCTAAGCTCACCTTATCTCTCTGGTGTATTTTAATTGTTTTTAAATTTAAGGATTAATTTTAAAAAAAAAACAAACTAATTTTGGGTATTTATTGTTATGTAAAATTTAATTGATAATTTTTTTTTTAAATTACGTTTTGTCACCAGAAAAATCTACTTTTAAGACAAATGATATTAAAGAGACCATGCAAATTAAAGTCTAGTTACTCACCTTTTTCTTATATCCTTTTAATATAATTTCTAAAAAACAATGTTGTAAAATCAATTTATATTTCGATCCCACTTAAATAGACAGACTTGTTTTTTTTTTTTAAGGTAAATGTCGATAGTGAAATAATATTCCGATTTCGATAAAAGTGTGATTTAGTTGATTATTCCAATATATACATCTTCTACTTCATAGCCACTTCTCTCATGATGACGACGAGTCGTGATACGATGGAACATCAACTGAAGTATTCGCTTCAACTCCCCTCGATCTTCGTGATCCCCTAAACGCTCCGCCCATCAAAGCCCGTCATCTCCTTTATTTGATCTCACTATCTTGACGTAGACCGTCCTTTTTCTCGTCACCGTTCTACGTTACACTGATGACCACTACTTTCCCAAGACTGTCACTGTCTTCCGGGGCGTGTCCGAAGAACGAAAGCATCGTTTTATTTCCTAGAAACGTGAGACATGCGTGCGTCTCGTTAGCAATGTAATTCCACACACGTGGGGTATAAAAACAAAGGCAGCAATATCCAAAAAATAAAAATATTTTTTTTAATGCAGTCACCGAGGATTGCTAATTTAAAATGTACTGAATTCCACATTTTATGTTTCCTTCCTTTCCAAAATCATGTTTTCTGTAAATTTATAAGTTATGTTTCCTATAAAATTTCGAATTCAGTATATTGTAAATTAGTAATCCTCGATGACTGCATTTTTTTTTTTAATATTGCTGCCTTTGTTTTTATACCACACATATCGAATGCATATATTTTATTTAACAAAGAAGTTAAATTTTATGTTATTTACGGAATTAACATAGTAGAGATTGTTCATGATGAACAATAAAACTGATGGATTTTAACTATATTTTCTCTACTTGAGTTTAATCAAATATTATAATGTATAGAATTTTTAGTGTAATTGAACCTCATATCTACAGGTGAAGTATTGAACTAACTACATTAAATGTATAAAAATGTGAATATAAAAATAATTAATTTGGTATTGACAAAAGGAGCCGGAGTTACTGATCTAAGATGGAATGGTGGTTGGGTGAAGTGAATATGGAGAAAAGTTGGTGAATGTGAAATTGTTATTCAAATTAATACCCGAATTTAAATATATTTTACAAATACAAATATAAGGTAGTAAAATGAATATTCAATATTATTAATTTTATTATCTTTACGCGGGATGGAAAAATTATTTTTGTCCATGATATGGTTCGCAAATTCAGAAAAGTTATTATTAGTTAGACGAAGCTCTTTTAATTTAAAATGAGATTTCATTTCTCTTCTCGATGAAAAGTTCTACCACTCTCGAAATTCGAGTAGTGAAATATGTAATATTTAATTAAACTTAGAGAAAACAGGGTTATATTCCGTCCATTGTAGTGATCAGTTAAATTTTATTAGTCGTTGAACTTCAATATAATTCCTGCGTTTGCTTTAATTTTTGTTTGTCATGTTTCATTTCAATTCGCTTCTTAAATAAAAACAAAAAAAATGACAATCATTTTTTACCTAGATTGGCGCTTCTCTATCTAGTAGATTACTGGCTAATGACATTATAATTTCATTTTCTGGTGACCGAGAAACGTGCTCACATTAAAATTCTTTGATACGCTTAAATAAAATTATTGTGTTACGTTGGTTGGCAAAAACGTGGCAATTTATTAATGAAATTCGTTCACTTTGGATTTTATGCTCCAAAAGCTAATAAAACAACTTTTGCGGAGGTCCAGTAAATGACAATGTTGAAAAAAATACACATCTATGTATGATCAATGGTATTTAAAATGCATTTTTGATTATTATATCAAATTGAGCACCAATGATAAATAAGCACCCATCCTGTTGACTTGTTGACGATACAATCAGTGATGCGTGGAAACATAAAATATATTTTTCTGGATACTTTCCGAGTAAAATGTGTCACAATGTTAAATAAGTGCATAAAATTTTATTGAATATTATGCAAGTAATAAAATAAAATAAATTTGCAAAATAAAAACCATGTACCTGTACCAGCATTATTTTTGTTTAAAAATTATGCTTGTAATATGGTGGGAGTTGAAAATTGAAAATATTAATTTTCAGGCGTATTCTAGTAGATATGTAACAATTCGAAAGAATATCATTGCTAAAATATATTGATAAAAAACTTCGCTTTAAAAAATAAAATAAAGAAGTTTCATTACTAGTTACAAAATCTGTGTATACTAACTAGTTAATGAGAAAAAAAATCAACAGATGTCTCTAACAGAGCGAAGAAATATTATATATATATATTATATAATATATATATATATATATACATATATATCTATACATATATTATATATATTTATACATATATATATATACATATATATATATATCTATGTATATATATGTTTAAATCTAAGGCTTTCACGGGTACAATATATGTTAGTTCTAACTACTTTGGGGGTAACCCGCGCCAAATTCTGGTCGTCAGGACCAGTCGTCTGCCGACGTTTCGAACAGATCTCACTGTTCATCTTCAGGGCGCCTTGTCGATGAGCTGCTTCTCCAAAAAGCGTACAACCGTTTGGGTCCGGAGCTCACCGTCAAGTGAAAGTTTGAAAAATTCTGCGTCAGGTGTTTGTGGAGGAGTGGGTTTCTCCAGCGACGCCGTTAATGTGTTTTGCTCGGCTTCTAGTAATCCGTATATTTACTTTATTATCGTCATTATACAATATTGAGAAGGTTGGATTTTCTAATTGCTTCGGTGTTTTCATCGTGATTAATATTATTTGTACAAATATATATATATGCCAATACATCCATGTGATTTATTCGTATATGTGTATTTTGCAGTATATTTTGCTTCAGCATTTGGCGTTGTATGACCGTTGTATGTTGTATTAAAAAATTTAATACATTATTTACACAATGATGAAAAACATTAAAACATAAAAATAAAAAATAATAATATCTCTGCAATGTTAACGCTAAATCCATCAATAATACATTATTTACACTTTTTTGTAGTCTGATGCATTTTTTTATTAATTGATATAATTATTATACTGCATCAAAAATATTCAGGAATAATAATAATAATAATCCGGGTTCATCTACACGCTTCATGGGCGTTAGAGCTTTGAGGGTTCGCAAATATACTTTCCATTTTTTTTTATTTCATCCAAAAGATTGTGTGCTTGAAATTTTAATATATATTCGATTTTCTCTAATCATTGTCAGATAAAAATATAATTATTTTTTCAACACACACAAACAGACCATTCATATGAGTCTATGTCCCTCGTGGGAAAATGATTTGTTGGGAGAACAGAAGACAGAGGAGCTGCAGATAAAAACTGTTAAAAAGATTTCTTAATAATGTAGCATTTTTACTAACATAATAATAATATTGTTAAATTGGTGAACATGAAACCATGCAGACCGTAATATATTTTCAAGTTACATGAATTTCATGGCAAAATAAATTTAATATTTTCGATGCCGTTATATTGAAAACGGTCATGTTAAAATCATTAATTTATCAATTATATATATTTTTTTAATTTTTCATCCCAAACGTTTTCCACCGTACTTAGGTCATCATTCACAAAGTCTCGTATCTTTCTTACTTTTACACTTTATCAATTTGCGTTGTGCTCAAAATGATAAACACATTAATTTCTTATCGAATTATAAAAATACGTCATTAAACACGCGTGACTTTAAAAGGTGAGACTGTGATCTTCATTATTTGGATAATCTTTTTCTTGATTGTTGGGTATCGAATAAAAATTATTTTTAGCTTTATCATATTTTATCAGGCTTTGTTATTTGTACCTTGTCTCCCGGGCATATCTTTATACTTATTTTCCCACTCATTCGTTTTATCGTTTTCAAAATTAATCCTTGTATTCGAGAAATATTTTTGGAAATCATATTTTAATTGAATTACCATCATCGTGTATTTATAACTCATTTTGCATTTTGCTTCCTTATATTTTGGAATTTGGAATATTGAATGATATTGAAAATTCCTCTATTATTTTTTTGGTTGTGAATTTTTATATTATTGCACACATAAATTGAATGTTTCAATAATCACAGAATATTGAAGCTTAGATTATACGCGAAATTTACATACGTAGGAAAAAATTTTTATATGTTTTTTCTGACAGTGCTAATAAAATCAAATGATTAGATTAGATAGTATGTAATAAAACTTGTCTGCAGTTTTTTTTTTCAATTTTTCCACTAGATTATACACAGAAGCAACGGGACAAAGATTATATTGCACCAGCTAACAGTAACATAAAATTAATCAAAATCATATTTTATCAATTCAAAAATCGTACAACACAGTTGACAGTAGGGCTTAGCAACATCAACCTACAAAAATAGTCATTTGCCCTCTGCTTGCATGTGATGTGTCGTACAACATACTGCGGTATTTTTTTATATATTTAATCCAAAAGACAGAAAATACGCATGGCGCAGTCGTATCATTATTATTCCACACATAAAATCTGAAACATTTTTTGTAAAGCTTTCCAAAGCTTTGTTTAGTGGTTTTAATATTTTTTCCAACATTTGTGTCTTTTGGGTTAATGTTTGGAATTATGCCGCATAACGACTAACCAGAAATTACACCCCCATTTCATTATAATACTATATATTTTGTGAATTTAGTTCCTATGGCTTTATTTCATCTGAATTGGGGTTGAACTTAAATTAAATATACGCGATATAGTATTACGCTGCTCATACATTATTTTGTTTATCAATTCTTACCAGTATTCATTATAACCTCAAACATTTACGTTATTCTTGCTGCTAGCTTTGAATGCAATAATTTCTAATATAAATATGTCTACTGAGGCAAAACTAGCGGTACATAATGGAGTTCTGGTACCGACACTAATGTATGGAAGTGAAGCCTGGAGCTGGCAGAAGAGGAACGAAAGTAGATTGAATGCTGTGAATATGAGATCCCTTAGACGTATGTGTGGCAAATCCATGTATGATAGAGTAAAGAATGAAGATATTAGGAATGAATACGGTGACCGTGGCATAATACATAAAATAAAAATAGGGTCGCTCAGGTGGTTTGGGCATGTTGAGCAAATGAATGAGGAAAGAATGGTAAGAAAGATATATAATGCAAGTATTGACGGCGCCAAAAAGAGAGGGCGACCACGGAAGACGTGGCATAACCAGATTAACCAGATACTGGAAGATGGTCCTGTTAGAAGCCTCAACGACCGTCGAGCTTGCATGCGAAGATATATGAATGTAGATAAGGCGAAAGTTGTTTGTCAGGACAGGAGAGTATGGCGCTCTATCCTCTCTGCCTACCCTCACAGGGAAACGGCGTGATTGTAAGTTAGTTAGTTAGTTAGTAATTGCTGCTACAAAACAGAGGACTACCTACCATAAACTTTGTTAAGACAGAAAAATTCCTTGAATATGTTTTTATATTAAATTACAATTATAATTAAAGAATTGATATTATACAAAACCGTAAACTCGTAAAACCGTGAAAATTCAAGGGAGAAGTACAGCTGAGCCGCGCGCTGATTGACGTGTCACACTCGGGCGCCCGGGCCTCATTAGCAGCTAGTCACGATCACTGTTGTTGTAATTCCAACCTACCCTGGTCGAAAGCTTATAACTTTATAACCGAAAATAAATAAATAAATAAAAACCTTCTTTCTTGTACTCTCATTCACTTTTTTCATTCAAATGCCTCAATGGGTAGATATCCACCTGTTAACATGTATTATTTTATATAAAGTAATATAAAATTATATTGTTCAAACAAGTACCTACAAATTTGTTGTTAACGCCTGACTACTATATATTTAGTTTGTATGTTGGCCATCGTACAATGCACCCCGAATTATGTTAAGGGATTACAGCACCGTGGAAGCCTGAAATGATGTTGGGAATTTGGTGATTTTTTACAAGGCACATTTTTTTTTATTGGCATTTATTATGATATACTTTAAACTATTATTGTATTGGAAAACGGGAATTGAATCCATGACCCTAGTGGCAAGCACTTTGCCACTAAGTAATCTTATCCAATTCTGAAGATGTGACGAACGACACGACGTCAGTCCACCTAAAATGGACTCGAGGATTCAGATTATATTGTACATTGAATGGACTATCATCTCTTGGCCGAGTGCCAGGTATCAATTAATCCGGCCGCGCAATAAGGTCTGCGCCATAAAGGAACAATAGCAGCTGTTCTGAGGACCGTCCGAAGGTTCCGCACACTTTCTGAATACAAATGCCTTGGATTTTACCACCTCATTGATTTTGGTTACGTGCCCAGGAAATGGTGACGATCCTCGGTATTTCGGTGCCGATAGTTCGTTTTTGTTTATCATTTACACGTACCAACGTCTCCAATAGATGACAAGTATATCTTTAAGTTTTTTGTATACATATGAGCCATGACAGAGGTCGACCGAATAGAAAACAACGAAGTTACTGCCGAACACCGCAGAAACAGGTCGCAGAATCTTGAGAAGATCTAAATTAAGCCGGAGCGACCTCCTCAAATTCACATCTGTCTTCACAATCAACTTCACTGTTGGTTCTTCAATACTTGGTGGGTCTTGGCCTCTAACCCTGGGTTTCTAAGACATACTATATACCATGTATATCATTGAAAAAAATATCCCTCCAATTTATCTTACGAGTAAGTCTTCCCAAAATTATGCGGTCTGTTCCTGCAATATTCAGTAGCGTCTTTTCTTTTTTCTTCAATCAGAAACTATAGAAATACTTTCTGATTACCTAACAAGCAATTTTTTTGTTGTTTACTTACATTATTTGTTCCTTCAAAACATTACTTTTTCTACGAATCCATCTCTTTATAGAAACTTATAACCGCTTCCTGGTTGGGTTATATAGAGCAATCCGTATCGGCCGTCCCAGGCTTATCTTAGATCATCAGTATTCTGCAGCTTCTCCGTTTATATTCTGCGAATAGTCGTGTTGGAACAACACAGCTCCGAGTCTGCTCTAGTTCGGAGAAAAGGCAGCTATTGTTGATTTTATATGGGAACGTCAACAAAACCAATTGCCCAATTGGTTTTTATTGATTTTTGGTGAACTGCTGAGGCAATATTTTCTTATCTTTGTTTTCTTTTTGACATACAACTATATAATGTGTGGAATTCCCTGCAGATAATTAATTTTGAGGGTTGGCTCTTTACCAGATGCAACATTTCTGACGTTATCCTACATATTTCCTTTGTTTCTCGCTACCTTAGTCCCCTCATTCAAGGTCGGCTCTCCGCTTATGCGCCAGCCTGGATTTTGTTTTGATCCATCTGGATCCTCTTCAATTTCTTTTGTATCCTTTTGATCACCATGTGACCTGTTGTCTTCTTCTGTCTGTGTTCTTCTTTATTTTCGCTTTAAGGCTAGTTTGACAGCGAGATCTTTTCGTTTGCCTACCTCGACCTGTTGTATGTGAGCTACTTGCCTATTGGTGCGAGTTGCCACAGTCTCACGATCTCATTTCGCGGATTCGATTCGACTATCTGAGCTTCCATTCATCTTCATTCCATTCACAGCAAGTTTACCATTTAAAAGTCAGACGTCATACCTCTTAAAAAATTATTCCGCTTTGTCTTGCAGAAGAATGGACCTTCTGGCATTGTTGAAATCCTTTCTCGTTCAACGCTAAGCTGTTGCAATTGTTGCTTTTAATATGCTTGCCAATTGTTCATCTTTGGATACAAGTACATTGGTTGCATAGAAAAAAATGTTTCTTGGAATAGATAAGTCTGTTCAAATGGTTGCGTTGAAATTTATTTGACTTTTAAGTTCCGGGTTGATCTCACCAGTGGCTATCTTTTTCGATGGAAAGTGCTGTGAGAATTTCATTCTGATCAACTAGTTGTCTGAACACATTTAAATTTATACAATTGAAATTTACCGAATATACGACGGATAAGGTTTTTGACATTAGAACATTTTCAACACCATCCAACCAATGTGTCTAAAAATATTTACGGTTGAAGAGATGTACATAAATATTTAAATTAGTTGTTAACTTCCTGAAAATGAATTCCATTCAGTTGTGATGGTGCAATCAACTGGCGTGCTGCTCTAGACAACTAATTTGGCTCGGATGGAGGAATTCTCATTGCATCGCTCCCGTGGTTTGCTTGACATTGTCAGGGGTTACTACACCCAGATTTTCCTCAATTTATTTTTGATTCGTTATGTTCCTGACTGGTGATTGCCAATAATTTCAATTGGCTGTGCGACACGCTATTATTTTAAAATTGGATGTGCAATTAGAAGCGTATAAAAATTAAACCCATTTTCGTCAAAATTGTTAGTACGTTGTCAAACCAAGGTAAATAATACCAATATTGGTATTAACTCGAACCACGCATAATATTGTCACGGGATCTCGGCGGTGAAACAAATGAAACACTTATTAACTTTTTATTTATCACCAAAGTCAGTGAACACATACTTAACAGATGTAGTATTATATAATTCCAACTAATTTCGCACTAATCGTTCGTCTAACACTTTATACTCGTCTTTCAAAATATTCGCAAATCTTTGATCGCATTTATTCGCTAACGAACGCCCGGTAGGTACTCTTGTAATTTATTTTCGCTGTTCGCGTCGCCGCCATTGTTTCTATGGTCACGCTTCGCTGTCAAAAACTACCTACCTGTTTTTCGGGTGGGTACCACCGACTCAACTTTCTAGTAATTTCAAATTTACTTTAAAACGTCCAGAGTGTTGAGGATTTCTCGATTTTGTGTAATTCTTTCTGTTACTACTGTTTCGTGACAATATTTCTAAAACAAATAATTTAATTCTGTTTTAGAACGAGTACTTTGAAATTGGAATTCAATTTATAAAAAATAAACACTGCCTCTAAGCGCGCCCGAATAAAAATTTCCGTTGTACGACGTGGTTACCAGTTCTATTTTCTGATACATACGTATTATATATATTTTGATAAAAAATAGAATTTTTCAATTCTCAATTTATTCAATTGATCTATGGAAACATTAGCAAACTGCCCGCGGCGGGTTAAGGCTAGTTTACACATCCGCTGTAAAGCTGTCCGGAGTTTGACGTCTGCGGCCGTAAACCCGCTTTGCCCGGACCATCGGTCCGGCGCGAGCCAGCTGACAGGAAGCGATATTGATACACGCGAGAGAATCGGCCCGCAGGTCTAACATTAGGATTGTTATTGCCGGCGACGGGCGGTAAAAAGTAGCCATTACGCGGGCAAAAAGCCGCGAGTGTCGTCGGCCTCTGTTTGCGCAGATGCCGCCCCTTCGGTTCGGTCTGTCGACGTGTAAACACGGCTTTATGGTCGCACGAACGTTGTTTATTCATATTGTAAAAATCCGCCAAGACTGAATGTTTTGGATCAATTTTTAGATGGGAGGGGAATGCGGATGTACCCCACCTGTGCACTGAGCCAAATCTGAATGGCAAGTAAAAACAATCATTTTTGAGGCTTACACCTAGTAAAGTTATAAAATAAAATAATCCGTCTTAAAATGTTCCGAAATAAATTCTTCTAATTTTCAAAATAGCTTATACGCGGGGTATAAAAGCAAAGACAACTATATCCAAAAAATTAAAAAAAGATTTTGAATGCCGTTACCTTGGATAACTAATTTAAAATGCACTGAATTCTAGATTTAGTATCTACTTACTTACTTACTTACCATCATGCCATTCCCCGCGGGGGTAGGCAGAGAGGATAGAGCGCCATACTCTTCTGTCCTGACATACAACTTTTGCTTCGTCTACATTCGTACATCTTCGCATGCAAGCTCGACGGTTGTTCAGGCTTCTAACAGGACCATCTTCCAGTATCTGGTTAATCTGGTCATGCCACGTCTTCCGTGGTCGCCCTCTTTTTCTGGCGCCGTCAACACTTGCATCGTATATCTTTCTTACCATTCTTTCCTCATTCATTCGCTCAACATGCCCAAACCACCTGAGCGACCCTATTTTTATTCTCTGTATTATGCTACGATCAGCTTTACATTCATTCCTAATATCTTCATTCTTTACTCTATCATACATGGATTTACCACACATACGTCTAAGGGACCTCATCTCCACTGCATTCAATATACTTTCGTTCCTCTTCTGCCAGCTCCAGGCTTCACTTCAACCGAACTCCATTATGTACCGCCAGTTTTGCCTCGGTAGACATATTTCTATTAGAAATTATTGCGTTCAAAGCACCGTTCACCCTATTCCCGGCAGTATTTAGTATCTATCCCTTCCGAAATCATTTTTTATATAAATGTATAGGCTATGTTTTCTATAAAATCTAGAATTTAGCGCATTATAAATAAATGAGTAATCCTCGATACTTGGATATTGCTGCCTTTGCTTTTACACCCTACATATGGTTTACTACCACCGCGTTCCCCCACAGTGAACGCACTAAAATCAGAAGTTTCCTTTTCAACCATCTCACTGTTTGGCGTTAGTCGGGTATTCAGCGGTGATTTCGGTCGGTCATCTTCCCCGCATGGCTTTTGCTGTTCTCTTTAAGCGTATGATGCAAGCATACATAAACGAATAATAAAATGTGCGTACTAAATGTTATGACGACATAACTATTATTGCTACGCTGGTCACATCGCACTTGCCCCGCCTATCTGACAATTATCAACTTGTATTGTTCTTTTCTTCGCTTCAATATTTTTTAATTGATTCACAGGGACCATTTATGATCGCGACTGCCGGATTAAAAAAATGTTATCAAAGTTAAAAAAACATCACAAAACGACTATAAAAAATTAAGTGCAATAACGTTTAAAATGCTATAATTTGATGTGTTTCTAATCTAAAAAAGCATTGCTAAACATTTGATTTGAACAGTGCGATGGAAAACCCAACTCCGAGAAATGCCGCACGACCAATTATATAAATAGATGTAGTAAATTTATAAGTTTACTTGTGTCGATATTTTCTACGTCGGTCGTGTAAAAGAAGCGCCAGGATGACGATGCTGGCGGTGAAGAACTTTTTCCTGCCGTCGGAGAAGAGGACAGAGACGCCCAAGTTCTCCAGGATGCCGGAGGCCTTCATGAGGTCCGTGCGGAGGCGGTCCCTCAGAGCCAAGCGGACCAAGAGTCTGGTTTTGGTGCAGGAGAAACGGAAATCCGGTGAGTCGGTGTGGTACCGTATTGTTACCGTGGACTGAACATGTTAAGTGTGTATTTTTTATAATGGAGAAGTTTCATGATGTCGATAATACTATATTTCACTTAATTGAATTAAAATATAGAGTAAAACAAATAAAGCAGTGAAAAAATATTGAATTTCGTCAATAAATATCTGAGAAATAGATTTAATTTTACATATTTTAGCGCGGAACGACTGTGCCGCCTGTGACGTCATTCGACCTAGTCGAGATCTTCGCACCACAGGCAGCGAGCGAACACGAAACTCCTCGTCTAGGTCAAGTGACGGCACACGCTGCATCGTCACATGAAAATAAATTATTTTTGCAACGCTACTTTAAAGTCCCATAACTTTTTCATTTGTAGAGATATTTTAATGATTCTTGCACAGTTTTGTTTCATTTTGCTTATTTTTTTATAATTAATCTATAAAAAATGGAAACTTCTCCATTGTGTTACCACAGGTAGACGCATTCCTCAAACGCTTGCCATTTCAATACTACATCGATTTAACTGGCCGGTAAGTATTCTAATAGTGGACTGGTACCAGCGTAACTCGACGAAAGTTGAATAGAGCCATCATGAGCGCTGATCTCAGATAGGATATGGCTCTATAAAAAGAAGAAGAAAAATACGTAATAAAATACGATTAATTGAATATTAGATCTTGAATCTGTCTATGGTTTAGTCGAAATAATCTTCTTTATTTATAACATTCGTTTGTCATTTTGTGTTGAAATCTCGCTGTACTGCATAGTATAACTTTCTGAATATTTCTTTAATTAGAAATACTATGTGTTATTTGTTTTTTGCCATACAGAACACATTTATTCTTATTTTCTTTTATCGGTAGGTCCCCCCGTTAAATTTGTAAAACTGTGTTAAAATTAGGGCGTTAATAATAGTTACTCCTATTGAACTTAACTGTGGTGCCATATTTTTTATACACAGGGTATAACAAAGGTAGTCAAAAATACTTGATAGGTAGATTCCTACTTTAATATGAGTCGAAAATTTTCAGTTAACAATATCCCAATATATCAATAGTTATAGATATTAGCTTCATCAAAGTTCGCATTTTTTCAATATTTCTGACATATCTTTATGTATTTTTTCGCTAGGTTTTAATAATTTATTTGAAAATATAAATGATCAAAACCTTACCAAAAAACTCTGGATTAAATATCCGCAATTGTACATTGTATATGTACATGTCTTAGCACGCATAATTACGTATTTTGCCCACAACAATTAATGGATGATATGATATTTTGCGTATATTTTTATTTTATTACAAACATAATTTTATTCCATCCATTTGGATGATACATTACAAATAACAATCAACTGATTCAAACTAGCACCCAATCTAGATGAGAAACCATTTCACGTTTTAAATTGAGTACTAATACATACTTATTTTGTGTATTTATATGACAGATGCTGAAAATTATTATTAGCATTACTTTTATTATTTTAGATATCAATTTTTAATTTCTTTTACTTACATAAAATAACTATAAATAATTTTTACTGTACTTACTTGTAAAGGAAATATTTGGTGTGATGAGGCTACCAGCCTCAAAACAGATTTTTCTATATACCTAGCCAGGTAGGTAGTGGCTGAGAGGCTTTCCACATATTATCTTATATTTGTATTATGTATGTGTGTGTATGTATAGAGCATCTAAATGTTACGAGTCCAATTAACGCAAATTTATCGGCAATGAAATGAAATTAAATATGTGCCAGAATTTATTGTGCAGTGTTTGAAATCACACTAATTTCGAAGTGTTTATTTAATTACGCAGTTAATTCAATGATGCATGCAGTTAAATTGCCCACGTCATTCGCAGTCTAAAATGCATTTTTTTTAACTGCGCTCTTATCTGCGCAGCCGCAAATGATTAAATCGGCGAGTAAGCCAACAGCGGACGGGCCATAAATTACAACTTCCCATTACATTAATTTAGTACCTACTTATTGTATTTCATCTCGAATGTGCTCCAGCAACGAACGCCACTGAACGGGCCGCAAAAGATTTACTGTTTAAATTTATTTATAAATAATTACAGCAGCTTACACTAAACTTTCGCACAAAATTCGCATTATGGCTTTTCAATCATTACAAAATGATGGAGCATTCCGTTAAATAATTAAAAATAATAATGTCACTAATTTAATCATGCGTAAATGATAACGAATTATTTTCTGGGTAGCCCGCGTCAAATAATCCTAAAAAAAACTCTTAAACTACCGACGTTTCATTCTCAAAAGCCTTCCCCGAATCCTGCCTCAAACTGACGAGTAAACTCGACTGTCCCAAGCAAGAGCCAAAATGAAACTGATCGTAAGTGGTCAAAATCTTTGATTTTTTTTTGTTTAATTGCTAGCTTTGAGCATGCGTAATAACTGTACTAAGTGGTTCTTCGTTTATTATAGGGGAATTTTGATATATTAACGACAGTTTTTTTTTGGATGGATGTAATTTTAAGAACAAAAATATCTAAGATATCTTACATTATTTTTTACATTACAACTTTTAACTTTAAGTAACTCTAATTTTTACTTTTAACTATGGTTATGTCACAATGAAGGAGTGTTATTCTACGGAAATAAAAAATGGTATTAATGAATGTCTAAAAATTTCAGATCTTTTGAAGGTACAAATTATGTACAAAAACACACAAGTAATATAATTAATTGTGTGTTGTGGTATGTATAGTGATATTAGAATGACGATATGGGAGTGCTAATCCGCCTCCAAGTCGGTTTACCGCTCTGTGTTCGTATATACATAGGCATCGCGATCTTTTCTGACTTGGTCAGTGTATGCGATGGTGTCAGGCAGTTATGATAAAAAAAGGCAAATAGAACCAAATTGCAATCTAACGTTAGAATTTACCAGATATCGTGGCCACTGGCTACGCTCAGATGTGTAAGCTGCGTGCGCTGACGTCCTCTAGTGTAGTTGGTTATACTGTTGCGTTCATCTGCACAGATCGTTGTTCAGAGTGTTCACCACTGTATGAAGTTGCACAATCCAGAAACAAATGTTAATTTTGAAATACTGACAAAAACTTCGTTCATTTTCTGGTTGAAAGATTTATCCTTAAACAAAAGGGTCCACCTAATTCTTATTTCAAAGAGAACAAATTTAACAAAATGTTAGTTGTTGGTATGTAACCACTTACTGAGATTTTAAGTCTTCCGGTTTCGAGACGTACCCGTCTCTTGGTCAGGACAACTACAACACCAGCATGTAAATAACACTACACACCAGTATTATTCGTGTTAATCTGGCCGAAGGCTAACGTACACTGAGGTGACTACCAAAAGAGATTGACTGAGTGACTACCAAGAACTTGAGGTGTGAGGAGTTGTTGGGGTTTAAAGTGGGTGTTAACAAGTATTGTATTTTACACAATAATACCGAATCAAACACAAAATTAATTTCTTTAAATATCAGTTTTCTATTAAATTTGCATAGAAAAATAACGCGTTAAGCATAAATTGGAATTTGAGTTAGTTATAGAACTTTCTTTCTCTATGAGATTAAAATGCACGTGTGTACAATGCACACAAAACTGTGACGTTTCGTGAAAGGGTTGGATTGTTTTATAGCCGCACATCTTTATTACATCGATCTGACGAATGGTCCCTTTTTGGAATTAGCGCTCTGACGTTCAGCGGTTAATTCCGCGAGTTATTGAGGGATGGCCCCGCGAAAATAAAGAGCTAATTTTTTTCCACCCTTCCGTCACCATTTAAGCGGGTGAGGGTCGCCATTGTAGATCTCGCACACCGCCAACAGAGATAAAAAAGGTTTCCCGCTGTGTTAAGCCCTTATCGGGAAATTTTATGTATCGCGCCGTACTCACCTCGGCCTATGTCAACACGGGCCTTTACGTTCACTCTCAGAAATATTTATCGGCCTTCTAATCGAAAAGTGAGTCTTGTAGCCCTCCGGTACAAAAATTTATTCTGCAATGTTGCGCCACTTTGTGTAATTTTGTATGAATTGTTTCCCTCGTTTTAGATTATATTGTGTAGTAGAACCTCTAATGCTGTCATATGTTTTGTTATTTTATGTATAGAATTAATCTCGTTAGTTTATTAGTTTACTGATGATTAAAAAAATGTCGCTGGAAGATATTTTTTATTTTTCTAAATAATCTCGTTGTAACAAAATCTCTGGAGCCGTACAAATTATTTTATTCACTAAAATTTCGCTGTACTGCATCGTTAAAAAAACGCAAAATTTCATTTGGGACCGCGAAGATTATTCGTTTTTGCGAATTTGACCTGTATTTTCTTCATATTCTTCTTTTCCCATTTGTTTGGCGTTAGCCCTCCTTAATAAAGTTTTTAACGGTCGTCTGATCTTCTCATTGCGTGATCTATCTTCTCTGTAATAGACGCATTCATAAAACTTCTTATATGCTCATTGCAAATTCTGTCATTACTCCATTCCGTAGTTGGGAGTTTTTAGATTGTTGGTCACAAAATAACATCGCTGGTTTTACGGTCATCTTATATTTGTATCCATATGCTTTTCCGTTAACGCTTTAATACTTACAGCATCTTGCACCAGAGTAGCACAAGGATATATAAAAAATTCACTTACGACAACTGATTTATTATATAGTAGCTAAATTATCGGTTTCAGATAATTTAGCTACTATAGGAGTTTTTCTCTCATAATATGCTAATATTATTTCTTTACACAATATTTGTTTTCAAGATACGTTTCAGGCAAAGTGTTGACTTAATTTAACGGCAAAGCTAATATGTAGTTCAACGTGTGGATGGTTTTATTTATTTTATTTGCTATTTCAATCCTGCGAGTTTATGCATTTTGCACATCCACGTATTATAAATGTTATCTTTTCGAAGAATTAATGTTAAACACACACCATCGCAACAGTCAGAGTTTAACAATTTGTAAAACATCGTAAAATATAATAAATGTCAAGATAACGTATTAAACCCCCGCTTTTAATTACTGTCACAGCGTGAGCGCCGTCAAAGAATGATGCCGTATTAATTATTTGCAACGACTTGTAAATATGGTGTTTATTTATATTTATTTCTGCTGGAACTTAACTTCTAGGAGCTTGTAATTATAATATGATCCATTACTCAATGAGTAACTACATTTTTTTATTTATGTTAGCAATTTACTATGTTCGGCTCAAAGGACCAAATTAATTTCCAGTTCACTAGAATGAAACATCTGACCTAATGGAGTATTACTAGTTGAGATTTTATTCACTCCAATACAAGATCCGGCTCTAAGGACCAATGCAAAATCAGAACATACGTCCTATGTTCTTCTATTTCATTATGGTCGTCGTTGATAAAGATGACAGCCAAAACTATGTGGCGCCATCTGCTCAGATCTGTAGCATTCATGACGGTTTCCTGAAATTGCAGAATTCCCTCCATCTTGTCGGTAGTTTTATTTAAATTATTCTTCTCAAATGTCAATTTGATAAATGTATTATTTTGCAGTGTTTCTAATCTTTCAACCACAAAAAAGTGTTTTCTATTACTTCCCTAATTGTTTTCTCATATTTTTATATTGTTCTTTAATAAAAGTCTTTCTATCAAGCACATTAATTACTTGAAAATAAAATTGATATATTTTTGGTAATAAGTGTTTCCCATCTATTAATATTGTTTATATTTATTTAAAAAAACACGTTGCTAATTTTATCAAATACTTAAACACGACTATGTGGACGCATTTTGTTCATTTATGTGAGCGGTTTTTGAAAAATAAGTGTGCAGGTATATTATATTGTTTATCATTTTTTCTGTCTTGTTAGTTTCATTTTTAAATATTTTCTCTTAGTTTTGTATTATGTACCCAATGATTTTCTTTCTATTAATTAATTATTACCTCATCTTCATTTATTTAAGCTTTTCTGAATTATTACCTTATCTTCATTTATTTAAGCTTTTCTTCATTTATTTAATACAGACATGTTTTAATATTAAATACAACTTTTTACATTTTTGCTGGAATTGGGCACTGGGCTAGGGCACATTCCTAAGTGTCTGTGCAATTCTGTAGCAGTGTTAATATGAATGAGTAAAATACGTGTTTTTGTGCATATACATTCACGAGTATCAGTAAATATAAAAAACTTATCATTTAACATATTTTACCCATATTATAGAAGCTTTTATATTGTAATTGTTTCTACTGTGAATGATAATGACTTACGAATTAATTCGTATTAGGGTAATGACTTACCATAATACGAATTAATTCATATTAGAGTAATTCATTAACAGTGTAGTCTAGTACATATTACGTATGTGGAGTATAAAAGCAAAGGCAGCAATATCCAAAAAATAAAAAAATGTTTTGAATGCAGTCACCGAGGATTACTAATTTAAAACTTACTGAATTCTAGATTTGATGTATCTATCCCTTATTTGTACCGTATGTTTCCTATAAAATCTCGAATTCAGTACATTATAAATTAGTAATCTTCGATATCTGCATTCAACTTTTTTTGGATATTGCTGCCTTTGCTTTTACACCCCACTCAACAATGTTTATTGCATTATTATTTTTATTAATCAATAAATTTTCCATGTAAAAGCCCTAAGGGCGTATAAGTGAATACATAAATAAATATCACAAACAGACCTAACCTCAACTGCTGCCGATTCACTGAACTTTCTACCCGACAATACCGCTCTTTACCTGTTTTATGCGCAGTCCACCTGCGCTACGTAAATAGCGCGTTGTGGGGATTGTAATGCTCCGCCCTCACTCGACACTGCTGGCCTCGCTACGAGAAGCTATAAGGTCAGGGCGCATTCGGTCTCGCAAATGACCTCTCGGCCGAGACATTGCGCATGGCGAAACTAAGTGTTTTGACATTTACTGCGTTTAATCGGTACGTTGCTACAGCAGGCCGGGTCGTTTTGCAAATCTCTGAATGTATTACATATTGTGGACACTGCTTTGTGCGATGCCCCACTCTGAAAACTATGTATGCATTGTACTAAGGATATTCCGAAAACTATGAGATCTAAATTCGCGAATACCCTTGACTCTTGATGCACGCACCAACTTACTTGTGCCTTTTTATTTGTCGATTTGACCAATAAGCAATTGGTATTTTAAAGATGGCGGTACTTACCGGCGTGACGCAACCACCCCTTTGATGTCCTGTCAGTAACTGAGTTGACACGGAATATCAACGCGATGCACTCAATAGTTCAAACGAGAAAGCATCGCCGTGTTAGTCGAAACGACTAACAGTACAGCCCCACTAAGCTAAACGGCAGTAAATCCATACTTTTTGAAAAATATTTTTTTGTGGTT
Organism: Agrypnia vestita; assembly: GCA_016648135.1. NCBI lineage: Eukaryota > Metazoa > Arthropoda > Insecta > Trichoptera > Phryganeidae > Agrypnia > Agrypnia vestita. The sequence continues at coordinate 382,058 of JADDOH010023421.1, forward strand.
TTGGATACTTGAGGTCGTATTTTACCTTTCTAATAAGCTTGTTTGCCGTATTTCCATCAAAATATTAAAATATAACCATTTTTAATTCGCAGTATGTTCATCTGGTGTAAGTAACATAGCTTATTTGCAGTTTTAAGGTTTAAAATGTAAAAAAATATCTCAAATAATAGTAAAATAATATTTTTTATCTGTATTAATTTAATATCTATTGACTGAGCGAAAAAATAAATTAATATTCATTTGAATGATATAAATTGCTCCATTCACATTTCCTTAATTTACTCAGTAATGTGTTTAATGAAGATACTACTTTTAAGCTTAGTGGGCCAGGGTAGCCTTCTAGGGCTATACGTAAACTTTTCAGAACTTCCATAGACCGATTTACTACTAACCACAGACTACCAAAATACATATACTTGAACTAACGTAAATTTGTGAGTACGCATTTTCGGTGGGAGGCCCAAAGGCGTGGAACTCTCTTCCCTCCGTAATACGGAACAGTGCATCAGAACCTATTGACAGTTTAAAAAAGACTAAAAACACACCATTTTGAAAAATGATTTCCATGAGTTCGTAATGTTAAAATTTAAATATTTAGGACTATATCATTTTTGTGCAAAGCTCCCTTGAAGTATTTTTTTATGAAAATGGCTCTACATAAATTGTCAATTTTTTTAATTATGATTTTACGCAACCTGGTTTCACGACTGATTCCAAAACGTTTGACTTGTTTAAAAAATATATTACAAGCTTGAAAATTTTTTTGAAACAATTGTGAATAGGACATACTCTTAAAAAGTTTATAAACAATACAATAAAATGATAAAAACCTTGCAAACATTGAAAACAGAGTTTTTTTACAAGGTTATTATCATTTTATTTGATTTGTATTGAAGCGAATGAATTTTTTATAATCGATTTAAGTTATTGCAATGATAGTTCAACTTTTAGCAAAAAATAAGTCAGTATTATTGAGAAAAAATCCGAACTTTGATATTGCATATCTTTATAACTATAATTCGCAATGGTTGCTTGGAGATTTTCGACTCTTTATCAAGGCAGGAATCCACCTGTAAAGTTTTTGCTACTAGCTATTCCATAGCTATCCTCTGTATATTCTTCCGATAATATTCGCAAACGTTCTTCTTTCATTTTTAAATTTAATCTAGTTCTGTATTGCTTTTAATATTCGTGTGCACATATTAATATAAATATTCTAGTTCAGGCGTATATTCACCTAAAAAATACCAACGTTCGGGACACCCTAGTATAACGTGTTCGCATACCTTGTGAGTATAGACTTACTCCAAGGAATTTGAAACTTTGGAATTTAAACCCCAGGTATAGGAGAGCTTGTCCGGAGGATGAGGAAAATTCTACCACACAATTGCCATACTGTTGAAAGTAAAATATGTAGCGAGAGAGAGAAAGAGAAAACAGTATATGTAATTCCAGACGAGCAACTCTTAATGGCCGAGAAACTTATCCAGGAACTTTCTATGCTTACGTAAATAAGTTATTTAATTATAAGTTTTTTGTATGTAGATAGAGTTAATAATTGGCAGAAAATACAATAAACATGTCCACAAGACGTTTAATATTATTAACTGATAACCAAGGATACATTATCCTATAAGTTTAATGGTCTTTCTTAAATTCTTAAATTGCTTTCGTTATATTCGTTGTATTATTGACTTCTCTTAATACATATATCCAAATAGGTTCTCCACATGTTCACCGTTTGCTTTCAAAAGAGATCTTCAAAAGTATCTAATTTGAGGAAAGAAGTTACGTATATACTTACTTTTAGGTAGGGGTGACTTCGTACGGCCCCAACATTTTGTAAAATTGACAATAGCGGTTACAAATTGATATTTTATCAATTTTTCGAAATCGTTGAGCATTATGTACAATAGTTTTTCTAGCAATATTCATTTTATTTTTTAGAACATTTTGTATCTGAAATAACATCCGGTCGATATCTTTTCCGTATGTTAATTAAAATATTAGAGTCCTATTTCATTAAATTGTTTCGTTAGACTTAGACTTTTCATTAATAGGCCGTATGAGCTCGAAAGATCATCATTATTAGCCACTGTCTAAATAATAATAATAATTAAAATGCTAAATTATATAGCGCCATTTCCTTAAAAGAATTACCTCAAAGGCATTTTACTCTAAAATTGTTTAGTCCTACAATAGTGTTTAAAATTTAAGATTCCGAACTTATAGAAATAAATTTCCAAAAAGGAGCAATTTGAGTGATTTTTTTAAACACTCTTTCTGATGCGCTGTTCCGGGGAGAAGAGTTCCACGCCTTTTGACCTGCCACCACAAATGCCTTTTTACTAAATGGATGATTGGTTCTATTCCTACAGCTAATGTAGTGGCTCACCTCAGAGTTTGGCGTCTTCTTTTTAGGCCGTCTCGTGTCCGAATATCTCCCTCTCGATTGTGGGTTCTCAGGTTCCTGAAGAGCCCATTTCTAGATCCAAAAGTTCTGGAACACCTTCGACATGGGAAGACAGTGACTGCTGGCTGACTTCTACTTATTTATTTTACCTGTTTCTTCTTATTTCTCTTTTCGCTTTCTCGTCCTGACTGCATCGCGCTGCTGGCGTTCCGTTTCGAAGTATTGGATACCACTGTTCACCATTGTCTTACAGTAAAGCTTGCTTTCTGTAGCCCTAATGGTGATTTTTTAAAGGTTCGCTATCAGGGAGTCTTTGAAGCATTTTTTGACCCATATGTGAACGTTTCCTAAGAGATAGCTGGGAGATAGTTCTATAAAGATACTCACTTCATATTCATCACGATTCGTGTACACAGATGCCGCTTAATTATTTTTTATTAAAATTTTACTCTACTCGAATGGATCTGGGTAAATACAAAAGTTACCCCACTTTACCTGGATACAACATAAGTGCTTCCATGTCTGTAATGGTGGACTCGTCTCTCTACATGTTTTATGTTCCCCTGCAAGTTTTTCGCATATTCATCTCCACAGTTTATGGAAAATACTAACATGCAAACATAGGTCTTTAGAAATATTCTCGAAACTCCGCATCCCAGGTGAAACATTCATTCGTTTATTTACGGCCAAATAAAAATATTTTTACGTGAACTCTGTAAAGCGCAATATTTACCAGTATGTACATGGGTCTAGATCATTTTCTCCAATATGAAATATTGATAATTTATCGCCATCTATCTATTGCATTTTGTAGTGTTTAGTTTTTTGCGAGCGTAACCACTTTTCGGATTAAGATCGTGAGAGTGTGTCGGTATCATTTCTTAATTGAAGTGAACCAATTTTTTCATTGAAACCGCGTGTAGCCGAGGCCTAACAAAAGGCATCGAAGTATACTAGTCGCGTGTACCCACTGCAGAACGGTGAGAACAGTTTCTCACACCCATGTACATCATCGGTTTTTCATAGAACAATTAACCTAATTCGTTATGTTTTTTTGGTCAAAACATCGCAATATTTATGGGTGTATCAGTGAACACGGTAATTTATGGTGTTAAGTTAGATAGTGATTTTGAAATAATGGATTATTGAAGTATCGCGTTTATTACGATTGTGGTCGATGCAGTGATCAATCTCGCAGGTCTGTGGTCAACACGTGATGAGTATTGTATTATATCATCTCTATTTCACACTTGCTTCGCCCATTTGTGAATAATTAAAAAAAAAATTAATGATCTGTTTATACTGAATATTTTTCATATTTCTCTATCAAGTTAGAAGTGAATGCAATGCGGGCTGTAGTGTGGTAGATAGAATAAAGAAAGGAGTGCTGAGATGGTTTGGTCATGTGGAACGTATGAACGAGGAAAGGATGGTTAAGAAAATATATGAGGCGAATGTTGAAGGCAACAGGAACAGAGGGCGTCCGCGAAAGACCTGGCACGATCAGGTACTACAAGTATTTGAGGATGGCCCTGTTAAAAGCCGCAGCAATCGTAGAACGTGTATGAGAAGATGTATGAATGTGGCCGAAGCAAAAGTGGTGTGCCAGGATAGAAGAGTGTGGCGTTCAATCCTCGCTGCCTACCCCTGCAGGGAAACGGCGTGACGGTTAGTTAGTTAGTTAGTTAGCTCTATGAAGTTTATCTAATCAAAAATTTTCTTACTATTGCATCCTTACCTATATAATATCGTCATCAATCTTGGCACTACAACCCTTATTGGGTCTTGGTTTTTTACTTGTACTTAATCTTTTTACTTGAACTTTTAAAAAACCAGGGTTTCGCGAAAAAATCTTAAATCAAATTTTCTCACAGATATTGTTGGGTATTCTCGCTAGATATCTTTACCATGAAAAACAGTACATATAGTCTAAAATACATTCTAGAGAACCTATAAAACATCGCATTTCTTCGGGAGTTCTTCGATTGCCTAAACATAAATATTTTTACCTATCTCAGCGTACCTATTCTTTAAACTTTTCATATTTTCATAAAAATAATAATAATCGATTGGCGGCAACAAAATATTTTTTGCACACTTTTGCAAAATATTTGTAACCGTACATTTTTACTAACATACAATTCCGAGCGGCTAGTGCATGGGCGCTGCGTATCCTTATGTAAAAATACGCGTGTAATAAATAATCTTTTCTTGTAATAAAACACGTCGTTGGTTTTATTTATTGCTGAATTATAGTAATTTGACATCTACTTTACATAATGAAATATAACTAAATAGTGATCGAGTTTTAAAAACTTTTTTTGCTCTTAACGAAAAGTTTACGTTTAAATTGACCCAAAAAAACTCTTATTAGGAGAATCACTAACGTATTCTCGCAATATGGGAATTCTCTTTGTATGTATATATACATATTCACAGATACAAAACATATTTTTAGTCAAAAAATAAATAAACGAGATCATAGGCTTAAAACCAATGCTCAAAACATATGCACACATACACACACACACACAGACACACATACACACACATACACTAAACATAATCACTACGATATTTAATGTTTAACTTTATGGATATTATTCTAAGCTTGTGTAGATTAATGGAGCGGATATTTTTGATCTTTTAAACATTTATTTGTAATACATATATTCATACATTTTTGTAGGCTTCAGTTTGAATAAATAAATAAAAATAAACAATATTAATACCCGTCCCGCACTTAGACACTAGTTGAGCAAACGGATATTAACATTATTAACACCCTTCCCGCACAATGTATTGGTTGGTATATGAATTGATAGACAAAGATGTCTACAACCTGGAATCGACTATTGAGCGCTTCATACCCAGCGAGCCCAGTTTGGCGAACTATCTGTGCTTGAGCGCACAAATTTGGTGTTCTAGTCCAAGTGGCTGTTACGGTTGTTTAACTCACTCCTGCTCGTGTGCGGCATTGTCTGTCGCCCGACATTGCGCTGGAACAATGGGCCTTCGTTACGGTGGCTCGCCTGTTACGGTAGACAAAACTTCACAAATCACAACGGTTTTATTTTACACTTGCGCAGGGGTGGACCTGGCGCACTGCAAATTAGAGAGCTATCCGTTGCAGAACTGGTTGTACGTTTCAGTACTGACGGTTAATTTGCCCAGCAAGGGAAGAATGGATGGAGACTCGGTAGTTTGAGGAATTTTATTTATTAAAAGTATAGCTCGCGGAGACGTATCAAAATCTAGCAGACATCGAGGCCTTTCTCAATAAGAATGTGTTGTATCAAATGTGTCCAAAAATAAAAATGAATTAAACGGTTAATTCTGGCGTCCTCTAACGGCAGGAGCACAAAGGTATTTGTGCCTACCGTACCAGAAAAAATTGGATTGCTCTAAAATTGGATAATAAAAGTTAATCAGTTAATAAAATGAGACTTACAGATAAGGTCGATATATTCACGGAAATGTACAAGGCCGCAACAGCGTAATTGGATAACGCGCCTGCCCCGGATAGGAGGAGATCCGTGGTTCGAATCCCGGTAGCAGCCAAATATTTTTTCTTGGATTTGATTTTTCTGTACGTCTTTCTAATTGATTAATTAATTTGGTTTTAAATTTCACAGAACTTTGTTACGAAAAAATTGCAACTTCACAATAAGAATGTGTTCTTGAATATAATATATATGAAATCTTTCTCGTCAAAGTATGCGATAAAATCGTCCTAATATTACTTACATGGATGTTTACAACAAGCATATGAGCGAGAAGATTCCCAAATCTATAATACTTTTTCAGATTAGTAAATTAAGTTAAGGTATGCCCTATGATCTCTAGACGTGACCGTTCACAAATGTGGAATTGTTTAAAATTGAGAAGAACAATTCCCAACCATCGATCCAATAAAGGCAGACTTTTGGACTGATTGATGCTCCATTTCTACGTCAAATCTTGCGGGTGGTAGGTAATTGACTTTGACATTAACATTAAATACTCTTTTCACATTAAACTTGACTTTGACATCAAATACTCTTCTTTTTAATTAAAAAAGTTACTGGTATTAAAATTTGATTGTCTACTAGCACTCCCTCTCGCTGCTTATAACTTGATCACTGCCGTTTAATCGCGCGTAACTTTTTTGTAGATTGAAATTTGAAGTTTATACGTTTTTAATATAACATAAAAATATTAAAATAAAAAAAACATAAAAAACACTTTAAAAAAAAACTAAAAAAAAATAGAATACCGAGAAGAATCCTCTTGGCAACCCCGGAGGGAAGACGGCCTAGGCCCTGACTTAGGTATCACAGTATATACCTAAGTCAATAAAAATCAAATGGTGACCTTTTTTATTTTTATTATGACCTGTACGAGCTGGCTTTCTTGATTACTTTACACAATGTGACGTTCACAATTCCACCGTAAGAACATCCAGGCAGAATCAAAATTTTGAAAGTTGTATATATGTTCTAAATCAGTTTATTTCATATATTCTAATGCACTTCGTCATAAGCCCTGGGCTACCCTATAAACAATTCCATGTGTTGTTTTTTTTGTTGTTTTGTGTTGTTTGTATGTAATGTAATTAATAATGTAATGTAATAATAATTGTAATGTAAATAGTGTCGTATTTGTGACACTTCTACAAATAATTTTATCTTAACTCATAAACATATTTTGTTCGTACTTGGTTTTTACATTTTTTTTTATTGACCAAGCCATCTCATGAGCGGAACATGAATCAATTAATAATCTAATGCTGTCTTGGAATAAAAATAATATCGCTGAGTTGCCAGAAATACTGAGCTCTTCGTCTTGCCAAGATTTTTTATATTTTTGTCAGCTGCCAACCAAATAGAACCATTTCCATCTTGTTGGGTATATGATAAACACCCAGATCTATCCAGAACTCCTTGAACTTTTTTGAAACAAATATGTATTGCTAATCTTTAAATGATGGGTTTCAAAAAACAGACCTCTACCGACGGTGCAATATTTACTGTAAAACGGACACTGGAGTACTACAGAAACAAAAAGACGACTTCATACGCATGTTTCCAACAAGAGCAAGGCTTTCGACAGAGTTTCTCACCCTTTACTTTGGGCAAAACTCAGGGAAAGAGGCATACCATCGGAGGTAATACGTATCCTTGACTCGTGGCACAGACAACAGGAAAACCAAGTAAAGTGGAGAGACAGTCTTTCCGAACCTGTTCACATGACGAGCGGCGTCAGACAGGGAGGGTGCATGTCCCCAATACTGTTCAACCTTTATATGGACGAACTCACTCAAAGGCTAAACAACGCGGGGGTAGGCTGTCACATCGGAGGACAGTGTCTTAACAACATCAGTTATGCTGACGATATGGTACTGATGGCACCGTCTATAAGAGGACTACGCATTCTTCTAAAGGTCTGTGAAGTGTTTGCTGAAGAAACAAACATGCTCTATAACCCTAATAAAACAGCACTGTTGGTTATAAAGTATGGTCAGGGCCCAACAAGTATTCCTCCAGTTACTCTGAACGGTGTGGTCCTGAAGGTGACCGAAAGAACAAAATATCTAGGACACATAATTACAAATAATCTAATGGACGACGACGATATTGACAGGCAAAGACGAGCTCTCAGTGTGAAAGCGAATATGCTGTGTAGAAGGTTTCGTCTTTGTAGCACCGCTGTAAAAAGAACGCTCTTCCTTGCCTTCTGTGCAACGTTATATACATGTGAACTCTGGACAAATTATAAAAAGAGCAGCATAGAAAGACTTCGCATACAATATAACAACGCCTTTCGTATGATGTTTGGCCTTCCCAGATATTGCAGCGCCTCTGGTATGTTCACTGAGGGGCGTGTTCCCAACTTTGCAGCCCTCATAAGATCCAGGGTGGCAGGGATGAGGGAAAGGATATACAGCTCCGGAAATATCCTTATCCTGGAAGCCCGTCTTATTCCAGCATCCAGCATCGATGCACACTGGAGAAAGATACTGGCCCCGCATAATTGACTTGCCGTCGCTCGCTAAAGCCGATATTTTACCATATATTTCTTTTGATTACTTTTAATACTTCTCTTCTATTTTATATGATTTTACTATTTCTCTTCTGTTTTATATAATATTTTTAATGTGTGTATTTTCTTTTATATGGAATGTGTGGGATTGCACGAACCTCCCCACTTTCTGGAATAAAGCTTTATTTATTTATTTATTTATTTATTTAAAATCTGAAAAGAGAGATAACCATCATGCCGTTTCCCGCAGGGGTAGGCAGACAGGATAGAACGCCATATTCTTCTATCTTAGCACGCCAATTTAGCTTCGGCTACATTGGATGTTTAATCTATGCTTGAACTTTATCTTTGTTTGTTTTTGTTTTTCTATGACTTTGTATTTAGATTTCAGTATACTTAGTATCCTCCTGAAGAAGGGACATTTGGTCTCGAAAAATGTTGAGTGTTAAAAATAAAATTAATGGTTGAAACAAAGTTAATTGTTTTAATTATAATCATATAAAATGTTACCACAAAGTGATTTTGCGTTTACTGAAGAAATTATAATTTTATTTACTCACCAATGTCACTGTACACAAACATGATTGTGATCGCTGTTATGAAATTTGCCCTAATTGTCACTATCGAGAGACTTTATCTGTGGGACACGCTTAAGTTTTCCAGAATATTCGCATGTCTGTGCTTACTTATTTACCATCAGACCGTTTCCCCGTGAGGGGTAGGCAGAGAGAATAGTGCGCCACACTCTTCTGTCCTGACATACAACTCTCGCCTCTTCTACATTCATACATCTTCGCATGCAAGCTCGCCGGTTGTTGAGGCTTCTAACGGGACCATCTTCCAGTTTTTGATCGCTGTTATTCACTATCGAACGCCAGGTAGGTACTCTTGTAATCTATTTTCGCTGGTGATAGTACGATTTGCACTAGTTGCCGCATTCGCTAGTATTGTTTCTGTGGAATCGCCGAACTGTCACAAAAAACGTCACTTCGAGAATTCGAGAATCGAGTTCAGGTTCTAAACTTCTTCTTCTTCTACCCCTTATTCTATTGGGTCGGGGTCCCTGCACCGCATAGGACGCATTCCAACTCTTGGGCTGTGCTCTCCACGTCAGCCCAATTTACTTGCAACCTCGTTCTAAATTTTAAACATTTCTAATAATTTACAATTTACTGTTAAACGTCCAAAGTGCTGGGAAATCCTCGATTCTGTGTATTTTTGTGTTTCTACAGTCTCGTGATAATATATTTCAGTTTGTTTACCCTGTTTATGTACTTTGCAAATCGCATTGACGTGAATCTGTCTCTTTTTAAGCCATGTATTCACTAGGGGACAAATCGCGAAACATTCCGCTCGGCATGTCGCATCAACATCTACGCTCATGTTTCGGGGACAATGACGCGGCCATTTGACGTGTACACACCGGGACTCGCATATCTTGTCGCGGAAATGTCACCCGATGAGCTTATGTTGACAGCTGCGGTATCTCATTTGGCGAAAACGGGGTTCCGCGCAATTCGAAATGTTTTTTTGGGTCGCAATTTCAAATTAACGAGGTTTTACTGTAGTAAATTGAATATTATTAAAAACAAGGTCCTTTTTGCAAATAATTATTGTTTTCCAGACGTCGCGGAAATATATCGCCTTATGAGGTTATGATGATAGCCGCGTATCTGTTTATGTTAATGAGTTTATCGAAAAGTAAGAGGAGAAAAAAGAGGAGAATGCGAAATTATTTACTGCAAAGAGAAAGAAGGACGGACATCCTATGCGATCTTCGATCGATATAGCTCGATGAGTTCGAGAACGATTTCGTTTCCCCGCATTGTCATCTTGACAGATACAGCGCATGCGTATTCACTTGTAAACATACCACGTGGTACTGACGCTCCGCGGAATGTTGCAGTGAGTACGCTCGGGTACCGTGCGCATGGCAACGTTGCCACGGCACGTAGAAATGCCGCGCTATGTTGTGCGCGAGGTCGCGGGACAGTGCACGACATTGCAACGTCACGTAGACTCTATGCCGCGCGTGCTGTTGAGGGACAATTTGTCCCCTAGTGAATACATGGCTTTATCTTCAGAACGGTAGTGATATTTTTTTAAATACACAACACCCAGCCTGGGGCATGAAGAGTAAACAAATCTGTTTGCAGGAGCTTCGCGTCACCGGCACCGTTTTGTTTGACGCTTGGAACTGTTTTGTATCCACACCGATCATTTTGGAACCGAATTGTAATTGTACCATTGTCGTCTCGATTTAAAGGGGTTAAAAACCCCGGGGCGGTCATTGATGGCACATTTTCTAATTTAACGACCTTCTCAAATCAAATAAAAAAGACACATTTAGAGTCCTTTGTCCATCACAGTAGACAATTGCATGCCCCCACCTTTACGTAAATATACAAATATGTACATGTATTTTATCAACATGTTTTTAGTACCTACATCATTTTTCAAACAAAACACAACAAACAAGCGAACGGAATGGGGCCGATGCAATTTTCCATAAGAGAAGAAAGAAGCATGAAAATGAGCAATATACATCTCCCAAAACCTCACTACTCCCCGAATGTGTGTGCACAACTTATGGGAGGGTGTGCTGTTACAGAATAAGACTCCTCAGCCACGCTCAGACGCATAATTAATAATATGCCAGACGTCATCCTCGAAACTAGACACCGCCGAAGAATATTCAAATATGTAATACATACATTTCTATACCTATAAAATTCAATGTCTGTCTGTCTGTCTGTTTGTTCTCTATAAAAGTCCACATCGTTTGTCCGATTCGATTCAAATTTTGCATACTTATACTTTGGAACCTGGCGGGTAACATAGGCGATATTTCCCCCCTATTATTTTAACCTTTCCCCACCGCTGATTTTTTTTTGATGTAAATCTGTACCGTTTGACCGATCGGACTCAAAATTTGGAAACTTATTCTTTAGGACTCGGCGGGTAACATAGGCTACATTTCCCTTCTCCTCCTTTACCCCTTCCCCTCCTTCTGATATATTTTCAATTCAAATCTATACCGTTCGACCGATCGGACTCAAACTTTGGAAACTTATTCTTTAGGACACGGCAGGTAAATAAGGCTATATTTCCTTCCTCCCCTTTTACTTTTTCTCCTCCCCCTGATATATTTTCGATGCAAATCTATACCGTTCGAATCAAACCTTTGTTTCCCCCCCAAATTTATTTTCAACTTAATCCTTAACCCGTGCAATGCCGGGTACGAACAGCTAGTTTTTAATAATTATAAGAATATTTCATTAATTTGTGGAGGTTAGGCTGTTCTGCGGCAGGCTAATTCCGAGTTTTCCGTAATAAATTACGTTTTCAACAATTAAAATACGACCATGGTCATGCAGCGGTAGCGGCCAACATTGGCCACGAAGCGGACGTCTAGCAATAATAAAGTCTTTAATTTTTATTTTTTTATTATAATATTTGGTCATCTGTTGCATACTTTCCTACTTTTCAATAACAAATGTAATTCTCTAGGGTAATTTATTTGCCGAACGGATTTCTTCACAAATACTTCGAATTCAGGGTTTTGCACCCTAGGCAAATTCACAAGAGTAGATTTCAAACTATGTTTATATTTGCACTACACAGGGTCTCATTGTGTAAACATTCTTAGAGTCGCATCAGCTAAAGATGTTACAACTGAAAAACTTGAGCACATTTTTCTTCTCCGCGCTGTTTGTTTGGGCTGTCGACGTGCGTAATTTAGGGGCGGTTGGAATAATAAAACAATCTGTATTGTTTTTTTAGTGTTGGAACATTGGTGTTATACGATTTAGGAGGCACGCTGACTCGAATATTCCAAATTCTTTCACTCGTCACTTGGCAACAGCCCGACTCCGGAATGTGAGAAGCATGACCCTATAAATGAATAATCTGTACATTTTAAACTAAACTTTGTACTGCTATAGTCTAGAGAGAAGCAGTCTCTCACCGTGCAATCTAATGAATAACTAATCTCTAGTATATTTTTTTCTATGTTTAAAGCGTTAACTTTGTGGTTGGACCTAATTATTAATTTTAATAAACAACTTTGTATTAACCACTTAAATAGTAACTCTACGTCTACCGGTTTTGATACCACTGTACCTTCATCAGGATGGACGCAAACTAACTATCCATTTCCTATTCTAGCACACAAATTAATTTTTGAACGAGGGCGTGGCTACAGCTGTGGTGGGGGTAATTGGGAAGTGGACACCGAAATTGGGAATGTCAAGTAGTGGGCTATTCATAAAATTTACCATAGCTTTAGCCACGATAATATTAATAATCTTTAGTTTGGTCATGTTGAACGAATGAATGAAGAGAGAGTAGTAATAAAGTTATATGACGCAAGTGCTGATGGCACCAGAAATAGAGGACTACCGCAGAAGACTTGGCACGACCAGGTAAACCAGATGTAGGACGATGGTCCTGTAAGAAACATTAACAATCGGCTTGCTTACTTGAGAATATGTTTGAGTGTGAATGAGGCGAGTTTTATGTCAGCACAGGAGAGTCAGAGGCTCCATCTTCCCTACCTACACCCGCGGAGAAACGGCGTGATGATAAGTCAGTTAGTTCTATATATAACATATTTTTTATATGTAAAATCTCTTCAGATAGAAGGGCGGGGCATGGATGGATCTGTTTTTCGGTCGTTAATAAGAATATGGACAGTAATGGTGAAATATTCGGGATCGTGTTGTTATTCTTTAGTGTTTACTCTTTTTCCTTCTTCTCTACAACGATTTCTAATTTATTCATTATTGGTCATTCTTTATTCATTTTGTAATGTACCAAGTGGAAAAAGTTACTAATGACTCTCAAATTTTTTTTTATTTTAATGAAATGATTGGAAAATTCCGAGAAGTTAATAGTTTTTAGGCGGCGGCGATGTTCTTTTTGTCTCTTGTTTTTTTCCGCGGTTTTGACTATGCGTTTATTGTCTCAATCTCTGGTTTGTTGTTTGGCCCAATGTTTGATTTAGTGAAATTTAAAATAATTGTATTCCACCAACAAAAAGCCATTTCAATTAATAATATTAATAATAATATGTACAATCATAACTTTTTTTTATCGTAGAATTTGGTAATCGGTTTACCATCTGTGCTACCAATAAATTTGCGCTCTTGCAGATTCATGTTTCGTCTTTTTGTATTGGCCTCAAATGTTTGTGGCTTTATTGGATCACGTGATGATGCGATAATGTGACACCTTTCGTTAACTTATTCACACCTGCCGTAGTGTGCGCATATTTATATGTTTATTCTGCTGCTATCTGGTTACCATTATAGACAAAATAATTTTGAAAGACCTATTGATAATTTATATGTTTGATATTAGGATTGACATTGACATTTTGACTGTCTGTTGACCCTCAGTGAAACATGGCAAGAAAAATGCGTTATTTAAAAAAAAAATATATTGTGTTTTATTTTCTTAACTTTACCGGGGTAGATACAAAGCGCCTCCAAAATTATTCTTTAAATCAAAAAAAAAAAATCACGAGTCCCCGAGTATACCCGGAACCTTTCACTTGCTATACCAGTGCTCTGCCGTCTTGGCTACTTCCCATATATAGGCTTTACTGGCATATTCCTGAGTACATCGAGGCGAAAATTATTCAGTTCTAAAATCAGTGGGTTTAGAGGTTAGCTCTCGTTTACCTTCTATTCAACGTTAGACGATCATTAAGTAAATTAAGTTATTTCGAATAGGTATTCAAATTCAAAGATAAATAATGTGATTCGCTACATTTCAATATAAGATGATAAATAATTTGCAGTCTTGCAGAAATTTGAAAAACATTTTTCGTCGGATTTTTACCGTTCTATTTGACATGCTTGAACATTTTTGACTCATAATTTAGGTAGGAATCTAGAATCTACCTATAATTGACAGAATTTAGTGTTCGTTATATTCTTTAATGTTTTTATTATTGATACTTAATTTAAATTTAAAGACTATTAACCCTAAAACTTTCTAAAAAGCCAGTATTTAAAATAAGTGTACTTAAAATATTTGTACCCTGCTATTTTCACGTATTCCTTAATTATTTGGCGGTGAAGTCACTCGGGAGATCGGATCCCGTCTTTTTATAATTTATTATTATAATTATTTTAACTGAATTTATAAATATTTCACATAAAGATAAATTATAGATGTCACCTAGAAACGAAGCTATTTTTTTATATGATAGTAGACATGGAAGTCTTTTTTTGATGTTCGTAGGGCTTACGGTCTATCGTACGGCTGGTACCAGGCTTCCATACCTACTGTTCCATATAAAAAACAGCTTCGTCTCCATGAGACATCTATAACGCATCCTGATTAACAATATCCCCTGGGGATAAAATCAAGTATTGTGTTCATGAAACTTTAAACATACCTACTCAATTCTAATAATGAATATTTTTTTCTATCTCTAAAACGATCTTTTTGCAGGGGTCGTATATGTGACGCGAGTGTCCAAGACATGTAACTTTTTTTTGTTCTATTCATATACTTATATAAATCGATTGTATCGAAGTTATTCTTCCGAGCCATAAGACAAGAAGATCCAAAAATAAAGCATAACAAAAGATTTCCAAAGTATAAAAAAAAAGATATCCAAGAATTGCATCAGCTGTTCGAATTCAAGCGGGGCTGTTACTACAGAAACACCACGCGCACCGCACATAGCCAAACGAGACAATTTTTCAATGCCCTTTGACAACGTTCCCGTTGAAGTTGGCGCTCGCGCCGTTTTTGAATAGTGCCCTCACTTATGTACAACACGGATTTTTGAATAACGGCTACACGCTCTATATTTTATTCGCTGACAATGGCCGAAAACAGCACTCCGTTTCTTCGGATGGCAAATCGGAGGGTTTTTGTCTTCGCCGAACAATCGCCGGGAGCTGCGAACCCCAGCGGCAGCTGCTGAGGTTCGGAGTCGGCACAGGTAATCCGGAGCTAAAGTCTGCCGAAGATTTGGAGCACAATCAGAAAAGGCAAACAGCTGTTGGGCCAGAAAACGGGTATCGTAAATACTGTCGATGTATTATTTTATATTAAATTAAAAAATATATATATATATACATGTATAGAGGTATAAATATTAGTTATGAAAGCTAGGTAAACTGACTTGTTGATGAGAAAAAAAATCAACAGATGTCTGTAGCAGAGACCATAGTAATATATGAAAGGTTCTTGATTCGAACATATATAAGATATAGAACTTTCAAAATTTGATAATGTGTGGATGTTCTTACGATGGAATTGGTTAACGTTGCATTGTGTAGAGTGATCACTTAAGGCATCTCATACAGGTTGTAAGCCCTGATCCATCGTATGAGAGATATCCATCCACTTTTCTCGTATGTAAAGTAGCTTCTCTATGAGGCTTCTATAATTTATCCTTAATTATTTATATTACTTATCTTCCTTTTTATTTTGGCAATTTGCTCCTGGCGAGCTATTCGTGCCATTTATCTAGTAGATACAGTCAGTGTTTATGAAAGTGATTAGATCAAATGAAAGATTTATTTATTTTCGTTACTAAATTTATGGATGGCGAGTACCTAATATGCATTTTATATTCAACAGATTTATTATTTAATTTTTAAACCGATACTGTTTTACTTCAGTTTACTATTTTTTCGGTGATTTTTTAATGACGTTTTACAAATTAAATAATTACAAAATAACTTAGGTTTTTTTAAATAACGTGTCACGTGTCTTTTTTACTCCCTTTATATTAACTCGTGGCGTCTGCTTGTCTTCTTGTATGACGAAAAAACTTTGGATCCATTTTAAACCCCTTTCCCGTGATCCAATCGAGCTGAAACTTTGCAAGCAGACTCGTGGCGACGATCAAGAAGATCTATCAAATTTTCGTTAAAAAAAATTAATAAATAATTGGTTTTTTCAAATTTTAAGTTGTATGAAAATATTTCAACGCGTCTGATAGATGCGAAACCTGATTATAGTATAATTTTGGATTTTTGGAAATTTTTTATTACTCCCTTTCGTAGCGTCGCCCGACCGAAGCCCAACGCATAGGTTAAGCGAAAAAAAAAGCTCAACTAGTAAATGAGAAAGGGAGTATGATAAAAACTTGGTTTTAATGGGTTACTTTTTTTACTTCCTTTCTTTTAACTCGTGGCGTCTGCTTGCTAGTTTCCTTGACGAAAAAACTTTGGATCGATTTTTAACCCTTTTCCCGTGATCCAATCGAGCTGAAACTTTGCAAGCAGACTCGTGGCGACGATCAAGAAGATCTATCAAATTTTCGTTAAAAAAAATAATAATTAAAGTATAATTTTGGATTTTTAGAAATTTTAATGGTTTTTTCAAATTGGAATTATTACAAAAGTTTAATTACTACCAACGGCGGCCTGACGACGACGCCACGGAATATTTAAAATTTGAATTACTCTGTCGGTATAATAGGTACATAACTACGAATTTCGAAAATTTATTACAATTGGTTCACAGCAAAATTGGGTATTTTGGGAAAAAATCGAATAATCATTTCTTTCTTTTAGATTTCTGTTTAGTTTTGAAGAATTCTACATTACTCAAATCTGATTCTGACTAAATCATTTGACGCCGGAAATTCATAAGGTACAATATTGATGATAATTGAATCTATCAAAATCTTGTCATCTCAAAACATCTTACATTTTAGAAATATATTAAATTCCTGTAAGTTTAGTGTTATGTTATATGTTTTAATTCGTATTTAATTATTTAATTATTATTGTTATTCTTTGTAACTCATATTTCTTTTGAAAACAATCCGTTTTTTGAGGCAATAACTTTTTTATAATAGATTTTATAGGTTTTTCAATATTAGTTTTCCATGAGGATTAGAGTTTTCGAATGTTTTTCATTTGCCTGTTGCATTCTATTTTATTTTGAGTTAGAGCCTCCCATTTCTTCTAGTATTTAACGTATTAACTTTTGTACTGTATATATGAACGAACGATTAGTAATGCAAACAATGAGAACAATGTCCACCACATTTTCCCAGTCTCTAAATGATTTTGTATCGTTTAGAAATTTGAAATGCTTTCGGAATATTTTCAAATATAATTTATTATTGGATTGTTTTCTTTTTAGTGTCATTACCTGTGCCTAATTTGGTGAAAGCGTTTCAAAGTTGCAACGTTTGTTTTAAAAATTTCTTAATTTTCTCTAAACTTTTTCTGAGCAATGTGTTAGGCTACAATCAAGTTGTCAAAAGTAATTTTCACAATAATATTTATTATGGAGGCTCTTCACTTTCATGTATTATTTATGTAGGTATGTTTGATACTATTTTCTGTAGTTCATAATTATTGTTGATTTTACGATTTCTTTTTTTAACGTGTGATTTTGTGGATTGCTTGCTTGTTGTTTATGATAAGTACCGATAATTTGGATGTTTAAATTCTCCTCTAGGCTTAGCTTAGCGATTGATTATTTAATCAAATTCCCTTGCATGTCCTAGACTAAGCGACAATTATCTTTTTACAAATACGGTAACGATAATTTTTTTTTTGGTAATTAAAATTTAGAATTATCAATTACGTTTTTGAGTTTTTCAAAGTATCAGAAAGCGATGGTGCGAAAGACAAAGATGAAATAATAAACAAAGATAAATGGATTGTTTATAAAATAGTACTTTTGTAGTCGATTCTGTTAATATATTCGTTTAAAGGATGATACGTTTCTACGACGAGTCAGTCATTTGTATTTATTTTTGGTAATTACGATAATGATCCAGTTACTAGTTTATCGCTGATTGAGTTTTTTCCTCCTTTTCTCCTGTTTACCTTTTTCATACCGTAAACTTCCGTGAATGTCTGCATATTTCAAATAAAAACCGTCTTCATACAACATTTTTTTGCTCGTTGAATAATTAAATAGTGACTGTATATACCATAACCTTTCTTTGAGATTTATATCTGATTGTATCGATTAATCATTGGTACTAAAAAAAGTTACCAACTATCGTAATAATCTGATTTTTTTATGCATTAAGTAAAACGGGTATTTTATACGAACCGTATATTTCACTGAGAAGCAAATCTCGACGATTCACTGAAGTCATCAGGAGAGCGTCCTATCACCGCAGTTCGGCCGCCACCCCCGCGGTGATAGGACACTTCAGCGAAACGTCGAGATTTTCTTCTCAGTGAAATATACGGTTCGTATGAAATTTCCGTTTTATTTAACACATAAAAAAGATCGTAATAATAACTCAACTCTTTATTAACCTGATACAAATCTCGAATATCAGTACCACGTGTACCCGGTTAAAATAACGGCTTGACCATCCCTAGTTTGTTTAAATTATGGTGAACCATGACTCGTGGCCATTTTTGTACTATAAACTTTTTGTACTATAAACTTACTAACTATATAAAGGCGATGATAATATTAGGTCCTTACATATGAAATTGGCGTTTTGCCGTACTGGCAAATTTGATCTCAAATATCTTCTCTTTGGTTAAGAATTCCAAATCCAAATTTATACAGCTATTTACTCATGTATTTGTGTTTTGAAAATAATAATTCATTTGTTTTTTCCTCAATTGTTTTTTTCTTTGCGTCACTCAGTTTACAAAATGAAAAACTTGAAATATCGCGTTATTTACGAGTACGAGTTCCACCGTGGCACCAGTGCTGCAGAAACGGCTCGAAGGATTAATGATGTGTATGGCGACGGTGCCGCAAAAGAAAACACAGTGCGTTTTTGGTTCCAACGTTTTCGTTCTGGAAATTTCGACCTGCAGAACAAGCCCCGTGGACGGCCGGAGACCAAAGTTGATAATGAAGAATTGAAGGCTATTGTGGAAGCGGATCCATCGCAAACCACATCCGAGTTAGCTGCAGGCTGCGGTGTTAGTGATAAAACTGTTTTAATCCACTTGAAGCAAATTGGTAAGGTGAAAAAGCTTGAAAGGTGGGTACCTCACGAATTGAGTGAAGCAAATCAACAAACGCGCGTTGACTGCTGCGTTGCATTACTCAACCGGCACAATAATGAAGGGATTTTAAATCGAATCATTACCTGTGATGAAAAGTGGATCCTGTACGATAATCGGAAGCGCTCATCGCAATGGCTGAACCCTGCCGAACCAGCCAAACCATGCCCCAAGCGAAAATTGACTCCAAAAAAGTTACTTGTGAGCATTTGGTGGACTAGTGCTGGTGTCGTTCACTACAGCTATCTTAAATCTGGCCAGACGATTACGGCAGATGTCTATTGTCAGCAACTGCAAACCATGATGGAAAAGCTAGCTGCTAAACAACCGAGGCTGGTTAATCGCTCTAGGCCACTGCTGCTTCATGATAACGCTAGACCACACACTGCACAACAGACGGCTACCAAATTAGAGGAGCTTCAATTGGAATGTCTAAGACATCCACCGTACTCTCCGGACCTTGCCCCAACAGATTACCATTTTTTTTAGAAATTTGGATAACTTCTTGCAAAGGAAAAAATTCAACTCCGATGGGGCAGTCCAAACCGCCTTCAAAGATTTTATTGATTCCCGTCCGAATGGTTTTTTTAGTAAAGGGATCGATGAACTACCTATGAGATGGCAAAAGTGCATAGATAGCAATGGTACATACTTTGATTAAATAAATATATTATAATAAAAAAAAAATCGGCTTTATGTTCCTCCCATACTAAACCTCAATTTCATATGTAAGGACCTAATATTTATTGTTGACAACGAATTTCTGAAGTTAAGTTAGAGGATGTACCGTTCGTTTTTTCACGGTGATTTTAAACAGCGTGGGCGAACTGGAATGACCACCGTTTCCTTTATTCATGGGTATTTTTTTCCACTTATGTTGTTTTTTTAGTCGCTATACTTATTTGGGCACGTGCCTTTGTGGGCCGGTCTCCTTGCGGGGGAGCTTGAATGACCTTTTGTGTGAACAAGAACGTCGGCTGGGATCCCATTCTGCTTCTCTTGCGCGACGACTGCATCTTGAATTGTCGGTTTCGCTCGGCGAGCATAAGCGACGTTTCATTTCGATCGTTTGTAATATTCCCCCCTTATTTCAAGTTGACAAATTCGTTATAATATCCTAAGATAGGGCTTACACATACTTATTTATGTACGCCTAAAATTAAATTTATATTTGAATTGTCAACACCTTTGTCAAATGTTTAAATTTTTGTTGTTTGTGTGAAACAAACTGATGTCTACCTTTCTAACTTATTGCGCATAAGCTGTAACCCGTGAAAAATGACGGTACTTTTACATGTCGGTTCCTAAAAAATAAGTATTTAGATACTTATTTATAGCCGACGTACATGAAATCGCAATATCGACTTTTATATTTCCAATGCCGGCAGTTAAATGTACCATTCTGGCGATTGGGCGGAACATTAAATGGTTCGCTTCTTTGCTAAGTACTATATGTATCTACTGTATTTTTGACGGGTAATGCAGGCTCGGCGATAGCAACATCGCTACCGTTGCCGCCTTCGGGTTTGCTGGCCCGGAGTTTAAGCCCCATCTCCAGTCGTTTGATTTCATTTTTTTAGCCGTGAATTCGAACGAAATTACGGACGTTACACGAAGTTACGGGGACAGACAGACTGACATTACATTCATCTCTTCACAATTGACGAAGTGTACAATGTTATATAATAGCGGTAAAGACTGGATGTTAACGAAAATAACGCAGATTAATGGGAATTAACCCAATTTTCAGCTGCTCTTTTGAGCGAATAATATTTGATTTTTCTTTATCCAATGTCTTTCTTGCCTTTATTTATTGCGTATTCTGGTTATTTACAGATTTGTTAATATTTTAATATAATCGTTTGTAGTAAATGTAGTCCATCGAGTTCAATTTTTAAGTTCCGTTATCGAATTCAGTTATTATTCATCACATAGAATTACCTCGGTTGCATACCTACACAAATCTCAGTTTACGGAATTATTTTACTCAAAATGAATAACCCTTCATGACGTAGGTACATGGATAAAACATTATAAGTGGATAAAATATTTAAAGTAATCATAAAACGGTGAAAATTTCTTTTATTTTCATTATTATATCGTTGTTCAAATTTTCTTTCAGTTTAAAACATCCTAATATCAATAATTGGTGTAATAAAGTGACTTTTTTATAACCTATCGTGAATTTAATTAAGATCAGTTATACATGTTTTACAAAGGTATAACTATTTACATTGGAAACGTATATATAAGTCTTAATAGGGTGGCCCAATGCTTATGACCTTTATGACCTTATATGAACGTTCACCATTTCCACCTTAAGAACATCCACACATTATCAGATTTTTGAATGTTGTATATATGTTCTATATCAATTTCATTTATATATTTGAATTATACCTGAATATTTTTTACACATTGTCCATATAAATAGCATCGTCTCTGTGAGACTTTTATGATTTATCTTGCTTAATGATCCCTCTGTGGACAATCTCCAGTAATTTTGTTCTCGGGACATACATATATTTTTTTTACTATAAATTTCCTCACGGGGGCCTATTTTAGACTTGAATAAATGAGAGATTTCTTTCGCAGTTTGAATAATCTGGTTTTTATTGGATATTATGCTATCCATCATTTTATTTTTCGCTCCACCATACGCGTCTATAATTTATGGCACAGGCAAGTCTCATAATGGAGTGTAAAGTCCTGAGGCGGAGAATCTGTCCAGAATGAAAAGTGTTTAGATAGGGATGTAGTCCAAAGTGGATCGGCCTATCAATAGCGAGACATTAACATAATTCCCTGCATCCTGATTGATTGCCTGCTTCGAAAGGATGTTCAATCCTTTTATTTAATGTACGCTCTTGTGTTTCATTTAATGGCTCCGATAATTTAATTCTAGAAGGGTATCTATTTTCTTTAATTGTGACTCCTTTTGTTTCTCTCTTTTATTACCACGTTACTAAAATTAATAAAGCTGCCTATTACTTATTGTAAATTTATTTATAAATTTGTCGGCTTTTTGATGCATTCTCTCGAGATAGTTTTCTCCAATTTTTTTTGCATTTCTGATTTTAATTGATATCCAGGTTTCTTTGATTTGGAATCACATTTGGTTTATCTTGACGTGTACATATTTATCAATTTGCGATTAACATACGGCATGTACGGTATCATTTTTTTTTATATATTGTTACTGAACTCTTTTTCTGAATGTTTATTCTAAATTAGATTTTTATTCTGTGTTTATCTAAATGTTTACTCTAAATTCGATCGAAGCACTTTAGAGTTTTATTTCTTTTTAAAGTGCTAAACCTCACACTCTGTATATTATCAGGATGATACGAGAGAATATTGCATTCACCTTATGTATGTTTTTATATCAGTTTTTAATTCCTTATCCTCTCCCCAATAATAATGACTTCGAATATCCATCCGTAACTTCTTATCCAATAACTAATCGCATTCCGTTTTCAAAAGTAGTATAATTTTAAAATTTTCATTAAATAAAATAAAAACATTTTTTAACAAAACACTTTTTTTAATATTTAGATTTTTTTTAAATTTCAGTTTAATTAAAATTAAAACTAATAACTGCATCCGTTACTATATCGCATATGTCATTGGTGTTAATCATTAATCAAAATATATAATTCTCTATGTAATGATGTCCGTCACTAACGCTACAAGATGCCACAAATAATGAAGAGGTGTATAAAATGAGGCACAAAAAATATACTTTTTACATAAGTGTTCATCACTAACGCTACTAGATGGTATAAGAGGCAAAAAAGCTATAATTTTTTATTTAATAATGTCCATCACTAGGGTAGGGTTATCAAGACGCTGCAATACTCTAGATAGCGCCGTCCTCGCAGCCTCGACCGATTCGAAATATACAATAAAAGAACGTCATTTTTGACGGATTACAGCTAGTTATTTTATTAAAACCATTATTTTTATCGCGAATCATAGAAGTTTTGCCTGCGTCGGTATCGCACGACATTCGAGCTTTATTTCTCACGTCGCGAAACTTAAAACAAAATCCATTGTTGTAATTTAGCACCGCCAAGGTGCCGTTCCGCCGCCGCGCCAATTCGGCACCAATTATCAACGCGGGCCATTCACGAGCTCTGCCACACATTCATTTCTCCATATCTGCATGAAGCTGTTGGTATATTTTTTTGTCTGCAGGCGGAGCCGCTCCGTGGTCTGATTAATTTCGGTTCCTTAAACCGACCCATTGTCCGAACAGACCGTTACTGCGTGCACAAAATCAAATTATAAACGATTAATGTAAATTAAATCGCGCCGCCGAGTAGAAAGTGCACGTCGAAACGGTCGCACGTCTTAAAGGAATCGTGGCTCTTTTTACTCGGTGATTAACTCTTTTTCAATTGTTGAATTATTCCGCGCGTGTTTCGATGTCTAGCGTTGCACACTCATTTCCGCGGGAAACTGTTATGGACATCATTTAAAAATTCGTGATTATTTTTTTTTGGGTCGCCCGTTAGACTAAATAAATTTAATGTCTTTTTTACATGACTTTGCTAATAAATGGACATTATTAACTTTGGGGTTGCGCACCGCCGGGCGCGTCGTTCCGCTAGCAGCTGGATACGGTACACCCGAATATTACCGCAACTGATTGATGGGACTACTAATTTACTTCAAATGTCTGCGAAAATTTTTACTAGTCGGCTCATTTATTCCACCATGCGCTTGTCCCGGGCGGCAACATCCAGAGAGCGACAAAAAAATCATGTCCAATAACTAAGTGTTTCTTGATTTCTTGCCAACTAATTCTGAAAAATCCCCTTTCTTTCTTACTCATCGCCTTTTTGTTTCGCCGCAGAGGTAGGCAGAGATAATACGCCGCACTACTCTTTCACCATCCACTTTCGTCACGTTCGATTATTATTCTCTATTCCTGTTGCCTTCAACAGTGCCCTCATATATTTTCTTTACCATCCTCTCCTTTTTCATACGTTCCGCATGACCAAACCATCTCAGCAATCCATTATTCATTTTAAGGCCTATGCTGCGATCATCTTTCCTTTATCTTACATATAGTTAAAACGCGAGTGAAAGTTAAGTTATAGTAAAAAATAATAATAATAACATCTTTTACTTCTAAAAATCTTGAATTCAATTAAGGTTAAAGTGAAAAAATAAAATAATAACATAAGTAAGTTCGCGTAAACATAACAAATAAAAATTCTTGCCAACGATGTACAAGTTTTCCGATGCCTCTGTGATAAAAATACATTTTTTCTCTTGAGTAAATCGAATCAGCTCACTTTTGTCTACTTGACATTCCATTTTGAAGGCATGTTATTAAATAAAATAAGAAATGTAACATAAAAGCTCACGCAATTTTGTTGAGCGGAGAACTTTCTTTCTATTGAAGTTTCGTTACCAATTTGCTATAATTTTGGCGCACATTTAAAAAAAAATCTAATAAATTAAGGTGTTCGTTTCACAGGCCTCTCAGGTCTCTTATATTAAAAAAAAACTTGCCGATACGAAACGTTTCCTTTTACAGAGCTTTACTAAAAGCTTCTTTCAAAGCTGGAGGTCGCAGACGGAGATTGCTTCCGAGTCGCGCGTCCGTCGCTGCTGATAATGAAGCGAGTAGATGGCGAGGAGATGCGATGGGATTCTCCGATAAATATTCCTCCTCATTTCCATTTAAATACGCAACCTCTGTTATTACGCCACCGATCCAGTTCTGCGCCAGGACAGTAGGAAGAACCTGTTTCTGTGATCACGAGCGCCATTACTGTTGCGAATTCTAAAAATACAACCCGCCGTAGAGCGAGCGCCATAGGGAATTATTATTATCGAGATTTGCATCTGCAAGACTTATGTGGCAGCGGCGCAGCCTAATGCGAGTCTCTCGGCTTTATTGTTCAGATAAACGCTCGCTTTGCGAATTCTGCATCTTACCACAGCCGCGATGATTTCAGTCATAGATATTAGCCCCGGGCGTCTGTCTCACAAATGCTTTATTGACATTCTGATATTGCTGGATCGAAGGGTTTTATGGACTTTTGTTCTTTGTGAATTGGGCCCATGGTGCTAAGTTCTGGATAGAAAGGCCCGGGGTCAAAATTCTACAGCAACACAAAATTAAACCTCTCAGATGAGCTTGAAGAGTAACAAGAATGGATACATTTCGGAATAATTAAATCACAAAGAACATGAGAAGCCAGATTGAGTAAATTGACAGAAGTTAGCGAGGAACAATCAGGTGATTAGACATCGAGAAAGAAATGATGGACTCTCGAAATTGTGACTTTATCTGATGTAATCAGTCAGGAGATATTATAATAGTTTTTTTACTATTGTTATCTTAAATATGTCAATAAAATATGCGACTTGATAATAGAATAAAAGATAATAGAATCATTTCAACTCAAAAATTTATATTATATGTTAAAATTAACTTATTTTATTAAAACCAATTATGAACAAGTTTTTAAATGATCTTTATGGACAGTCTACAGAAGTCTACAAAGACATAAAAGTGCAATGTGAGTTTATTATAGAACAGACACAACTAATGGGAACATTAATGATAATCGTCGAAAGAGCTCCGGCTTAAGATAATATCTATAAAATCTTAATAAACATTTAATATAATTGTTAAGAAAAAAACTTATCTTCCTAAATACAATCCTCGCAATACGAAGCGCATGGCTTCCATAGTTAAAGTTACGTCGCTGTCACTGTCTTCTGGTTACTGGAGCAATTGTTCCAAAATATAATAGCGTATCAATTGGCACTAGCAAGGCGCTATGACCCATATTTCATTTTTCGTAAGAAAAATTTATAAAATTGATAATTGCCAATTTGCAGTTATTACAACTATGTAGATACATAATTACATGGTTTATGTTCTGTTGCATTTTAAATTTAAACCTGTTATTCACTTCATTTTGTCTATAATAACAATCAAACCAGAAATACTGTATTTTGTCTTAGAAATTTCTCGAGACTTGTTTTGTCGTTTAAGTACGTATTATCAAACATTAAAGATAATGACATTGTGTAGGAACATAATTGTTTATAATGATTTATTTTCTTTTTTGCTGCCTGACATCCGAGACAAAACAATTGACGGTGCCGTATTATTTTCCGTTTTGAAAGTATGAACCGTTAGTTGAACCCTCGCCTCGGAGTTAAAGTACATGCTCGGTTAAATTTAACTCCGAAACCGTGATCATTGATAATAATCGTTGCTTCATTCTCTCAGTGTTATGTTTCCACCTTCGGGAACCTTTCGGCTATGGACCTACCCATGTATCAGGAATTCGTTTGCCCTTTACCGCAAGGAACTTTGTCATTAAAACTGGTGAACTCATACCTTCCTTTCAGCAGCGCAAAATTGAAAGGACAATCAAAATTCAGTATTTTCGGAACGGTTGAATCGTGTTAACATTAACAAGTTAATTTAATTAATTACCTTGTACATAAATGGCTTAAATTTAATTAATTGTTTAACCCATTCATGTACAAGGTATATTAATTAATAAATTTAATTAATATACCTTGTACATGAATGGGTTAAATTAACGAGTGAAAAAAACGAAAACAATTATAATTTATGCAATTATACGTCATACTTTATCAAACCGCATTTTAGAAATGTTTTATTAATAGGCCAAATATTTTTTTTATCCAATCATAAATATAATGCTAACGTAGAATTTTAAATTCGAAGTGCATTCCACGATTTAATTAGATGGAATGCATGTCTCAATTTTGCAGTAATAACAGAAAATATTCTTGCATTTTTATCTTTCTAATAATGTGTTGCCCAAGCCATTTTATATATTTGTGAACATTTTCATGAAAGTTTACGATATATATATATATATATTATTATTATTATTTTTGATAAGTTAAATGGTAATTATGTACTTTATATTATTTTTGTCTTGTCTACACTAATATTATAAAGACGTAAAGTCTGTAAGTTTTGATCTAGGAGGTAATCTCTGAAACTATTCATCCGATTTCGAAAATTCTTTAACCAATATTAAGAATGGACCTTCAGGGTGGATGTAGGCTGTATATTATCCCGTTAAAATGAAAGAGCGTTATTATAATTTTTAAATTTTCCAACATAAGTCGACGAAAAACGGCCGGGGGAACGCGTTTCTTACGAACGCTGCCTTAACGGTAAGATATGTCATGAATGATTTCTGTAGAAAAGTTAGCGAGCTTAAAGGCCTGTAAAAAAGTCCAGAACGACATTTATCTATATTTTAAGTATATTATATTTTAAGGTTTATTCACAAATTAATAAAATATGACTAAAAGATATATGTAAAATTAATTATAATCTCTGGGGAGTAATTTAAGTAGGTAATTTAAATTCATATCAAAATAAATTTTCTTATCGTCAGGGAAATTTTGTGTAGATGAAAATTGCCTTTTACGCAACAATTTTTTTTTCGAGTGGTTTAGATCGTATCGATTGATACTCTTACAGTCTTAAACTAAATTTCACGCGGGCCAAGCCGCGGGCATAGCTAGTTTTTATTAAATATAATGCTCAAATTCAACCCTATTTACAATGAACTGAAAATGTGATATATTCTCTTATAAATTACAACTACAGCCCGCAGGTAGACAAGACGACCTTTGCTTTCCCTTTCCGAAACACCCTTTTTCTATATCACAGTCACCCTTCACGGCCGTTAAAATTTCATGCCTCATAACAACCTACCTGGAGGAAATTGATACCGTGCATTAAGATTTTATGTTGCTTGTGACATTTAGAAAGGCTCGCAATCGATCCATCTTTTCACTGCCATCTTCGATTGTATTTTCAAGCCATTTGGTAGCATCATATCATTTACCAAATATAATAAAATATGAAAACAGATACGTCACATTACATTTTTTAATGTTTTCACACTCTTAATATTAAAAAAAATTAATTACACTTTTTTTTATGTACGAAATCTTTTTATAAAATGTTGTGATAAGAACATATATATGACAATATAAATGAGCAGTTAGTTGACTACATTTTATCTTGACTGGATGTCGCACTTGATTGAGACATGACCTAGTCACGTCAGTCAAAGATTAGTTATTTATGTATATGTTTATGTTTTTATAAATAAAAATTGTTTATGGAATACCTATACATGTACACAAATAAAGAATTCATATTTTTCCTATACATCCATTAATTTATTTTCGTCTTTAGTAACTCGATCAGTGTATTTCGGGCCAAATTACAATATTAAATATATATTTTTAGTATTTTCATATCTTTATATTGTATAATTTGATATATAAAAGCTAATACAGCAACAACAAAAAAATAGAATGCAGTTATCGAGGATTACTAATTAAGAATGTGCGGAATTTCAGATTTGTTGGCAAATGTAGCCTAAAAATTTATAGGAAACGTGATATTGGAAGGAATAGATACATAAAATCTAGAATTCAGTACATTTTAATCAAAGGCAGCAATATCCAAAAAATAATTTAATTGAACTACTGTATAATGTAATGAATTCGAGATTTTATAGGAAACATTTCCTATAAATGATTTTGTAAGGGGTAGATACAAACAATCCAGAATTTAGTATATTTTAAATCAGTAATTCTCGGTGACTGCATTCAAAACGTTTATTTTTTTAAATATTGCTGCCTTTGCTTTTATTATATCCCACATATATAGTAAAACTAACTTAACTAACTAACCATCACGCAATTTCGTCCATCCTTTCCCGTTTATAATGAACGAGTTGCGCAGTATTCGAGTTTGTGCATTACGGCGCTGTGTGTATCGTCATCTGTCACTTTGTGCCTCAGTCAACTCTAAGTGCTTTCACAATATGACTTGGTTTGTTAACAAAGTACAGGGAGTACTCTAGCTGGAAAACTTTCCTCTTCTCCAGAATCAGTGTCGGATGCGGTGTGCGAAGCGAGTACTGCCTTACCTTCAGTTAATTGACTTTTCAATGGCTTAATTACATTTTGCAGAAACAATGGCTTTTGTTCACATCCGCAACAATTTTTACACTACACCGGGTCAAAGGGTTACGAATTATAATATAATATAAAGTTTGTTATCTGATACGTCATTTGACGTACTGTGCATGGCGTCTTGAGATATTGAAATTAATTAACTTCTTAATGTTAATAAAGCAATTGTTTATTTGCGTGATCTGTTAATTTCAAGATATAGTCTGAATTTTCTCTCGTTTAAATCGCAAAATTAAAATATTAATATACATATTCAAGTTAAAATTTAAATATTATAATTTTTTTATCATATATTTTTTTCCTTATAAAAACTACACGAAAAGACATTTTGTTTTGAAGTTTAAATTTTAGAGTATATTTATATGATATTACACAACCAGAAAAAACTATCCAAAAATATATTTCGTAACCACCAGGATTCGAATCCGAAGTGGATAATGTACAGAAGACTACAAAATATATAAATCTCAAATTCACATTCTTAATGATTAACATAGCGATAGAAGCATTAAAATAACATAGAAATTGGTATTGTTACTCCCTGACATGAAAAGTTCCAGTTTTATCTTGATGGTATTCAAATACTTTTTTGATGTACAAATTTTTTGCACAATATCTTTCTAATTACTTGTTCTTATTTGTTTTAAATCTTAGCGTTCTTAAATTGATTATTTTTCCATTAATATTAAAGGAGTTTAGCAATATGCACATGGTCTACACATGTTTTTCACTACACTTTAGACAACTCACTACTCATAATAAGTACTCAATAGTTATGATTCATAAGAAGCATTTTAAAATATGTATGGAGAATTCCGTTCAACGTTTCATCGTTCCATCGTTCACCATTTCACCGTTCGCCGTTTCAACGTTCACCGTTTCACCATTCACCGTTCACCGTTTCATCGTTCCATCGTTCCATCATTCACCGTTTCACCGTTCACCGTTTCAGCGTTCACCGTTCACCTTTCACTGTTTCACCGTTCACCGTTTCACCGTTCACCGTTTCACCGTTCACCGTTTCACCGTTCACCGCTTCACCGTTCATCGTTTCACCGTACACTGTTCACCGTTTCGAAAACTATTTTTTGCATTATCTTATAGCTCGAAGTTCTAAATATAATTTGAGTCATCATTTGGAATATTTGTATCATTCAAATATTCCAAAAATTATTAAAGTTAAAACAGTTTGAAGCTATCGTGGTAGGTGATTTTTTAAACGAATTACATTTTTCTGTTGCGTTATTCTCGAAACTCCCTTTTTCAGATCGGTGGAGATAATATCTCAAAAAATGTTAAATCGGTTTAATTAAAATTTTGGACACATCTTACTTATAACATTACATAAAATGTGGCAGCATTTTTTTGTTGATGAAATGCGTTTTGCTTTTTATAAACTTTTAACCTACAGTTTTTTTGAGAAGAAATGTAAAACCATACTTTCAAACTGATCTTATTCGCACAATTTTATTTTCGATATGCCACACCATAGACAAGCTACATGCTATATCAAGACAGTGACATAATTTAACAAGAAAATAATGAAATTTCACAGCTGCACGTGTACCGAAGAAGGACCTGCGGGACAACACGTAACTCCACCATTTTGAATTTTTCAAAATAATTTATTATGAAAAATATTAACAAACGTACGCCGTAAATAATGATATGATAATAAAATATATTTTATGTATGCAATAATTAAGTACGTCAAATGTTTTTAAAATATATTTATCGAT
The DNA here is from genome assembly GCA_016648135.1 of Agrypnia vestita. Classification (NCBI taxonomy): domain Eukaryota; kingdom Metazoa; phylum Arthropoda; class Insecta; order Trichoptera; family Phryganeidae; genus Agrypnia; species Agrypnia vestita. The sequence goes on from JADDOH010023421.1 coordinate 413,221, forward strand.
GTCTCAAGGTGTTGCAACCCCTTAAGTATGTAATACCACGTAATGCAATAATAATTAAATTAATTCATCATTATTAAATATTTCTGTCCTCATCAACAGAAATGTTACGAACCACAATTTCATAGTGAAACATAAAATTTTTATGTCCTCAACCAGTTTTGATATGACTGGCGAAATCATAACATCATAAGTAAGTACTCCTTATTTGGTATAAGATTTTGACATTTATGAGAGTCGTAAAATTCTGTAATTTATTTCACGTCGAGTACACGAGGGTTGGTGATGGTTGAACCAGCATGTTTCATAAAAATTTGACAATAACCTGTTAAACTCTATTCAATAATCCTATCTGGTTCATTATAAAGACGAAATAATAATAATAAGTAAAACATATATATCCCTATTTCCAATATTTTTAATCTATACAAATTATTAAAATAATTTCTTTTCTTTGCATCACTCAAACGAGTCTAAGTGGCCCAGAAAAAAAAATTGGTCATCAAAAAATCATATTTTGTCGGTGCATTCCCTTATAGTTTTGAACTAATTTTTAAAAAATGTTATATCGTATTCAAAAATGGCGACCATTTTAGATTTACTCCAACTCCGTTTTTCGCATTTTCAGCATCAATAAGTTTCCAAATTACTCAGCACTGAATAACCTTAGTTAGCCTTTTCAAATAAACTGCATTGTGTTGAGTACATTCTGGTCTACCTATCAATAAGTGATGAAGTCCTATTAACTTTCTTAATATGTTTTTGTTCGTGCCCTCTTTATGGCCAAAGTTGTTGAACAAAATTCAATTTTCGTAGGATAATTTCTCGAAGAAGGAACAGTTTGACAGCCTCATTTTTTTCTGTATTATATAAAATATCAATGGTGAATACCTTTTAAAGATTACATCCTCTGAAAATTTACATTTTCGATTTTTTTTTAAAAATTTTCAGCTGCAAAATCTCTGTGGGAAACCAGATAAAAATCTGAAAATTGCACAAATACAACTTTATAGTGTCCAACTTCAGTATAAATTTCAACTTTAACTCAAAGTAAGTATAAAAAAATTGTGAAATCGAGCAAAAAATTATTTTATTTATAGATATTATGTCTTACCGCAATGTGTTTGCTTCGTGTGAAAATTTAATATTATAATTAATAAAAATAAACTTAGTTTTCACCACTTTTGTATTGAAAAATATCAACATGTTTCAGAGACCATGCCCCTTCGTCAGGATTCAGGATATAATTGTAAATTTATTGTAAAGTAATTGTAAATTAAAAAAATTAAATAATAAAAAATAAATGTAAAAAAAAAGTGAAAAAAATTAGTTTGCTGTTTTTGAAGAAGAAAATATTATAATTATTACCCATCTAATAAGTTATGAGTTATGGTCACAATAAATATTTTAACGTAATTTTTGCACCCATGTTTATTTCTGTACCTCCTCGGTTCGTCTACCAACAAAAAGAATGTCCTCTTGGCGCAGTGTTGGACTGATACAATCAGAATTCGCTTTGCTCTACATTTGTCTATTATGAGAAGTGATATATGTGTGGCGGGGTCAACTCTGGAGACATAAATCGTCCTTCTTGCTTCATTGTTACCTCACCCGCCAAGGGTTGGCGAGGGCCCCTCGTCTGGAATGGAAACGCCCGAACCCTCAATAGTTTTTGTGGCGAACTTACTGTTTATCTGCCATCTCGGGTGTCTGGAAGTGGACTTCTGTTCTATCAGGAATGCCCTTTGATAATTTAATGTCATCATTTGAAAAATGAAGCAATTCTTGTGTAGGTCTTGCTTCTCAGATGCTTTCGTATATTTTTCAATTGATTCAGCAACATTGTAGATTGACATTTAAAAAAATAGTGATTTTATTTGATTAATTACACCAACAAGTTACAGAAAAACCTTTCCATCTTCAGGGTGTTTTATAAATGTCAAAATATCAAAATGAAATGTCTTTTGTTTCTTGTTTTTCTAAATTATTTGAAAAATTATTTTTAAATATTATTTCTGAAGTTCTGATTACTCGCAATTATTGGAAAAAATTTTAGAATTGGGCTAGTAATTAAATTTAATTGATTATTAATAATATTTTGTTTACTATTACATGCTTTACTAATTTCTAATGATTCTAAATTATTCAATTTCAGACCAAAATTATTTATGTAAAAAATAGAAAGTCTTAAATTTTTATCAAAACCCTAATCATTTTCTAATAAATGATTTGAAAATTCAAATTCTACGGTAGACGTAGAATTACTAGTTAAGTGGTTAATACAAAGTTGTTTAATTACAATTAATAATTATGTCCAACCACAAAATAACGCTTTAATCATCGAAAAAAATATATAGCAATTATTATCTTTATACACTTGCGTGCAAAATAATGGAATTACGGTGAAGTCATGATTACGCGTCACGCGTTTCTTCCGGAGCAATCCTCATTATGTTTTCTAAAATGCGAGCCAAGCGAGTGAGCAGTTAACTAGTTTCGAGAAGAGCGGTCCCTCGTATCATCATTACAATTAATAACTTATCTTTATGCATTGCGTTTTCAACTTATTCAGGGAAGTGGCGGGACATATGTAGATAGGAAGAGGATATTTTCCGGTCGTTCATGGGAATATGGAACATAGACAGCAAGATCTGCAGAGATGCTGAACATATTTGAGAGAAGAGTTATATGCAACGCTACACACTCTGTTTTTTTTTTTACTTTCGATTTCGCTTCGAACTGTTGTTGATTGTTGTTGATATCTTAGGATTGAATAAAAATTGTTTATATACAGAATCAATGAACTATTTCTAAATGGAGTTATTGAACTCTGAATCCGTATCTGAACTACTTAGAATTATATTGATAGATTCTATGGGGAAACAGGTCACTCACTGACCGAAGATGGTCCTTTGTTTTAAACATCAATCTCATCAATCATTCAATTTTTTACAATTTGTTTGTAAAATAGCATAAAATCAATGGAGCCACTTAGAAAGGTGTCATTATCATCTTTAATTTTGTACATTCACGTTACTGTAACTATTTAAATCTTAAAATAAACATAACCATTAGTTTTCTGTATTCATTTGGTGAATCAGCACTCTACAAATCGATTGTGCCACCTGACGGGGAAAACTTCGTTTTTTGTAAAGAAAACCAAAATTAACTAACTAACCATCACGCCTTTTCTCCACAGGGGTAGGCAGAGAGGGTAGAACGCCTACTCTATTCGCCAACACTTTTGCTTCGGCTACATTCTCTCATGCATACTCTACGGTTATTGAGGCTTTTAAAAGGGCCGTCCTCCATGACTTGTAGTATTTGATCATGCTAGGTCTTTCGCGGACGCCCTCTATTCATGTTGCCTTCAACACTCGCCCCATATATTTTCTTAACCATCCTTTCCTCGCTCATACGTTCTACATGACCAAACCATCTCAGAACTACTTTCTTTATTCTATCTACCACACTACAGCCGGCATTACATTCATTTCTAATTTGTTCATTCCTCACTCTATCGACCAAAAATTTTCCACACACGCGCCTTAGTGATCGCATTTCCACCGCATTCAGTCTACTTTCAGTCCATTTTGCCAATTCCAGTCTTCATTTCCATACATCAAAGTGGGCATTCGAACGCCATTATGTATTATAGATATTAAAGGCGTCAGCGACGACTGCTTACCACAAGACGTAACTCATTTGAGGGAATGTGTCGTAAGAAGCTAATGGAACGTTCACGGACGAGATGTTCCCGATTTATTGGTCTATATCACGTGACAATACCTCGTCTCACTTCATCGACGCGGACAAGGGTCGCTCGTAAAATTGCGGCACCCCTTCAGGCAGAGGGGGGAGGGTGGTTTAGATTATTACTCCGCAATTAGGCTTCTTGCTTTACGACGTCGCTCGCATTAAACGTGAAGTGGTGCCCGTCTATTTGGACCGCCTATTCAAACGAAGAGATTATTATGTTAATTGAGTTTGTTTAGCGCTGGGGTAAGGGTTTCTGAATTATGACCAGACCTGGCTGTGGTACGCCCGGGGGATGCTGAGATGTCCCCTAATTTATATGGATCATCTTGTGGGCAAGCGATTATTCTCCGCTCAGTCGGTCGTGTGATTTATTTAACCCCTTGACAGACAATTTGACTTAATTTACGGCATCTTGTGGCACATTATTTTGTGTCACTACTGCTCATATATTATTCATTAGTCCGTATTACCTCAGATTAATATTGTTATAATTCTATGCTCACCGTAGGTACTCTGAAGCTTTAATATCTGTCTCTGACGATCAGGGCGTTATTTTTGAATAAGTCAATTAATTCTTATGAATTACTTAATGAAATTAATATTAATTAAGTTACACCCAAAATAAAATATTATAAGATCAGGAAAAGTTTATTTCCATCATATTTAATGCTTACTCATATGTACTCTTGTGGTTATACTTATTATCATGCTAATTTGTATCTTTATTCTGTATATTACGCAATATTTACTAATCTTGTATTCGACATTATGTTTTATTTCAATGCATATTTGTATTTTAAAATATAAACGACCTCCTTCTAGGCACGAGATTTTATCTCCTATAGAGAGTCACGTCTTCGTGAAATATTGTTTTATATTATCATTAATATATGTTAAAAACAAATGTAAACATGCATTTCTTAAAAAAATGTAAAATACATAGAAACCACTTTCAATACTTTTAAAAGCCTCTGTTTTATACGCGGTCGTTCACAACAGTCATTAATTATGAAATTTATTTGTACCTTATGGTTTTTAAATAAACCCTTAAAGACTTTTTATGATGTTTATTGTTTTATAGCAATCCTAATTATTCGCGATGAAATAGAAAGTGATATCAACATAAACACGCTTCGTCTGGTGAAATAAAGGGTTCTAATGGCGCAAATAAAGGCTTATTAAAGGTATTTTTTCATGTACCTTTAATAAGCCTTTATTTGCTAATAACATAGGACTTTCAGGGCACGATGGGAGTTTTGAAGGAAAGAGTTTACGGTGGAGGCTATGACGGAGTGCTGGTAGGTTATTGAACCATATTATTCTTGAAGGAGTTTCTACATTCTTAGTGAAATTGGTAGCTGTTTCTCAAAATATTTTTTTATAAATACTGAAAAATACTTATTCTGATTAGAGCCATATTCTAACCAAATGGATTAGTTTGTTTTGTATCTTTCCAACCCGAAGATTTAACAATATTTATTCTTATTAGAAGTACCTGATTATCTTGTTGGAATTATTCAGAATCTGATGATCCCCTTGATAATTTTTTCTTACGTACCTACTCCAATTATTTCGCTTAAATCAGCATAAAAATAAAATTATATTTATTAACTATTATTAAATCTGATTATTGCCTTTGCTTAATTGGTTTACTTACCAAAAATGTTACATAATTTTTCTTTCCAAATATCTTTATATTATCGATTTAACCAGCAAAGCATTGATATTACTCTGGTAAAGGTATTATCGATGACTGTTGCTAAGATCCTGGTCGATACATTTTTATTCTACGCCTAGTTTATAAAGAATTTGTGTACATCAAGCACTTTAAATTATAGGTATATATTACCTGTATGAAAAAAGATACGAAGTCATGCCGTTTAAGGAATCTCGTTAAGAGAGATTTCTCTCTTTTTGATGGGAGCTGATAAGGGCTATTATTTTTACTTATTTCTCGAATTAAACGATTGATAACGTAGCTTTGTAAAATATATATTTTATTGAAATTATTATGTAGGGAGGGTCTAATTTTTAAATTCTTTTAAAAATCTAAAAAAGCTTCCTTTGAAGTATGAAAATGTTAAAGTAGCTAAAGTTTTAAGTATATGAATACTACATTAAAAATTACATATTAAATAATATCATTACATATTAAATAATATCTGGTTGCCACCGAGAAAAGAAACCGGAGCATTTTCACATTAGTGAAGTGCGACACCAATTTCGCTATGTTAACTATTAAAGATTACGAATTCACTATGCAGCTTATCTTTCTAATCGATTCATTTAATTTATTTTAAATACCATAACCAATTTATAATATTTCAACTTGAAAATAAAATGTGTTTTAGTCTACTGATGAAAACTACCTACGTAGATAAACGATTTCCTCAGATTTTCTGTAAAACATCATGAAACCCTTCACAATACGTAGAATTTTTATCGAAACTTACCTATCATTATCTAGGAGGTACACATTTACATTTTTGTTAAATAAATAAATAAATCATTAAAGTTATAGTTATTTCAGTGTAACGGAAGCTGCGCACGCGCAAACCTGAACTGACGACACCATATTGAATTCTTGTCAGCTGTCCGATCAGTTTATATGCGAGTTTACGAATGTTTCAATCGTTTTTTAAGAACGTTTTTGTTTGCCCCAATTATTTTAAATAATCGAGGTTACATTTCTGTAAGTATGTGTTTTAATTCTTTTCATTAAACTCAATAAAATAATCTATAATGATCGGGTAGATTTTTACAACTCAATTCTTTGAGCATCATTACTATATTATTGTCCTTATTTTAATTTTTAAGTATAACTTTTACCGTGCGTACGTGTGTTCACGCAAGATTTTTTTGTTTCACAGTCTTATAATTAGATGTATTATTATATATAATTATAATAATATAATTACATATATGTATTTAAAATATTCAGATTCAAATACTCACTGTTAAAGACCTCAAACACATTTTCAAAGTGAGTGATATTTCGCGTGTATCCTATACTAAATAGACAACCAAGCCGCCCATTAATAGAGTTTCTCTTCAACACTGGTCCGGCGTGTTTGACCATCGTTACCTGCATGCTGGATGGCTTCATTAACGGTCCACAATAGATGATCCCGTCAGATGATACTGCCTGGAGATAGATTGTCCCACATTCAATACAATAAGGCACCATTTACTGTTTATCTGTGTACTAAATCCGTGTATCTTGATACCAAATCAGTTTCTTAACAATGTTTTATTTCAAAAACCATGAATTCATTTATCGCCCCCTTTTAATGAATCTATACACTATTATATATTCAGAATATTTTGAGTATGTTAAATTTTTTTACGGCATTTCATCCCCAGGGTGACGTCATTAATCGAGATATATTAATAGATGTCTCATATAGACTCTTTTAAAATTTCAACCACAGATGTCGTTATTATAAATAAAACTCACATATGAAACAAGGTGTGCAAGTTAAACATAATATATACAAAGTCCAAAAAAATTTGATAGATGTGATAGTCTATCGTGGGTGGAATTGTGAACGTTACATTATGTAAAGTGAGCCAGCCGTACGATAGGTCGTAACACCCAAGAAGACTTCCATATCTACATTCCCATGTAAAAAATAGTTTCGTCTCTATGAGTCATCTATAATATACCTTAATACACTGTTAGTTTGCTTGGTGGATGAATGAACATTAGTTTGTGGACAGACCAAAATGTTCTAAACATTTCTCTTTTTAAAAATATTAAAAAACAATATTTACTCTATTTTAAATACGCTGTAGCTCACACTAAGGCAATTTGATTCGTATTTCAAATCAGTTCTACAACTCTAGGTTGAAGAAATGTTATACAGTAACACGTTTAATGACTGTATTTCCTATTTTATAAAGTGGTAAAAGTAGTTTATATACCTATGCTTGCGTGTGTTTTGTTTTTTTTCCAACTTTCTAATATAACCGATATACCTAGTATCGTATAAATCATCAAAAAAAGTAAAAGAACGATTGAGACATTTTACTATAATCAAATTTATTGATGCGGGGGTTCGAATCCTATCAGTTGCATATTTTTTAAAATTAAAGTGTTCAAGGAGAAAATAGTAGGTATTCAGGACAAAAGTGTTTGGCGTTCTACCTTTTCTATCTACGTAAGCAATTTAGTTGGTAATAGTTTTTGTATCATTGAAACGTCACATCCATTGAAACGTCAAAACCGAAAGCGATTAAAATATTTAGGTATGTCATGAATAACATGAGTAATTTTGTGCTCGAATTTCGAATAACCTCAAAAGATATATTGGCTTTGTATTCGACCCAAAAAGTTCTTCTGACATCGTAAACAAGCTGTAAGAGCAGCCACAATAAGGTTCTATATGCGCGAATGCTCCCGTCTGCCTACATGGATTCCTCTGAGGTCAAGAGCGCCTGGAACCTTTTTTTATTCTTTCTTTCTGATTACACTTCTCACATTTTTTTAATTGGGTCCTACCTTGCGTGTGAACATTATTTTACCGACCTCAAATAATGCTTGTTTGATGTATTTTTAGCTCATAATTTAACTGCTTGATAATACAAGCCTTCATTCTCTTTATTTATGGAATGTTGAGTAATGAATTGTTGAAATTAGCATTTAAAAAATATATCATTTTTACCTGCTCCCATTACCTGAGATAATTAAAGTTAAGTACTTAAAATGTTGATATTCTAAATTATCCCTTATTAAGATATAAGGTTAAATATTTAAATTACTTAAATATTTGCGTAATTCGCTTATTTGGGTGTCGAACAATTGCCCGAGAGCCAACTGCTCGACAGCCGATTGCCCGACAGCCGATTGCCCGACAAGCCAACAGCCCTTCAGCCGATAGCTCGACGAACCAACTTCCATAAATAAATATATTTAAATTATAAGATACGTATTTTCATGCGTTTACGAAAACGTGCATAAGTTATTTATTTGTGAAAACCATGAAACTTATTAATTTATATTTAAAACATTTTGAGAAAATTTTTTTCTTACTAAGTTACTCAGAAACTAAAAAATAATAATAGGATACCTACATAGAAATTGTTTTAATTATTCTGATATTTAATTTTTTATAAACTAACGTTATTTATTTATTTAAAAGAACTCCTTTTTTAATTTAAAAAAAATATTATTCTGTTGTATTTTATTGTAATATTTTATGAGGATTAAAGATTTATTTGGATTAAAAGAAAAAGTTTATTCATTCATATGTAGGTAATGTGTATTAATGTAAAAAATATTTTGTATAACTACGTTTTAGATTTTTTCGAAACATTTTTTTGTTGTGACTAATTAACATACAACTAATAATTACTTGATGTAAAGATAAATTCAAAATTAAATGTCCGTCATTTTTAAGGGTCATAGTTATGTCTAATTTTTCTAAAATAAATTCACCCAAATTCCTCACACAGTATTTCATCACATTCTGACATTTTGATTCATCTCATGACTAAAAAATGTCTCTTAGCTGTAACACAACATAGTTTTTGTGTCCCCCGACAAGCGGCTTCTGGCTCTGATTCGTCACGCACTTCCTTTCGGCGCACGAAGGCCATTCGTGGCGTTTCGTGATCCCGGATGTGCCTCTTCATCGGGGCGAGCCTTCTCAGCTTCCGTGCCGCCGGGCCAGGTTGTCGCTTTATGCGCTGGACAAAACAACAACAAAAAACAAAGAAAAAAAGATTTGTGAACGGCGCGCTAATTGGTATAATGTATGCAGGTTGTAAAGGGTTAAAATGTTCATGCTGTGTGTGAAATTTTTCAGTCGTTACTGCAATATACGCGCTTTATTGGTTAAATTTTGTTTTAAATTCCAACCACTCTCCCTCTTTTTATACAATAACGTTTTAATCATGTTTTACTGGAATTCCTGATCTTAATTGTAATAGTTAATGATATTCATTTTATTCGAATATTTGGTAAAAATTAAGAATTATTGAAGATATTTTCATAATAACGGAATTTTCACACAATTTATTAACATTTCGATAAAGGATAAAAAAATATTTCACACATATAAATATATTATATACATATTCTCATAGCCATCTCCTATCAGAGGTCAGCGATCATATTTACCGTCACACGGAACAACTCATATAAATACATTATTTTTTCCTAGCGGACCGTCCCCGGCGTCGCTCGGAATACAGAATTATGTAGCTAATGTACATAATAGATTTACATTAAAGCGGTGATGGAATGGGCTACAGGGTACCTTCTTGGAAGTCTTAGGGGGTTAACAAAAGTTTTTCTTTTAATTTGAGTCATCACTCATTCAAAAATCGCAAAAATTGAATGCGTTATAGCAATTTGAAGTTAGCGCGGTAGGTGAACTCCCTTTTTCACACTGGTGGAGATGATGTCACAAAAATATTAGGCCGCTTTTGTTCAATTTTTAAACCTATAGTATTATATATGATGTAGCTTACGACTTTTTTAATAAAATGCGACGTTTGCTTATTATGAATTTACAACCTCGCTTTTTTTAAGTAAAAAATAAAAATTTCTTTCAAATTGATCTCATTTGAACAAAAACAATTTTTCCGATAGACAACGTTGTAAACATTACATAATTTGACAAGAAAATAATTAACTTTTTCACTTCGCTAGCGACATCTCCGCCTACTGGATGCGTCCTGGAGAACTCGGCCATTTTAAAATTTAAAAAATAAGAATGAAAATTTTTAACTTATGTTTCTTGTATATAATAAGAATAAAACAAATTTTATCTGTGCATCAAATTTTTTTTTAATTTGAATGTATTTTTTGATGCCTCAACGTGCTTTGACCCCTTAAAGATTAAATCAAATCAAAGATTAAATTAGAATGGAAGAGCAAAATGGCCAAGGGGGAGGGGGGAGAGGCATATTTTGTCAGGGTTCTGCGATGAAACTGAGCAAAATTTTAAAAGGGGCGTTATGTTGTTGAAAGGGGCCAAAGGGCTTAGGATTCTTTTCTATATACATTTGTAGATTTACTTGACCGTAAAAGAATAAGTGAAAATATCAAAGCTGTACCAATTTCATGGTTCGCTGACTCTCATGATCGCCGGGTTCACCTTGTGGCGTCATCGGACCACAACACAATACAAAATATTAACGTATATTTATGTTTGTGTTTTTGCGATTTGCTATTTGTCATCTTCAAATATCCTACAATTATTTTTTTTGGTTGTTGCTTTTAAGCAGTAGATATACTGGGACCATGTTGGAATACATATCTAATGTCAATATTATGCCGGATTTGTTTTAAGGTGGCTACTTAAAAATTAATAAATAATTATTTTAAAAAAATCGTTAAAAAAAGTTTCGAAAAAAAAATTTTCGCAAAAAAAAATCTAAAAATATTTTTTTACTATTAACACAAAATTAAATCAAAATTGTTAATAGTAAATTAAATATTATAAATAACCAGGTCCTTTTTACAAATAGTTATCATTTAAATTTATTTTCATGTTACGTAAGGTACTTTATTATTATTAATTTTCCATATATATATATTTTTTTAGTATTTTGATTGTCTATACTTCGATTTTTGAATTTAATTTCGTTAGTGTACAATTGTATCCTGACAAAGGGGCCAAGGGCTCTGAAACATGTTAATATTTTTAATATAAAGTGGTGAAAATTACGTTTATTTTTATTAATTATATTAATAATGTCGCCACAAAATTATATTGTTGTCTTTGAAGAATAATTTAGATAATATTATGTATTAATATTTTTGATATTCAAACCATTTACTTTGTGGCCAGACATTTTAACAAACTGTCATTTATGTTTGTATATAACCACTAAAAACTACTTTTTGTCTAGCGGTTTCGAGACATAACCCGTCTCTTCGTCAGGACAACCTTTGCATGTTAGCCTTTAGTTAGAGTAAGGCCTCGGGTACGATACGAGCGGCAAGCGGCAGAGCGTCAGCGTCAAGGCGCCCGAGTAGTGAAGGAAGCCGGCCACGATATGACTAACCTCAGTACTGTGCCGTCAATGTGACCCTTACTTCTCGGGCGCATTGACGCTCTGACGCTCTGCCGCTTGCCGCTCGTATCGCACCCGAGGCCTAACTCGCATGTGAAGAGTATTTTGTGAAGGTGGTGGTGTGTAAATAATACTATGGTTGCGGTGTGTAGGGATATTTACATTTACACGCTAGTGTATTGGTTGCCCTGACGAAGAGACGGGTTACGTCTCGAAACCGCTAGACAAAGTAATTTTAGTGGTTATATACTAACATAAATAACATTATATAATTAATTTAAATGTCCTCACCTTCTTATACGCCGCCTTTAAGACCGGGTTCCTGGTGTCGGGGCCTTCTTTGAACATCCTGACGATCATCCTGTTTCAAATGGCCTATCCCTCTTATCTTGATTGTGGTTTATTGTGCACCGGAAATAGCACGTGGGCCCACAGAATGGGCACGTGACCGTGTCGCTTCCGGAAATCACGGAAACAGTGCGGGAATCGTTAAGAATGAAACGGTTCTCTTATCTTTCGCTGGAGTAATATCTAATACGTTTATTTTACAAAAAATTGAATAGAATTCACTCAATTCATCGTGTTTTGAGCTGCAACAGTTCAATCAATAATGTATTTAATTAAGGTACATTATATATTTAAGATGCCTCACAGAGGCGGAGCTATTTTTATAGGAAAACATCTATGGAAGTCTTTATTGGGCATCCACAGGGCTTACGAGCTGCCTTGGCTGGCTCAAGTCAAGTGATCACTTTTCACAATGCAAAGTTCACGATTCCACCCAAGAACAACATCACATGTATCAAATTTTTAAAGTTATATATTATAATTTATATAAATTAACTTTGTAAACACCACTTATTTATTGAAAAAATGGCTTCTTCGTCAGGATAACAAAAATAAAATTTTAAAATCGAAGTATAAATAAAAATATTAAAAAGTTATAAATGGAAAATGATAATATAATGTACCTACTTAACATGAAAATAAATTTAAAAGATGACCATCTGCAAAAAGGACCTAACTATTTATAACATTCAATTTACTATTTACACTCTTTCTTATTTCCAAAATTTCTAATTTATCAAATTTAATTTATATAAATTATAATTATGTCACCACAAAATAAATTTTCTATATTTAAAGAAGAAGTTATATATTTTATTTATAGAACTTTTTTACGTATTAATGCAACTACTTACGCTATCGCCATCTGAGCTTGAAAAATCGTCATTCATCGCCATGAAATACTATACACAGATGGCAATTATAATAAATAAATATTTAATTTTTTATTTATTTATACACCTCTAGGGCTTTTACATGGAAGAATTATAAATATACAAATAGAATAGTGCAATAAAAATTGCAACTTAAATAAGTTAAAATAAAATTAATTTAAAAAAAAAACTAATAATCAATTAATACAGTGCAAGAAAAACATTACCTTTAGCTAAAAAAGGACAAATTTAGATTTACAAAACTTAAAAAATGAAAAATCAAATACAATATAATGATAAAAATTTTCAAGAATCCATATCTTAGCTTATTATTAGCCTACACACTTGTTTTTTAAGAGCAGCCATGCTATTTATTTATTTATACCAAAATATAATGAAATATTTTGCCAACTTTATGCAATCTTCGCATACATGAGTTGTTCATAAAATAAGAGCGATAAAACCTACATGAAATGGATGTTACTCGCTCTCCGGGAAATGGATAATTAATCATGTCTACCGTGCCTGGGCAACACATAATCCCCTTTCTCATTTTAAATAAAGATAAAACGTCATAAAATTTTGTATACTGCGATACATCTGTTAAATTGAGTCTTTGCATTAAATAATGGCAGTCAAGGTTTTGAAACGGAATATGTAACTTATAGTTTATGTAAGAAACTTTCCTTGCAAGTGACTTTTATTTTGTCGGCTGCTCTCCCATCAGGGTCACAGATCACCGATTTCTTTCTTTAAAAGCCGAGCGATCTTGGAGGCAATCAATCTCCGTCTCCTCCGTGCTCCTCTTGAGTGGAACGTGAGAATTGACTTGGATGAGTGGGCATTCGATGGGTTTGATACAACATGTACCATGCCTTAGTTTCGACCTATTTCTTTGGAATGTTAATTCTTTTGAACTCTCAACATCGATTTACGGAATATCTATGGACATTAATTATTGTTGTATTTTTATTCTGAATAATCACCGCGTATCGTGATTAGTACCACCTTCCTGTGATTGCTACCTCAGTTTTAGGACACAACAAATGTTTCTAGATACAATTAAAAAATAAAATCATTTTTCAGTTTAACCTAATTTTTTACAAATTTTACAAAAAATTGTTTGTCATTTTCAAATTTTACTGCTTATATTATTAATAACTACTCCAGATTCCGTAGTTAAAAAATGTTGACTGTTAACTCATCTCGGCAGTAAAATTTGTAAAAAAAAAGTAGGTGTCCAAATGTGCACCATTTTTTGCAGTCATGAATTATTTCACTGTGTAGTGTGTACAGATCTAATGATATTTTTGTTAAATGCTCAATATTCTTACTAGATTTTGGAAGTCTAATAAGTCAATCATTAATCAAATGTTGATCAATGCTCGGTTTGTTAAAGTAAACCTAAAGTCTGGTTTCGAGTATTTCTTTCCTTGTTCGGGGTTTATTCATTTATATACTACGATTGTTGTGAAAAACTCACATTATGGGCGATGTACAAAGCTGGATATCGAAAATTTTTATTAAAACTTTGGCGTTCAATATAATGTCAGATGATAGATACTGTTTTGTTCCAGGGGGACGATATGGTAATGAATCAAACTAATATATATTGGCAATGCAGTCTCACGTTTTGTTTTAATAAATCATTAACTTTTATTGGCGCTCCTATAAAACTTCAATTTTATTCTTCAAATAAAACAAAGCGATCGATGTTTTGTATACAGCGCCGCTCGGCAACACTTGAGGGGATGTCGTCCCCTCCCTGCCTCGTGTCCAATCCGTGTCCGATTACAAGTTTAATTAAACCTCCCCCGCTTTTATTGCGCGTATAGTCGCGTTTGTTTGCCGAGCTCCGTGTCGCGTCACGTCGCGTCACGCGAGCCGAACATGTGGCACTTGATAATTTGTGATCGTTACCCTCAACTTTATGGGGTAATTACCATACCCCAAAGCCATATTTTGGTACAAGTATTGTATATCGCGGAGGGACAATAATACTTACCTTACAACCTTTCATGAAGTTTTTTAATATATTATTTGTACCTATTTGCGTGCGTAGAAGTAATGTCATATTTTGAAATAAATACATATTTTTCCTGTTTTTTTTTTCGTTTATTACTCTCATAAAGTAAAGATATTTACATAGAATTAGACAAAAGTGTCGACTGGGGGTGAAGGAAAGGGAACAATCTTAAAATCGGATGAGTTTCTTTAATTTTTTTTTAAACACCCCCAAAATAAGTCGCATTTATCCGTAGTCTATATTCCACACATCTTACATCTTAAAAATTTGTTCATCGATTTATACAATATGTGAAGAATCGCAACTGCGGTTTGCATCTTGCCAGATGATATCTGCTTCCTACGCAAATATCGCGTGATCTTGAAGCAATCGCCTCTTAGTATTGTATTTTCTATTTTTAATACTAAATGTTTGATGTTCCTTCGCACGAAGATAACGTATGCTCGCCCTGAATATTTTCAATTACAATGCTAATTCCGTCACTTCTTTGGCAACGACGGTTCTTTCCGTCTTCCATTTGTATTGAAGATTGTGTTTCACTAATTATCAATGCTCTCGCTTGCTTTGACTGACTTTGCGCCGGGTGATTTAGTTATGAATAATATTAACTGATTAGCTCGAGTCGTGATTTTGGCACAGTCGACTGAATTTCATCGCTAAATTGACGTTCACAATGAATATAAGGTTTCTAAGTGACGCACTATTTAAGCTCTATATAATACTCTTAATCTCAAGGTATTACGCATTTGACATTTTGGTGACATAATTTGTCTTGAAATGTATCTTATTTATAAGTTTATTAAAGTTAATCGGGGTTTTGCCGTGATATTTTCTTATCAATTCTTTTTTTATCTTGTATCATTACTTGCATTTAATGACAATGTTATATCCGATGAATAATGTTTCCTGTAGACTGTTATTTATAAAATAATATTACTGTATATGTAAATGCCCACAAAGTTGTTGATAGTGATAAATATTTAATTAAGACTCTGCGAGATATCTATAAACTAGTGAAGCAACGAATACGAATACGAATATTCGCTAAATATCTACTATTTGGCGAATACGAATATTCGTATTCGTTGCATCACTACTATAAGCTATTTATATGGGAAAGTATGTATGGGACGTTCACAGAGTTTACGATCTGTCTTAAGGCTGGCTCATGTCATCACTTTACACAAAGTAACGTTCACCGATTTCACCAAAGATCAACCACACATATAATAAATAAATATATTTTTAACTTAGTTTTTCTTTTCTCATTGCAGATTCCTTCGTAAATAGCCAAGAATGGACCATGTCAAGGGCCGTGCCGGACCTGCGGCTGGGCATCGTGGGGTCCCTGTCCAGCGGCAAGTCGGCCCTCGTGCACAGGTACCTGACCGGAGCCTACATGCAGGAAGAGAGCCCCGAGGGTGGGAGGTTCAAGAAGGAGGTGCTGGTGGACGGCCAGAGTTACCTCCTCCTTATCAGGGACGAGGGCGGACCGCCGGAAATGCAGGTGAGGATCGTTTTAAAAGCACAAGTGGGATTTTACTTCCTGTACGTGTATGTAAAGGTGTGGAATCTCATTAATATTTGTTTCGGTAACAGTATACAATATTTGGTTTATCCCGCGATCTTCTGCCTTCCCGAGCAATCTTGTAACCACACGCATCGCACGTGAAAATTTTACAATAAAAACTTTAATTGTAAATTTTGCTGTAGTAAGTTTTTTTTTTCATATTTTACGTAGTTATATTTTTGTATTAAATTTATTCATTTTTTCGCATTACATACATTTAGATTTTGCGCTATTGAATTGTAACTTAAATTATCAATTTCATGTAACTATATTCGAAAATATTTGGAGGATATTTAGAAGACATGAATTTAAGGAATGTCAGCGCGCGTTGTAAATATTTTATACCAAATTTATTTATTTTCTAACGAACAAATGGAGGTATGGAGATATTTCGTTACACATATAATGTGTAATTCAATAACTCCCCGAAGCTAGGTAATGTAATTTCGCGCACATAATGTAGTAATGCCTAGGAACTGCGATGTGGTATATTTTTTGTTGAACCGGCAAGTTCTAAACATTTTCACACTAGTAAAATGTTTGACTTGAGAAAAAATTAAGGAGGTAGTGGTATATATAGGATATTGGTATATATAACATCATTTAGTATACATTCCTCTTTACCACAGATTGTTCTTAAATTTTAATATTAGTTCATACATATCAGAAAGCTAACGTAACGTGGTTTAAAACTTCGGCTATGATCAATAGCGATGCGCAATTTACTCATCTTTCATATTAAAAAAATGTGTTCTTGACGTTGCAATGCTCGCCCGTGTTTTTCTCTCTGTCATTGCCACCATCTAGTAGCTGTCTCTTGGTGTCTTCAATCATTTTCCTTAATATTTGGTTAATTTATTTATTTTTCCTCTATTAATTTGTAGTTTTAACTCTTGATTAAAAGTGTTCCTTTTCTGAGAGTAACTGGTGCGAGAGCGACCACTCCCTTACATAGTGGGTCCATGCTGGGTGGGTTCTCTCTCTCTTCTTCCTCAATTAGTTGTGACATTTGAATTGACCAAAAATATGGACCTTTTCTCTGGAAACCTCTCATATATAAAAAAAATTTGAACAGTAATTATACATAAACCCAGCATAGGCAACAGGCATCTTGTATACCAGTAGGAATCCAAGTATACCAAACAAAGAAATATAAAATAACTTTATAAGTATAATATGCGAAACGGAAAGTCAGAAAAAAATTTAAATTGAAAACAAAATATATGTAGGGTGGAGCACGGATGCATGGAATATATATATATTTATTTATTTTTATTTATTTATTTAATGTTTATGGAAGACCAACAGCACAAAAAAAAGCATAGAAAACATTGATGCAATATAGATGGCCAATTACAGGTCTCCACATTTAGAAATATGTCAGTAATGATAAATATTTATGATATACTAAGGCATATTAATTATATAGAAAGAAAGAATAAAAAATTTAAACAAAAGAAAAAGAAACTTAATTATTACGTGGAAAAAAATTCAGCACTCAAAATTTTTCTTAATCTTGTGTGGCTGCACTCGAACAGATCAATATCCAATAATCTTATCAGTTTATTGAATGCATATATATATATACATATTTTTTTTTGTTATTTAAAGTTGTAATAAAAGAATATTGGTGCCTTATATTAAAATAAACATTAGTATTATTTTTCAATTGATTTGGTGAACGTCGTTTGCCTCCGCACTAACCTCAAAAATTTAAATTTAATGAAAAAAGTTTGGTATAGTAATGGCTAAATTCTCGGACCATTTCTGGAAGCAATCCTTCAATGCGCTGAAATTTTTAACAGGCAATTAATTGTTCACAGGTCTCAAGTACTTTCCCCAATAGTCCAGTATAAGACTTTGGCCCCGAAGTATACCCATCAAGATGAAAAGGAAGTTAGTTCATGTGGACTAAACAAATTATTCACTTTTTGTAGCCTTTTTTCAAGCAGCTTATAACACCGCTATACTTCGCTTATGGTGTTTATGAAATTATTTAAAATTTCTAAGCCTTTCGGACGTTGACGATGCCGAAGAAGTACTTCTAAAACAGGTGACGAAGTATTTAAGGCTGTAGTTGGGCGGTTCTCCCGTTCCTGTTTCCTCTTTAGGGTCTTTTGCAACTTATTCGTAAGGGTTACATCGATTCTGCCTATTATCATACTCCGAGAGGTTCTTTGATTAATTAAAAAAGTTTAGTCTTATTTAGGAACCTTTTTGTATCTGACATTGAGTGAATTTTTTACCCTTGCATCCTGCGATAGCAAAAGTAACTTATTGCTTTGCCGAAAACCTTTCTAACTTTTCCGGGGAGAGTCTCTTGATAGACTTGAGTAGTATTTTGACATCTGTACCCTTTTGCGTGTAACTATCGTAATAGATACAGTTCGCCATATATTTTCAATTCTGGATGACACTATAATTGCTAAGTGTGGACTCAATTATAAATTTAGTTGATATCTCGTTCATTCTTAGTATTTCACGACATCTTTATAAGTAGGTAGAACGTTCTCTTTTATCTCACAAACATCACTAAAGAGAGGACATTTAAATGCACTTCGAGTTCTCTGCATATTTGTTACGAAATAAAAATTAAGCTTATTTATTAAATAGGCGAGCGAGCGTTACGCAAGCGAAAAACAATAGCGCACTGACGACGCGACAAGAGTGTTTCTAACTGCCCTCTCCCGCGCTCTCTCACTCCCCTTATTATAAGTTATCAACATAAGATCATGCATTTTTTTCATTTTGTTTTGAAAATAAACTATAGTTGCAATAATTTAGTTAAGTAAACTAGGTCTGTTTATTAAAATTTCATACATTTACATGGCGTCAAAATAGAGTCTAAAAACCAACTTTATTCAATAATTTATTTAAAAAAAAAAAAAAAAAAAATTCGTTAACGTTGCGGAGGCTATTAGTATAAACCAAATAAAATAATATATTCCATAGCTTAATTTAAGTCTAAAAGGCACCAAATTTTCACTATTAGATCACTAACTAACAAACGAAAAAAATATCGCTCCACCCTATATATAGTCGAGATAACGAAACAGTACCATTGTTTATTTTAACAATTTTTAAATAATCTTTTTTTAAGCATATAATATATCTCAAGAATGTACACTATAGGTACCACCCATTTATATGAAATAATTTTCCATGGTTGTCATGAGCTTCTTCAGTCATTTCACATTAAAATTAAACATATTTTCTTAATAAACCGATATCTGCTTTACTAAGTGGAATATTATCTAGCACGATTTTTATATACCAATTTTAAATTTGTTTCGCTCTCACGAAGTAATTGTTTCCACTCTATCTAACGCCAATCTTACGCTTCGTTCTTTTTCAAGTATCATTGACATTTTCAATTGCTTGTACGCGTCACTACAATGCGTCCTCCATGACATACTCACGCAAGAGCTGCACAGTTTTCAAACAACAACAAAAAAAAAGACTTTATAAAAATATATCGTTTTACACCCTCATTGCTGCCACACAAGCGGTGGGTTTCTTCAATCTTTTTACTCATTGCGCTGTTTTGCTTGATTCTATTTTAGAGTCACGCGTTTCGTATTTTTAAATACGTCATCCGACGCACCTCTCCTCCCTTCTAGATCTTATTTTTCCAACCCCTCATCATTACGGAAACCCTGCGAGGGCGGCGCTCCCCGACGCGACTTCCGGACCGTGAGTGGTCCACTCGGTGACTGAATTCTGCGTAGGTATATACATCCACTTAATCGTCCTCCTGTTTCGGCCCTGGTGATTATGTGGCAGGCTGCTGAGGTTTTTTTAAAATATTATTTTACGAAAATATAAATGTAAGGTTGTTTTTATCTATTTGAAAGTAGGTACTATACGAGATGGTGAGCCTACTGAATACTGAAAACATCACGATCGAATTCTCTCCAACATTCCATTACATTCTCAGACGCACTATAAAACATTTTGGAATCGTCTAGAACGCTCCACAAGTCTCTCGAAAAATCTCGAAGGAATTTACTCATAAATACAACTGCGTCACGTGACGGTTAATCCACCGAGTTTACCAGAAAGTGATCTAAGCAATAAAAACAGCGTTAGTAAGTTCGAATTAAGAAACAGTACAATAATAAGAGTGAAATAATATTCCGGAAAAATGTAGTGACTGTAAAATTAAGAACGGTACTTCTATTTAACTTGTGTCCAGTGACTATCTTTGGTAATAAATTAAACTTTAAATTTGTTTAATGTTTTCATTTGCCTCCCGCAAAAGAAGAAGATCCGTGACAGTACACTTATTTTTCTTTTTTATGACACTGTATGACAAGTGTAATTTATTTTCCAAGAAATGATTAAAATTCGTGTAACCTATTTATTTACCCGAGTCGCAATGAATCAGTCATCAAAACAAATAATTGAAAATACTTATTTCTCGAATAAAATTGCCAATTTATTTCCACGAAACCTGATCAATCAAGTTCTTTCAATCAATTGAACCGATTGTAAATTTTCGATTAAATAAATCGTTTATCTATTGAATGCAGAGCGCTTTAGATTCGTTGCGAATTCGGTATACTTCTCGAGTTTATACTTAAATGATTTCTGCTCGATATAAATGTGTATGTCTAGTCTAGTTTTTTTGTGAACCGTCTGCGCCCTTCAAGTAGACAACTGTGAACTATTCAAGGGCTGGTGACCCCTTCGCCTGTCTGAGGCCCTTGGAATAATCAGACTTATCAACGTTTGAGCTTCAAAAATGGGAATTTTATATAATTTAATAGGCAAATATGTAATCACAAATTGCTGCTGCGAGTAAATGAGAACACGTGATACTTAATGTATTTAGGGCACTTTTTTGAAACCACGTTATGGTATGATGACCTCAAAATCACGAACTATGAATCAGTCTTTGATATATAAAAGTCACAATACGTGACATCAATCACTAATAGTGATTGGATATCTAAAAACATTCAATTCAATTCAATTCAATTCAATTTATTTCATGATAATATGTACATGACAAACAAAATGTTTAAGGCATACATATTAGGAAGTACATATAACAAAAATGAAAATATTTAATAAATTAAAAATAACATAAAACCTGGTCAAAGGTGTAGGAGAATCCCGCTTCGGAAAACCCCCTCAGACACATGGAATATATCAATACCCAAAGCGATTTTGTTCAGCATAGCTGTGGCTCTTCCAACAGGCATAACCATCGGCAGGTTGGTCCTGTATATTGGAATGTAAAACAATCTATGCTGACGATGTCTAGTATAATTATCAGGAACATACAAACCAATGCTCTGCATAATTTGAGGATTATCGATCATACCGCGCAACAATCGATAAAAATGTGTAATCAAATACACATTCCTTCTAGTCTCTAAACTATTGTAGCCAAGCATACCCTGGAGAAACTCGGTTGGGTAAAGCCAAGGATAATGCCCGTACTCTCTCATGTAGAGATATCTCAGAAACTTCTTTTGGACTTTCTCCACCATAAGAGAGTACTTGCCCTCATGTGGCCCCCAGATCATCGAGCCACTCTCGAGTCTACTCCGCACCAAGGAGTTGTAAAGAGTTCTGAGTACGCGGGTATTCTCGAAAACCCTGGCAGTACGCAGAACAAATCCTAACATTCTCAAAGCATTACCACTGATCGTCTCTATGTGATCGTGAAATGTTAGGTTGCTTACAAATCTAACACCTAGATCTTTAACATTTGATGTTCTTGTCAGATTTTGATCGTTCATTTTGTAGCGAAAAAATAGAGTTTTTTGGGCCCTAGTGAAGGATGTAACCGAACACTTGGAAACATTAAACAAAAGTTTATTTCGTCTTCCCCATTCACATATATTTGATATATCTGCTTGGAGAAGACGAAAATCGTCCAAAGTTGATACCTTTAAGAAAAGCTTTAAGTCATCCGCAAATAACAGAAAGCGCGAGTTTAAGATTACATTTTTTATATTATTAATAAAAATCGAAAACAACAATGGACCCAGGTTAGATCCTTGTGGGACACCCGAGAAGGTAAAGAAGCACTCTGACGCGAATAGGCCGTAGGAGACGTATTGGTTCCTATTTTGGAGGTAGCTCGACATTAATTTTAGCATACCATCCGAGAAACCAATCTCATACAACCTTTTCAATAAGACATCATGGTTGACTGTATCAAAGGCTTTGGCGAAGTCATTATATGAACAGTCTACCTGATGTCCCGCGTCCAGAGCTTCCGTGACGTAATTTGTGAAGACCATCAGATTTGTCTCAACCGAGCGGCCTTTCCTAAATCCATGTTGTTCATCAATTATAAATGGCTCTACTCGGGAAGCGACGGTTCTACTTATTATGATTTCAAATACCTTAGCTGGGGCAGAGAGAACAGCTACAGGTCTATAATTTTCTACGGACGACTTAGAGCCACTCTTATGTATGGGAGTAACTTTTGAAGTCTTCCATGTTTCCGGGAAGATCCCTGTATTAATGGAAAGATTATACAAAAAACAAAGTGGTTTTTTTATCAGTTCCACACAACCTTTTAAGAGAAATGTTGTGAAAAAACATCGTGATTCTTGTCTGACAACTAGAATATATATATTTTAATTTCAACTGAATTCAACTTTGTAATGCACACACGTTGAGTTAAATTTATGGCTACGATAGTTTCGAGAGGAACAGTCCCTCTCATCATCAGATGTACGAGTAATTTATAAATTTTAATTTAGTTTAAATTAACATAATCATGTTGTACTACAAAGTAACTGCCATATCAATTAATAATAGTAGAATATATGTATTTATTTTTTAATGAAGAGAAAAAATTTAATATTCTCGTGTTTTATTTATAATGTTGATTGATGTTGGAGGATGATCATGTTAAAAGCCTCAACAACCGTGAAACATGCGTGCATTCATGAAGACGTATGAATGCAGCCGAAGCAAGGTGGTGTACCAAGATTGAAAAATGTGGCGATCTATACTCTCCGAGGCGAAACGGCGTGATGGTTGGTTAGTACTAGCTTTAATACCCGGTTCCGCCCGAGATTTGAATTCTTACGCATATTAATTTCATATTCACTTATTCGCCGAAACACCTATTTTTCCTACATGTGTTCTTTATAATTATATGCAAACAGACAAATAGATTTATTTTATATCGTTAGATATCGGCAATCGTAATATATATGTATACATACAGAAATCATTATATCGTCATTAACTATTCTAATTTCGAATGTATGTCTGTCCGTACTCGCTGGAATTAGGTTGGAATTACAATAATAACACTGATGATGACTAGCCGCTAGCTCAGCGCGCGGCTCATGTTACACACATTGGTCGTTATTAATTATTGTTGTGTCCCGTGATTTTTCACAGATTTTACAATATTTCTCTTTTTTCAAAATATTTATTCTAATTTATATTTTTTAAAGTATGGAACAATCAAAATAGTTTTTAAAAAATATTGATTATTTTATTTGTATGTATCTACTTTTATATGGGTATTTACACCAACATGTTTCAGAAATTACCATTCCATCATCGTATAGGTGTCAAAATATCAGAATGAAATGTCTTTTGTTTCTTGTTTTTCGAAATTTGAAAAATTAAAAAAAAATATATTATTACTGAAGTTCTAGATTACTCGCAATTATTGGAAAAAAATTTAGAATTGGGCTAGTAGTCAAATTCTAAAAATATTATTAATAAGCAATTGAATTTGACTACTAGCCACGGCGTTTAATCGCCGTTACCGTCCAATATCAATCAAACTCACACCATTGTGTCCAGTGTAGAAAATTATCTCCTTAACAACGTCACAGGTCTTTCTCCCTCCCTCGGTTATTTTCCTCATGACTGAGTTAGTAATTTTTCCTTCATCTTCCGGCTTCGCCATCCACCCGTCGTGTTCCTGCAACGCTTAAAGCGCATCTGAAATGGAACTAATCGCAGTCTTATTAGGTCACCGCATCAGAACGAGACGGCCGAGATACCTTCCAAGTTATTGTTTATTCTTCTGGCTAGTCAGGCTATGGGTGCCTTGCTATTCAGATGGATGGATGAGTCTTGCTCTTTTATATTATTTCCTCTTGTCCCATTTTTTCTCTTCCATTGAGTTCAAATTCCCTCAATAATCACGTTTCCAAATCTTGGGTTATGTATACTTATTTTTAAATGGTAGAGTGAAGCATTAACATATTAGATACGAATAAAAGTAATTTTTAACATTTTTTTTTATTCTGTTCTCAGAGCACAATTACGGGATTCTGTCCACAGGGGGACGTTTAGTAATTATGATAAATTACAGGAGTCTCACAGAGACGAAGCTATATATATGGGAAACTTGTATGGAAGATGAAAGCCTTCATAGGGTGGCCCAGGGTTTGCGACCTGAATGATCTGGCCAAGATAATTTTTTAACAATAAAATATTGTTAAAAATATATTATGGTCTATAAAAGGAGTTAAAAATTGAAAATAATAATTTTCTGGCGTATTCTGGTATGTTTGTTAAATAATTCGGAAGAATATCTTTTATACCTACATTGAACAGAACATTGCTTAGTATTCCAATATTTAAAATATATAGAATCTATGTATACTATCTCATATTAACGACTATAGACTATAGATGTCTCTAGCATAGTCGATTCGAATACATGAAGGAAACTGATTTGGAACACGTATACGAGGGTGGTCCAATAAGTACCTAGCCTACAAAAGAAAAACGAAAATTTTGGAAAAGTGGCAATTTATTTCTCAACGTAATCTCCTTTTAGCTCGATACACTTGATCCAGCGAAGCTCCAACTTCTTTAACCCGTCTGAAAAATACGTTTTCTCGAGGTCTGCAAAGTAGGCCTCCGTGGCGGTGATGACCTCCTCATTCGACTCAAATTTCTGCCCGGCGAGTGACTTTTTCAAGTTGGGAAACAAAAAGAAGTCGCACGGGGCCAAATCTGGAGAATACGGTGGATTGGGCAGCAGTCCGTAGCCCAACTCGACCAATTTGGCCGTGGCGAGGGCGGAGGTGTGAGCCGGTGCGTTGTCATGGTGGAAGAGCATTTTTTTTCTTCGCCAAATATGGCCGTTTTTTCTGCAATTCGGCGTCGAATTGGCCCAATAATTCGGCATAGTACAGCCCTGTGATCGTTTTGCCCTTCTCCAGGTAGTCGAAGTAGATCACACCTTGTGAATCCCAGAAAACGGTGGCCATCACCTTTCCGGCCGATTGGACAGTCTTCGCCTTCTTCGGAGCACGTTCACCGGGTGAAGTCCACTGTTTCGACTGTTCCTTGGTCCCTGGTGTGTACCAGTGGATCCATGTTTCGTCGACGGCCACGAAACGACGTAGAAACTCCTTCGCGATTTCTTTTCCAAAAACAAGAATCGAATCACCGACCGATATTGCTCTTTTTCCATTTTTCTAAAATCCGCGGACACGCCCACTTCCACACGCGGTCAAAACAAAACTACGAATCCAATTCGACTGAAATTTTTACAGTAGTCGTCTAGGAGAATGTACTACACGATAGTAAATTTCTCTTGCGATAGTAGCGCCATCGGGCGGTGAGGCTAGGTACTTATTGGACCGCCCTCGTATATCTTTCAAAATTTTGATTATTTATGGATGTTCTTGCGGTGGAATTAATGAACGTTACATTGTGTAGAGATATCAGTTAAGCCAGCTCATACAGATCGTAAGCTCTGGGCCACCGTGTAAACACTTCCATACACTTTTCCCATATAAATAGCTTTATCTCTGTGAGACTTCCGTAATTTGTTTCAATTAATAAATGTACATCTGATTGTAGCATAATCGAACAGAATAATTGAGAAAAAGTCACCATAGTTACTTAATTTTTTTTATAATTGAAATGCTCGAGAGATGTAGAGCAAATATATGTAAGCACCATGAACTGAGAACGTGAAAAATCTGACTAAATCAGTATACATTGTGGCCTTCTATCATCTCCCTCTATTCTTGGTTAGTTCGTTACTATAACCCATTTATAAACTTTTTTATGTGTGTGACTTATCGTAATAAACAAATACGCGTATACTGATTATATCTCAGTATACAAATTCCTTTCAGTAGGAACCATTTAGCTGAATTTATTACCCTTTAATCGCGCCGTAATTGACTCGAGCCGCTTGTTCGAAGCCTTTAAGTACTCTAGCCACGCGTTCCAAAAATCTCCGCAGTCAATGGTTTTTACGACATTTTAGGGTGTCAAGCGTCATCATGTTTATTTCGAACGCGAAAGTGCAGTGCGTGTTTGCTTATACACGTCAGAGAGTTCTAGGGAGATTCGTAATTATTTTTTCCTAGCATTACCATCATAAATTTCAGTAAAATTTTGCATCATCTTTCAGAACATATTAACTCAATAATTAAAACGGAGCACATAAACCTAGGTTCTACTCAAAGGTATTTGTGAAGAATTGTAATAGAATTCTACGATACAATTCATTCCGACGGGAAAAAATTATACAATTATTTATTATACAATTACAGTACAACAATACAATTATTTATCATACAACAAAATATGTAACTGCCCACTAGGCAGACCTGTTTTAGGGCATGATACATATTTTATTTTGTAACACTAATTTTTAAAATTTCACTATAGGTGCCTACTCATTAGTAATTGATTAATGCAATTACATTAAATTAATTCATTATAAAGAGTTGATATTTTAGCTTAACTAAAAACACCTACACAAAATTGAACATTAATTAAACAGTCATTATCCAAATTAGAAGAAAATTTTATAAATATTTCTAAAAATAATACTCATTTTACTGTACAGTTTTATTTTATATTTTTCATTTTTTTTTTCAGTGTTTTCTTTACCTATTTTGAATAGGACATTAAATAGGTTTACATTGTATCTCTTCTTGCATCATCTAGAATAATAGATGTCTCCTTTAAAAATAAATAAGATATATAGATGAAAATAAGGCAATAATATATAGGGTAATTATGTTTTTTTTGGTAAAGCCGGCTACTTGCTGTACATTTATTTTTCGATACATAGATTTTAGTACCTGTCTATTTTTACAAGTGATTGATTTAATTTATCTGAGGTCTGAGATAATCGCTCCTTAATCAGCTAAGGGTTGACTATTCCACATGCTGAGGTTAATTTAATTTCTATTTATTTCTTTTTCTTATATTTTTAAACTTACTGCTCTAGGTGTGTTGGCCGTTTTATAATTTGTTATGTGCATAATACGATTTGAGATAAAGTAAAGAAAACAAAATGAATAAGCGAATTAATTTCGATGCGATGGTATTGTATCTGCCCGCCATTGAGTGATTTTTATAAAAATAATTACCTAGTCGTTTTACGAATAGTTTTATAATACCATCATCATGTTTTGACATGTGGGGGAAACAAATTGGGGTCTAAAATTGTTTCTTTCATCATATTTACGAGTGTGCCTATTTCTTGCGTAATTTTCAAATTTCCATTATTTTCTCGTCATGTCGACAGAGTCTGCCACCCTTTGGTTAATGCCGCTGATATTTCATCCCCGTCATGTACACTTCCTGTGGCGGGGTGCAATCACGATTGTCTACACCCCTTTCACTATTGTACATATGTAGGCTTGTACATATGTGCGTATTCACACATTCACACACGTGTATTTACCCTCTTCGTGTCGGCTCTACATCTCAAGCCTCGGAGAGGTTTTCGCGTCAACCCTTATATAGAGGGGATGGCGGGTTTTTTCCCCATATTTTCACAAATAAATCTGTTTCAACATTCGTCGACTACAATAATTTTACGTGTGATCATTATATCATTACACATATTATTAACCAGATTGTGGTTTAAATATTTTAAATCAGTGTACATATTACTGTACATTTTTGATCTTATTTATATAATTAATAAAAATAAACTTAGTTTTCACCACTTTTTTATTGAAAATATCAAAATGTTACACAGCCCATGGTCCCTTCGTCAGCATACAATTGTATACTAACAAAATTAAATTTAAAAATCGAAGTATAGACAATTGAAATATTAAAAAGTTGTATATATTAATAATAATAAAGTACCTACTTAACATGAAAATAAATTTAAAAGATAACTATTTGTAAAAAGGACCTGGTTATTTATAATAGTTAATTTACTATTAACACTTTTTCTTATTTCCAAAATTTCTAATTTATCAAACTGTGATTCTGTATAATTTGTGTGTAAAATTTGTAAACCATTATTTATATCAAAGTAATTTATTTCTCTCAGGGGTTGGCGCAGAAGATAGAACGCCACCATACTTTGTCCTGGTATATCTCTCTTGCCTCGTATACTTTCAAACATCTTCTCGGTCACACTCTTTTCTAACGAGATATTTTCCTTTTTTTTATTTATTTTTATTTATGGTTTTTGTGTTTAATTTGTAGAACTCCATATTTATTTTTAGCGAAATTTAAAATAAATTAAATTTTAATAAATATTATTTTTAAGTTCTACGGGTTAAGTATTTTTATGTGTTACAGCTGTTTCGGCTTGTAAGGCCATTATCAAAACAGGACTGTTGATAATGGCCGTTACAGCCGAAAACCAGCCTGTACACATAAAAAATACTTAACCCGTAGAAATCTAAAAAATATATTATTAAAATTTAATTTATTTTAAATTTCGCTAAAAATAAAAAAAAAATAAAAAAATAAAAAAATAAAAATAAAAAATAAAATAAAAAAAAAGAGATATTTTCCAATGATTTTTCGCAGATACCTATGTTCCTTTTGCCTTTTTCATCATCACGTACATTTTTTACCACCCTCTCCTCGCTTATACGCAATTAA
This sequence comes from Agrypnia vestita, assembly GCA_016648135.1. Taxonomy (NCBI): domain Eukaryota; kingdom Metazoa; phylum Arthropoda; class Insecta; order Trichoptera; family Phryganeidae; genus Agrypnia; species Agrypnia vestita. The sequence goes on from JADDOH010023421.1 coordinate 442,646, forward strand.
ACCAACTGAGCAACCCTCTTAAATCTATCAATAATGCAATACTCGCTCCTAATTTGTGCATTCTTTGTTTTATCGTAGGATGTACATTTTTCACACACGCTTCCTTGACAATTCAAATGTATAAAAAAATATAGTTTGATCCTTCTCTTCTAAAAAATATTTAAAATTTATTAATACCCATACATTAGATATTGTCTTTAGCAAATAATTTCAATATTTTATGGTAAGAACTTTTTTTTAAAATTTTTTTTAATTTTTTTTTATTTTTATTAGAGACACTAACAGGATTCTGTTAAGAAATGCGTCTTATTAGTTAAATTAGTCAGTATTGACAACTCGGGTCGATAACCCATTTCATTACTTCGTGTATGTGGGTCGTGTCATACAGATTTGCGTAAGTTTGTTATGAAACACGGACGAAATTGAAACTGTTGGTTATGTAAAAATTTTTATGCAACCTTGTTATAATTATGCATATATGAGTTTAACATTGGTGGTATTTAATATTTCGGGTAAAATCGCGAGTTTCTTAATCATCAACATTATTGTATACTTACCTCTTTATATTCAGCAAGTGGAAAAATTATATTATGTTAAGGCGATCGTCCAGCAGATTGAGCAAATTTCGCCATTTTCTCTCATATCCGTATTTAAAATACACGTAACCTAATAAATAAATTTTAAAATGATATATTTCCATACAAAAATGTGATAAAAACGCAAGAGAAGATATGAGAAAAAATTGTGAAATTTACTCAATCTGCTGGACGATCGCCTTAATTACTACTTTAGTGCATCATTATATTAATAACAAAAAATAAACACTTTATTTTAAATCGAATGATTATGTCACTAAATTATTATATAATTTGGTAAAGTTAGTATTAAACATTCGAAAAAAAAGTTGTATGTCATATGGATGATATTATAAAAAACGTGGATTTGTAAATTAATTTATAATGATTGTTGTCATTTTTATATAAATGAAACCTGCAAAAAATTTTATATTAGAGTTGAGGTGTACTTAAAATATTAAAATAGTAATAACTTTTCTCAATTTTCCAATCATCTTTTGGAAATAAACCATTATTTTGATATTAGCAAGGGTTTAGAATTTTTACATGTGTTATAACCGGAACTAGCTTTGTTATGATTAGCTTCTCATTCTGTTATCATCTATCTTCTTCCTTTTTTTTCTGATGTAGTTTTTGTAATATAATTGCGATCAAATTCATAATATATTATTATGGTGACTAGATTATGTACTTTCTGTTTCATTTTTTTCATACAATAAAAAGTCTTGTTTAATGTGTATTTTAGATTTTTGTCCGTTGATGGAGAACCGTCATGATGTATTCACAACTCAAAACATCGTTTTTTATGTATGTTAAAATACTATAACTTATATAACGCGCACACATAATTACAATTTTTTAATTGAAATTCCTATTACTGAACTAGTTTAGATGATAAATGTTAATGAATTGAGCGAAACAAAGTGTTTGTTTTTTAATTGAAAATTCAGTGAACAAAGAATGTCGTGTGAAGTATAGCTATTGTTTCATTTCGTTTATAATGTGTTTGAATTACTGATATTTTCTCTATACCTTGACGCCGTATTCATTTTCTTTGACTTTATTTATATCACCATTTACTCGGTGATATTTTTTCAAGTACTTAGCATAAATGTGCACATTACGAATTCATCTAAAGAATTTTAATTACCCGTTGTTGGGAGTATTACTTTCATCGCGAGTACTGCGGTGGTAAATTGTTGTCTCGACACGTATAAACATCTCAAACGCGTCAACACCTCTCACTTTTCTAATCTGATAGAAGACTTAACTAAAACGCGTACTTGATTCTGAATTTTAAATACACTTTCATCGGTTTTGGTGTATTCTGCGATAATTAACGAACTGAATGAGCGAAAAGGTAAATAAATATTTCAAAAAAGAAATCAATATTTAATTAACGTGTGATTTATTATTTTGCTATTATTATTCTGTTATTTTATTTCTTAACAATGTAAAAGTATTTAATTACAATAAAATTACAGTAAAAAATAAAATTAAGACTTACGTTATAAATTAACCACACAAGTATGAAGTGAGTGGGTTTCAACCTCAATGGAGTGTATCACGTGACACATGACATTCTTATCTCTTTCTTTGATCATTCCGCTCTGCTGCGCTTCCTATGTGCGGGTCTAGACGATTTTCGAGGCAAGTTTCGTCCGCACTATTAGCGATTAATCAATACGTCATCGTTTGACAAAAAAATATTTATCGATGAGGAATGTACGTCAGCTGTGAAATTATCGATTTTTTACACTTCAGATAGGTTGCAGATAGAGCGCAACTAGCATTCTGAACCCGACGCAATCGGGTTTATTTTCTGGTGCTGAATAAAAAAATAGCCCATTTTTTTATCCGATACAAAAATTCATTTTTAATTTATTTTTTCATTATTCACTAACAAAAATACAATACACCTACGAAGAACAATACACTATTTATACAAATCTAATATCCCAATTACAAATGTTATTGGACTTCTCCAGCAATGTGAACGTATGCATTCAAAGTATCAATCGAAATAGGCATGTGACATGCACAGCGATTAGGCATATATAGTGCAAGTAGCGAACAAGCAAACGAAATAACGTTATTGATTGACAAAATGATTGATTCAGAGGAATATGAACATCGCAAATTTCATTGATATTTATATTTTTTGTTGTAGGGGTTCAGATTATTGTCAAGAAAGTGGTGTTTTTAAAAAAATATATCTTTGAATCTGACTTAATTAATTAATTTTGGAGGTAAGTAATTCATAATAAATATTGTGTGGAATGATCATTCAAATCGTCAACAATCGACGAACATGATATGAAACGATGTTTGACTGTGGACATGGTGACAATTGATTTGTCACGTGTGACTCATTTTCTGACGTTACATATTCTGGCGTGATTGTAAGTAACTAAGTATTATTATGTATATTTATTTATTTATTTATTTAATGTTTATGGAAGACCAACAGCACAAAAAAAAAAGCATAGAAAACATTGATACAATATAGATGGCCAATTACAGGTCTCCACATTTAGATAAATGTCAGTAATGATAAATATTTATGATATACTAAGGCATATTACTTATATAGAAAGAAAGAATAAAAAAATTAAACAAACAGAAATATGTCAGTAATGATAAATATTTATGTTATATTATTATATATGTATGATTATTCGAAATGGCGGTTTTTTTTGTGGTTCAACATTATTATTTTGATTTTGAAATAAACTATTCTTTCTACTGCATGCAACTCAACTTTATTTAATCAAAACATAATAATTTCGTTGTCTGTCCGTCCTTCTGTCTGTTTGTCCGTCCGTAATTTCATATAACGTCCGTAATTTCGTTCAAATTCACGGCTTAAAAATAACAAATAAACGGCCGGAGATGGGGCTTGAACCCTAGCCCAGCAAACCCGAACCGGCCGCCTAACGAATGTTTCTACTACCGCCCCTCCGTGGACCACCCTAAAGATATACTACCCACTACTACTACTATAAATATATACTAGGGGTTAGCAAAGACGCGAACCAATGTTCCGTCATTTTTGACAGTTACTCTTAGACTATAGTTTCGAGGGATGCAGTCAATCTTAACAACAAGCGGTTATTTACCTGAAATAAATCTCAGTTTATTGCTATACGTAGTTAATTAAGTATATTAGATTATTATTTTTTACATTTGTTTCCATACCATTTACGCACTTTTATTGCTACGTCGCGTCTTATTTTTATTGTCTTGAGAACGAGTTTGTAACGTATAAATATTTTAATTGCCTTTATTACAATTCCTTCTTGACGGATATTCATAAACAAGTAATTGCAGAAATAGCAACATCGAATGTATTCCGGAGATAAGTTACTCGAGAAGGTCTTCGAACCCTGAGAATAATATTTGCAAAATTCTCACATGCTTTTAATAATACACTGCAATGAGAATACACAATAATAATGTTGAATGAGGTTTGTCTGCGTGCTATCATCATATCAAATTAATTCAGAATATTATTAATTTTATTATTATATTTTTCATGATTACACCCTCTCGCCTAGTAATAATAAATCCTCATTCTTTGTTGAGTGCGATTAAAAATGTACAAAGTTTCAAATAGATTAGATTAAGGAGCTACTTTAATCAATCCATTCGTGATAATATTTTAGTATATTCGCAGACTCAGCACGAATGTGTCAATGTTTGTTATAAATTAAGATTATAAGGAACGTTGTGTATTTAAAAAAATCGAATACTTAGATCTCGATTGTCGTTATTTTGGTTACTAGATATTTATTGTTTCGGAGGTAAGTTTATATAACTCCATAATTGCACATATGGATATAAAAACACTTATTTTTTATTTCAACGTTTTTAATTTTGTGAGACGCATTTCTCACCTTATGAGGGCATTCATATTTTACGTTCAACAGCTTGTATTAGTGTTTGAACAGAATTGTTTCTTAGACTCGTGCAGAAATACAAAAAAGAATCTTCATTAATTCTTAAAATTATATGGTATTTTAATAGTTTTCGTGTCAATACAGGTAGTTGAATGTAAAATATTTAAAACCAAATTAATTAATCAATTAGAAAGACATACAGAAAAATCTAATCCACGAAAAAATATTTTGGCTACTTCCGGGATTCGAACCCGGGTCACCTCCTATCAAAATATTTTTTCGTGGATAAGATTTTTCTGTATGTATTTCTAATTGATTAATTAATTTGGTTTTAAAAACTTCACAGAACTTTTTTCTACAAAATTACAACTTCACAAATATGAATGTGTTCTTGAATGTAAAATATTTAGACTGATAATGCCCTCATTATAATTTTTATAGCCAACACGTATGGAAATAAAAAACAAGTGTTTTTATTTCCATATGTGTTGGTTATTAAAATTATAGTGTATGTGTGTGCGCCTATTTTTGAACCTGCAAAATTAATCATCGAAATCACGTACTTATGTCGCTCTTTAGAATCTTTATTAATTAATTCAATAACGATGCATTTTTCTTTTTTCGGTACATGTAGGTACATATCTATTACTCAATATATGTCGTTTTTATTTGTAACGTTTTTAAGTCGTTTATAAAAAAAATATGATTTATTGAAGCCCTTAAATTTATTTTGAGAGATTAAAAAAATTGTGATCTTTATGTATACTTGATAAAAGGAGGATTATTTGATTGCGTATTCAGAGAAAAGTCGGGCCCTTGCCCAGAACCAGAACATTTAAAGGCAAGCTCTCGAAGTAAAGCCAAGTCTTAAAGGCAGGAGCACTATAAAGAGAAGGATAATGGTTTGACCCTACTTTATAGGACTATACACTCTATATTGTATTGTATAATCTAGGAGAGTTTATAAATTATGTCCGTCTGTACTTTTTCTAAATAATATTGATTACGTACGCTTAGGCAGGTAAGTGATTTCATATTATATGATAAAGATCTCAAAGTTTTTCAATGTTAGCGAAGTTATTTTGGGGACCGCACGCTCCTGGGATCTCGCTAAGGGATGGCGCTACCCCACAGAGTACCTTTATTAGGAACAAGAAAAGTTTGGCTCAATTTATCAGTTCAAATTAGGAAAGGTCACGCCCTCGCAAGGCGCGCATTTTCTCTGTGGTTCGTAATAATAGTACATTTCCGTCTTTTTCGTCCCACCTACCGCAAGTTTTAGTGATTCAGTTCTATTTCTGTAGAATTTCTGTTGTAATAAAAAAATTGAAGATCTATTCGCGTGCTTTTATATGTTTGCTCTAAAATATTTGAGTACTTCTTACGTAATGGAGAATTCATTTTTTTCCAGTGAAGTGAAAAGAAAATTTGAGTAAATTTGTACCAGAGCTGAAAGTAAAGTTAAGAAAGCTCAAAAACTAACAGAGTTATAGCATTTTAAATTTGCGTTTTGTATGAATAATTTTGTTTCGTCCGGTGTACATTGCGGCTCAGTTTGAAAATAATTTTCATATTTTTTTTCTAAAAAAATCAAAATTAAAGAATCATAATCATAAACGGCGCATTTTATCAACAACAAAAAAATCATTCGCAACACGGTAGATAATGTTGTTAGTGCGATGTATTTTGAAAATTTAAACAAAATTGTTCTGTAGTTTTTGAGATATTATCTCCACCAGACTGAAAAAGGAAGTTTCCAGAAAAACGCAAAAAATAGTGTAAATCGTTTAAAAATTCACCTACTTCAAATTGCTATAACTCGGCCAATTTTCATATTTTTGAATGAGTGATGACTCAAATTGTTCCTAGAACTTCAAGCTATAAGGAAAAGCAAAAAAAAAACATTTTTTGAAAATGTCATATTCATCACAAAATTTGGGATCCCCCGTACAGCTTATTTTTGACCTTGTAGGGGTTTTCACTATATTAAAAGCACGACTGAAATTAATTTTCTTTTTGCGTGGCGTGTTTCGTTTTGAGTGGTGCAGACCATTAATGCTCCATTGGGGTTGGTTGGATTGGACCGCCGAGCCCGCTGAGCTGAAAGAAAACCCATTACACACTTTTGTGCGTTGTTAAGGCTCAAGTTTGGCTGGCTATAATAATTTATGCAGAAGCGTGGCGCCCACTATCACGTTCTATCAGCCTCTCATTTTGTTTATCGTCGACACGAACCCTTCTATTTTCTGGGTGCAGTGCATTGTCTGGTGGGTGCATCACGTGCGTGCATATATCAACTTTTGTTTCTGTTTATCTTCATTACACAGACTGCACTTTGAAATTTGTGCTAAATATTGTTAAAAAAAATATACTAGTTTCGCTACCTGGTCTGGCTCGAGATTTGAGTTCTTGTATAAATTAATTTCATTCATGCATGTATTTCACTGAAAATCACAGAAAAAAATTATGTATGTGAAAAAACATAAACAAATTGGGTTTTTTAATTTTTTTTAATTCGAGTCTTAAAAATTTTTCTTTGTATGTTCTTTAACAACACTTAATAATCGATGTGTCGTCTTATTTTCGGACAGTTAATTGGATATTTTAAAAAGTAATATCTCACGATGGAAAAAATATTTCGAGATGAAAACTGTCGCGTTCACTTAGATATCCTATATTAAATATGTTTCTCAAATATCACGACGTCACCGAGCTCTAAAAGTTTTTACTCCTTTGCACAAATAAAATTACCGGTTTATAATTATGATGTCATTTTCATTACGTTCGATTTTTATACATGTACCTATTACGTTTTTAAACTGTTCATTTAATTCAATTTAATCTTCTAGCTTCTTCTTCTTCTTCTAGCATAGTTCGTGTTCGAAATTTTGTGTTCGAAATTTTGTAATCGTTGTTTAATCTTGCCTAGTGAACAATGGGCGGCGGTTCGATCCTCGCGCCAAGTTCGTCTTCTTTTTCAAAGAACAAGCGCATAGATTTGTTTTCAAAGTTGTTGTGACATATGTACACTCTTAGGGTATATTTTATTTTATTATATTAATAATTTTATTAATAATTTATTTTATTTTATTAATATCCTATTCAGATCATTTTTTTCACTTACTGTCTTACTGTTACTGTCATCTTTTTAAATACCTTTAATTGTTTTATTTTATTTTATTTTATTAATATCCTATTCAGATCATTTTTTTCACTTACTGTCTTACTGTTACTGTCATCTTTTTAAATACTTTTAATTGTTTTATTTTATTTTATTTTATTAATATCCTATTCAGATCATTTTTTTCACTTACTGTCTTACTGTTACTGTCATCTTTTTAAATACTTTTAATTGTTTTATTTTATTTTATTTTATTAATATCCTATTCAGATCATTTTTTTCACTTACTGTCTTACTGTTACTGTCATCTTTTTAAATACTTTTAATTGTTTTATTTTATTTTATTTTATTAATATCCTATTCAGATCATTTTTTTTTCCTTTGTCTATAATATAATTAATTAACACCATTATTAAATTGTAATCATTTAATTATTACTGTTACTTAATTTTAATTGGCAATAAGATTTATTCACAAATGTTATATAAATAATAAATATTCTTGAACATTATACTACTGGAAGAGCACTGTCTGCTATAATACAGTAAATTACTAGTGTAGCAGGCAGGGCGTCAAATCAATTTAGTGTTTACTTGCTGCCAAGACACTCAACAACAATGAAAAAAGCTTCATTAAATTTTGTAAACACTGTAAACATTTGTAACATTGAACATTGAATAAACATTAAACATTAAACATTAAACATATACAAACTATAGATTGTATATACTGTAAGTATATACTATCCGTTCAACTTTTTTTATGTAACAATTTGTTAACTCAGAAATTAAGCTTTTTAAATTTATATTTAAGGTCATATCCACCTAAGTAAATATATACAGTGTTTTATTCTGATAATCACCTTGTAGATATAAAATAAAATATAAATTGTACATCTCGTAGCAACTGTACTCAACTAGTAACAAAATACGTATTTGGGGGGTTGAGAATTATAAAACATCCAGTTGGTAACAGCTCCCCGCTCGCGTAATATTCCATCCCATACAATTTTCACATGAAACTACCCCTAAAAAAGTTTCCTCCTCCCTCGGCGGAATTGCCCCTCAGGGGCAGGGAGCGGCGTCGCGGCGCCGAGCGGCAGGCGTCGGCCTAGCTGCCACTCTTGTTGCGGCCCTCAAACTTCAGCGATAGTGGCGAAGGCTCCCACTAGTTAAACAACACAATTTTAAAAATATTTACCTGACAACAGTCGGATCTCAAATATTTGTCTTTTTTGTATCGGCAACTTCAAGAAACATTCATTTTATATTTCATTTCAATTCTTAAAAAGAAAATGAGGAAGATATCAATCCACATTGTGATCGAAAATGAAAATAATGTCTTAAGATGACTGATATTATTCATTTTTGTTTTATGAATATGTTACACATTTATATTTTCCAAGTCAGTACAGCAATGGTATACAATACTTAATGTATTTTTTTTTCTTATTGATTATTTTTTTTATAAAGTTTTAAACATATGCTAGTATGTGTGTCAATGTTACTTCACTACGTTAGCTCGCTACATTTAAAAAAAAAGTTTAAATAATAATATATTAAAATAAAATTAAAATATGTTTTCACGCATTATTTAAACCACCATTCTTAATATAAATTTTCCTTTCACAAGACAGAATAATATCCTGTATATTTCCCTAAAATCCTTTTGTCTCCCATTTTCCTGCAGAGACAGTAATACATTGTATCTCATATTTTCCTACAAACGGCGCATTTTATCAACAACAAAAAAATCATTCGCAACATGGTAGATAATGTTGTTAGTGCGATGTATTTTGAAAATTTAAACAAAATTTTAAAAAAACACTTAAAACATTTAAAAAAAAAGTTTAAATAATAATATATTAAAATAAAATTAAAATATGTTTTCACGCATTATTTAAATCACCATTCTTAATATAAATTTTCCTTTCACAAGACAGAATAATATCCTGTATATTTCCCTAAAATCCTTTTGTCTCCCATTTTCCTGCAGAGACAGTAATACATTGTATCTCATATTTTCCTACAATAATACTGAGAGGAAAGTAATACGAGAATCCTAAAAGGATTTTCAAATTGGGGTAAGTATATTTGATTCATGTAACAGTTTGAGTGACATACGTTGCCGTTGCATGGGGCGCCAGAGAGCCTACAAAAGCCTTCATTCCTTTCGTAAATTTGTTTTTACCGGTGGAGTTAAGAAATCAAACAGATTAAGGAATGCAGTAAGAACTGGGGTTGATCACGTGATATTCATCTACGATGTTTGTTATGCAAACTGGCGGACGGCTGTATAGTTAGTGTCATCCACTGTGGTAGCTGGAATGGTCCTAGACGGCTCTGGGGTGGGTCTCTCGGAAAATTTTACCTGTGGAAGGGTTGTCTGTTGCGATGGATGTGATTTGTTGAATGATGTATACATCTCCAGGGATGTTTGGTAATTGATCACTGACGAGTAGCTCGATGCGTCGTATATTTTACGACGTTGAAGGAGTGGTCCCCATTAAGCTGGACACCGAGTGCTTGAAGATCGTTTCATCATGTCCCGTGCCCAAGAAAATCTTCTCAACAATATGTAATATTGTCACTGAATCGTTACTGTGGTATACAAATCTTTGCAATTTATTAATGTTTTTATTTATTACCAAAGTCATTGGAAACGAATTTAATTTTAAATTCACAATAATTACTCGTCTGTGAAAGCATATTCGTCTTTCTAAAATATTCGCCGTGGTCGCACTTATTCACAATTGAACGCTCGATATTAATACATTTTCGGGTTTCCAGACGTTTCGCGAATCTATATTATAGAACTTTCCAGTTATTTCCAATTAACTGTTAAATGTACAGAGTGCTGAGAAATCCTCCATTACATGTAATTCCTTCTGTATCTATAGTCTCGTATCTATGTTGCATGTTTAACCCGGCAGTGGTACTATTGTATATGTAAAATCCGTTAAATCAACACAGGTATTTTACAAAACTACTCTTTAAATTGGGGAAAAAAATATATATATTCGCGTTGAACGCCCGTTAGGTACTTCTCTTAATTATTGTTGCTGGTATTTCGCTGGCCACACTGAATACCCGCTGGTTTCGCCGAACCGTCATAATAAACAACTGTTTGTCGATGCCGTCGTTCCACTTATATACATTTTCGAGTTTCTATACGTTTCGCGACTCTAGTAGTTTATTCCAGAACCTTATAGTAATTTCCAATTTACTGTAAAATATCCAGAGAGCTATAAAATCATCGATTACGTTTTATAATGTATTGAATATGTTATTGTAGTTAAGCATTGAAAATATCAAAACCGTCAATAATTCTTCGATGTTTGGTATGCTTTTGCCAAAGATATATTCAATGGTATGTTGTGTAAATTTTAATAATGAGCATTCTATGTGTCTAAACAACTAAAACACTGTTTTATATATTAATCCCAATCTTCTTCGATCTCTGATTCACCGTCACTCTCTAGGCTTAAACATCTTTGTTCCCTTTTATACTTTCTTACCACAAATTCACTTTATACAAAATGACAATCATTATCTTTTTTTTTCATCGAAAAATACGTCAAAATTTTATTCGAATTGTAACGGACTGACGCCGTTTAATTCTGTGGATAAATTTCAATGGTAATAATTCAAGGAGGCCTTACTACGAAAGTTGAAATGAATTATTACTAGTTCAAATTCTCGTTAAAATAATCTGTTGGGGTGTGAGAGACCCAAAGCTGGATTAATTTGTGTTTGCGTTAGAGTAATAATATTATTTGAATTCCTCCCAGGTGTATATTTGTTTAATTATTAGTTTATATATTATAATTTTCATAGTGTCTTTAAATTAATTAATTTTGATTACGTATATGATGTATAAATTTCATACCTAGAATGTCGAATACAAAAAAAATAAATTCCTTTGACAAGGTAAAAGCTATCGCGGTACAGCGTAATTGCTTCGTTGTAAAGTTTGAACGATATCCCTCTCTATGCACGTTCTCGTTTAATAGTTTGCAAAGTTCTAAACGTGTTTACTTAGTTTTTCCGTAACTTGCCCCTCAGGACTTTACTCCTCTATTTCTACTCTGACCCGTGCTCTGCGCTCTGCTGCAGCATTTTAAAGGTCACTGTTAAAAACAAGGATAATCTTTATTTCAACCCTGGTCGTGTATTCAGGGACGTTGCTCTTCTGACGTGCTTTCTGCTACACCGGTCACTGGATTGGAATTAATAAATGCGCTTAATAAACTAACATGACGTGATAAGCATGCAACACGATTACGACCAAAGACCGACTGGCAATCAAAGCTGTGCGTGGGTTTATTTCACCGCAGCGGATGATCTTTGTAAATCCAATGCAGATAAAAATATAATAAAAATAAGATGAAACGTAGAAAAAGTCTGTCTATTGAAAAATATAATTACCACTAGGTATTCTACAATTGCAACATCAAAATAATTTTGATTTTTCTGATACTGTATCAGACCATAATTACTTAATTGGAATACATTATTAAAACACACAAAAACAAGCTTGAGAAAAACCACGTAGTTTCGAATTCAGAGTCAATACTTAGATGATTTAAAGGTTAAGGTATGCCTTTAAAGTGTTGTTTTATACTAGAAATTATGTTTTTAAGGCGTAACTTAACGATTAAATCATCTAAGTATTGACTCTGAATTTGGGCCATAGACCTCACTGGGAATCGAATCCGAAACCCTCCGGTAGGTACGAAATGCAGGGTCATGCGCACTGGAATGTGAGAGGTCGTCAGTTATGTATGTACTTGTCACAAACATTTAGTTATTATCATCTTATATGCATTTCTATCGCGCAATAGACAGCTTTTATTTCTTAGATACATTTTGAGAATAAATCCAAATTATACTTTATCCTATTGATTGTATTTCTTCAATAATTAAATCAGTATAATGGCACACCAAATATTTACGTGAAATTTAAATAATTTGCCTTCTTTTTTACAAATCTCTAAAAAAATTGCCCGGGAAGTCGCCACGCCACTGATTTAATTTATCTGTTTTGGCATCTGTTATAAACCTTGAGTTTTATCATTAATTTGATTCCCCCCTCCAGCTCCAATCAAGTTTGTCCTTCAAATGACACAAAGCCGCCTTCGCTCAGCATTATTACGAAGAAAATATTATATTATACAATGTCACATTGGCGTGCCTCGGCGTTAGTTTTGCCGGTTATTCTCGTTTTAGGTGTAATGCGAAATCGTATAAATGCTGTTTAGAAGCGGTACTTCCGATGTTCGTGTTCCGCGGAACGGCCCTGGTGGCTTGGTCGGCGCTTGTCGCCGTCTGGTCTCGCGATAAGCCGCTATCACACAATTTAAATCAAGACTTTTATACCTCCCCCGCCGTCGCACAGTGGTCGGAAAAGATAATCTGAGCGAGCGAAATTATTTTAGTGTTTATTTGTATACCCATTACACAATAATAATAATAAAACAATTTAAAGATATAAAAAATAAAATAAATGTAGTATTAGTGCCATATTAGTTTTAAATATTAGTAAATTAGTGCGATTTATTTCTCTCCGTCATCAAGTGTGAACATGGTGCTAATAAATTTTATGGGACGATGCCGTAAAAGTGCCTCTGCAAGTGCTTCTGCACGGCTCTCACTAGCGACGACGAGCGTCCGATAACGAGACCATAATAATGGCGCCAGGGTCCCGCTTGCTTCAAATATTTACACGCTTTTGCACGAATCCTCGGCTAAGATAATCCGTAGCGTCTTTGCATATCCCGCAACAATGACCTTTATTAATTGACAAACTAAAGAGGAGTTTCGCTCGCGCCGCCCGGCACCGCGAACGCTAATATTATGCAATCCGAAAAAGAGACTGCGTCGACAGGATTTAATATTATCATATTCGTTTACACTAAGCAGTAGACAACTCGGTAGCTAAAAGGCTTATATTCAGTTACAGTTTTATGCAAATCTGATCCTTTGCAGCATTCTGTTTAGGGTTGAAAATCACGTGGTTCGTTAATACGTTCACACGTGGTTTCATGCATGTATAATTTGTTTGACATATTATGAACTTTCCACGGTTAAATATTGAATTCTCGTAAATTAATTACATTGTAAAGAATTGTATTATATTACACATCTCTTATGAAGTCAAAAACTTGTATCTACTTTTGCGTATTGCATTATGAACAGTCACGTTGCACTGTTATTTAAAGACTAGCTCTAACCTGTCAAAAATGACGGAACATTGGTTCGCGTCTTTGCTAAGCCCTAGTATATATTTATAGTATCGCTACGGAGAGGCGGCGGTCGTAGGTGCGTAGAGTCGCTGGTACGGGTTTGCTGGCCCGGGGTTCAAGTCCCATCTCCCGTTTAATTTGTTTTTTTAGCCGTGAATTTGTACGAAATTACGGATGGATAGACAAACAGACAACGAAATTATTATGTTTGATATCTCCACGAAATTTTATATTAATATTTGTCTTAAATAATTTGTCGAATAATTAACACATAATATTAATAAATATTTTTCAACGAGCCAACAAAATAAAAAATTACACCATGTTTAAAAATTCTGAAGTTGGCTATAATGTGTATATGTATATCATATTAATGTATTATAGAGATTCTCCAAATGATCGGCATTTATCCTGCCAAATACTATCAAACATAATATAATTATGCACATAAGCAAAAGTTCTCTAAATATAATTATTAAAAATCGTTTGAATATTATTATTATTAAATGTGCGTTGAACACATTATTTGATAAAAAAAATTAAATTTGTGACGCAACTATTTATTTTTGAATATTTTTACGTAATACTCGTAAAAACTTATGTTAATAAACTGGCGCGATCACACTCAGCGTATCCATAATTTATTTGAAATAAACATCTTCTGGTTTCACTTTTTACGACAGATGGCTCCCAGCATATCGGTCAAAGATAGAAAGTGTTATTTTCGTATATCTGAAAATCTAATAAAAATTTCCAAATACGTAATAAATTAGCTAAAACCTCCGCTTCTTAATTTTATTTCTCTCGCATCTTTATTAATAAAATCACAGTAGTCGAATGAATTTTTTTTTTTAGATGAATTATCAAAAATGTTATCAAAAACAATAAAAATATGTCTCGTTACCAACGGCGACATCTGTGCTGGTTTACGGGAATGACAAATTTTCGACCACAGGTGACGGTACTAAAAATTCAACTCACATGATATGAAACAAGGTGTGCAAGTTAAACATAACTATATACAACTTCCAAAAATTTGATAGATGTGGTAGTCTATCACGAGTGGAATTGAAGAAGGTAACGTTGTGTAAAATGGCGGCTCGCAGTCCAGTGTGCATAACACTGGCTTCTCACACCGAAGGTTCCGGGTTCGATTCCCGGTGAGGACACAATTAATCTATGTGATTTACTCAAGTCTGGCCATTTTGTGTTTGTTTCGCCTCTGTAATTGGGCCTCTTGGCCTGTTGAAGCTTAATTTTTTTTTTTATGTATGATAGGTTGTAGGCCCCATGAACACCCAAGACTATAATGTAATAGCTTTATTTCTGAGACATCTATAAATATATCTTGATTAATGATGTCCCTCTGGGGATAAAATCCAGTATTGTGTTTTAAATTTTTTTGAACATTCTCAAAATATTCTGGAAAAAAAATTCTTTCCCAAGTATTATTAAAATCTAAAATACGTGTTATCGCTCATGTCCGTAGGTCTAACGGATTAAACAAATTTACGTATTTTGTTATTATTTTTATAATAACCTGCGGTTGGGAAAAGAACTGTACTTTGCTGCTAAGTCTTTGAAGACTTAAGCTCTCTTCTCCGTGCAAACTTTCTTAATTATTTTGTTTTTACATTTTCTTTTGCAAAATGCCGACACAGTAACAAAACTGTCAACTGTTAAAAATGTCCATCTAGGCTAGTGCGAAATTGTTAAGAAATTTCATTTCTTCACTCGTTTTTTTCACGCTACACTTAATAATTACGCTTGACATTTGTTTAATTTGTTTTCACACCTGATGACGCTTATGGCAGAAGCGGCAGAAATGAATTAATATTGTGTTTGAGGCGATCCTACTGACAAACTTCTAAGGCTTCTGCTGTTAAGATAAAAACACATTATATCCGCTACTTTTAAGACCTACATGGATAATCCATGGAATGAAATGTAATGAGATATATTTCAGAGATTTAGATGTGTTTAATCTCAAAATAAGTAGACCTCTTTCCATTTAAGAAAGACAATCGAATTAGTATGTGCGTACGAGGAACATAGTTTCGTTGTGTTGGTGTTTATACCCGTAAATATCAACACAACGAAACAATGTACGTTGTACGCACGGCCTAAAAATACTAATCCGATTGTGTTTCTTAAATGGAAAGAGGTCTACATAGTTTAGTTTAATTTTTTCTAGTTTGCTTTTTGATTTGGTGATTTTTTGATTTGATCTGATTTTAGTTTCAGATAATTATTTTATTTTATTTATGGAAATAAAACAGATAGAGTTTACATATATGACAAAAATAGTAAGCGAAGCGACAACATAAGACTACCAAAGAAAAAGAAAAACACCTCACAAAATTGTATGATGTGCAAAGTTCTAAAAATCTTCGACAGCCTGCCAAAGGAAATTTAAAACACGGTGAATATAAGGAGGTTTAAACAGGAGTGAAAAAAAATTATTGTAAAAACTTTGAAATGACTAGATGGAATGCAATATGTTTAAGTGAAATCATGTATTAGCCCACACAACATTACGTGTGGAACTAAATAATTAGGATATATAAAGTAAAAATAAATAATTAATTCGAAATGTTAAAAAAAATGTATACACAACCTACGCTCTATACGGGTATGAAGTTTGTCGTCTCATTTTTGCACACGAAAACATGTTGCGAAAATAAAGTATTGTGCAGTAATCATACGTAATGCCTTAATGGAAGAGGAGTTGAAAGGAGGAATATGAAAGTAAGACCGAAGGATCGAATGGTGAGGGGATAATGTCAAGACAGATCTGAGATAGGTAAGTATCCAGGAGATTGGACCGCAAAGGCGATGTCAAGGGATGGAAGGGGTCTGTAGTGGCTGTTATCATAGTGACTTCTGTGACTCATGAAAACGCTAAAAAAGAAGTTGATTAAAAGGAGAACATGAAAAAGAAAAAATATGTACAAAAGGTCACTTAGTATAATGAACAATTTAATTATACCATATATAAGCTGTAGGTACATATAAACAAAATCTCAACGGTTTTGAAGATAAAAGTTTTAAGTCCTAAAAATGTTATCTAAACTCTTCAAAAGCCCACTAAAGCAATTTTACCTTTCCTAAAACCCATTTCAACCTTTATTTATCCCCATCCGCCTCCTACTCATCTCGTTATGATGCTGGTTCTGATAATGTAACATTGTATACCCGAAATGCATTTCAATAATTGTGGGGTATTAGAGCAAAAGTAGCAATATAAAACATAATTGAACGCCGTCATCGAGGATTATAATTTAGAATGTACTGAATTCGAGATTTTATAGGAAATATAATAGTCTACAAACTTATAGGAAACACGATTTTGGAAAGAATAGATACATAACATCTATAATTCAGTACATTTTAAATTAGTAATCCTCGGTGACTGCATTCAAAACATTTTTTTTTCATTTTTTGGGTATTGGTGCCTTTGTTTTTATACCCCACATATATTATATAACAATTATCGTTCTACTAAATTGTCTGGTTAGTTGTAAGAAATTGCCAACTGGCAATAAGTCCTCCATTGTAATAATTTGTATGCAAAATGTGAATAAATAAAAAAATGTATATGCAAATGATTGTATGATTTTTTCCCAAACACCTTAAACATTTTTGATTCTAAATTAAGGCAGTCAAAAATATTGAGCAGAAAGTGCATTTCACTTTGTAAACTGAACGTTATTAATTTAATCCGTATCTTTTTATCACTTCTTGAATTTTACGAATTCCCGGATAAACTCCATTCCGAAGTTAATCTAAACAAATTGCACTAATTGCCCCGAGGAAAGCGGCGAACGTCGTGTTTTATTGCCGCGATGCCGGAAATGAAGAAAAGCAAAGAAGAAACACAAATTGAAAGAATTACTGAAGACGCTGGGGTGACAAACTTTAGGCTACGCTTTTAAGTTTTAAGAGAAGATGATATCAAATCAACAAACTGCGTCGGGAAGGAAACTGCGTTACATTAATGTGAAACTCTGGTCCTATCTGATTCGCTGCAATAAATTCAGTTGTTATTATCACAAAAAAACTTAACACTCCTCCGTATTATCACAAATAAACTAATTGAAATTGAAATTGAAGATCTATATATTTTTTGTAATGAGTTCTACGTTATCAATTTATTTTCTTCAATCGTCCTGAAATTTTAAACTTGATTTCGTTCATCATATAACAAAAAAAATATCATTGTCTTCCTGTCACAGGTTCATTTTAAAAGCGAAAGTAAATGCTGATACGCATTTGACAACCAAAATATATAATTCTGTGTAAATTTGGTGGCCCTCGTAGCTCAGTGGGTATGACATAGGCCTTTCGCTCCGAGGGTTGCAGGTTCAACTCCGGCGAGGTCACAATTAATCTATGTGATTTGCCCGCTGTTTTGTGAAGTGTTTCGCTTCTGTAATGGGGCCTCTTAGCCTGTTGAAGTGTGAAAATCAAGAAAAAACAATGTCCGATACTAACATTACCAAATAACGATGATATAAAAAAGGTAAATTAAATTGCTAAGACGCATTTGACAAGCAAAATACATATTTCGCTGTGTAACAATGTCCGTTACTAACGTTACCAGATGGCACAATTAATGATGATACAAAAAGTCGAATAACTAATTAGGAACTAAAGTGAAAATACATTTAAAAGGTCACTATTTTCAAAAAGGTTTGGTTATTTATAATATTATAATATTATTTATAATATTGCATTTACTATTCACTTAATAATTATTATTATTTAATGGTAAAGTTAAACAGATTTTCTAAATCACGCTGTTCGAAAGTTCGAAAGTACGGTGAGGTATAGAGTCTAAACCACATACAAAAAATGGATGAACTTTGAAATAAGAACTTTGTAGACGTGTTTGTAGTGTGTAGAATAATGTTGATAATGTGTTTGAATAAAAATAAATATCGGATACTTGGCACATTTTCACCATAAATCCTCTATTTTCAGTGCAGAAACTTCACTCGGACATTTTGCCCATTTTTCGAGACAAAGAGCCTCAATTTTCTTTTATCGCATCCCCTTTTTGGCCCTCCCTCCTCCGTCTGCGTCCCGAAACCTGTTGTTTTGTGAGGGATTCGCCCAGCTGTTGGCATTCCTCTCGGGGTTCTACACATCTCTCGCTGGCTTCTTCACCCTTATTGCATTTTCTTTTACGTGCGGTGGGAGGGGGTGGTGAGTAGGGCAGCGGGGCACGTGTAGGGACCGGAATTCGGCAGGGGAAGTGGGCAATTCTTTCCCCGCAGCAACTTAATTCTTGCTGACACATTTCCTGAAAATCTCCCACTAAATCGCTCTGTTTTCGGTGTTTCGTATAATTCGACAATATGCTTAGAAAATCGATAGTTTTTTAAGAGCTCTGATCGTGATGTTGTCAGTTGAAAGTAAATTGTTATTTATCTATTATATGTTTGCGAAGCACTTTAATAAAATAATAGTGAAGACTTTGTTTCTTGGTTCTTTTATTTTGATACAAAATTGTAAACTTTCCAATAAAATTGATTAGGATTTAGGCAAAGCATACAATACATTTCGGGTATAACTAACTCTCGTTTTAATAATATCACGTGTAAAGATACACTAGATTTTATTGATTGCTAGGTTGCATTTTCAAAAAATAAATATGTTATGGTCGTTTAAGTTGCACGTGTAATATTACGAGTAAACATTCGAAGATCTTAAAGGTTAGCCACACATATTTCAAAAAATTTGAATTTTAAACCTGTCAATATAAAACCTAATTGAAATACAAGTGTATATCTTTTACTAAGTAGATACACAGAAGTTATGTTTCTAGGGGCAAGTAGAAGATAAAAAATCTTCTATGCGCGGTTTTCTGTTCTATCCTGCCACGTGTCTCCGAATTCTCTATTTTCTAATTCTACTTGATTGTCCTCCTTGACGTTTCGGAATCCATAGCGGGTTCGCTGGTGATTCGACCATGTAAAACCTTAATTTTTTAACTTCTTAATTATTGTCTCTTCCAAACGTCTCCTGTTTCAAAAACTTTAATTTAATTTATTCCTTATTTGAGTTTGTAAATCGAGATGACGTCTGATTTAATCGTTCACTATTATTATCACCTTATTACATTTTTGATGTTTCAACACTACCATTATATATTTTTTTCAATCTTTCTCGCAGTGTTTTGCAAAAAAATATCTCGATTAAACTTCTCCTTTTACTGCATTGCCATGGTTAAATTTAATCTGCATTAACGGTGGCGTTCGTTTTAAGCCGTCGTTATGCAATTATCTACAGGAGGCTGGTCTCCGAACGTTCGCTCAATTAGAGGAAGGCATAATGGCTTAAGGCTCTAGCGGGCTGCGGACGTAAATCACCAAGTTCAGCTATAAATATTTTCCATTTACTAAAAGCGCCCCCTGCAGTGAGGGATGTTGACATAGTTTTGCAGTTAGGTCCTGCGTTTCACCCCTCCTCCGCTCATTCGTAAATCTCCCCTCACAAGACAAATATACTTATTTTGAGTAGAAAGTAAAGTTTTCGAACAGTTGTACCGAAAAAGAGACGCAGAAGATGAAGACTACCTTTTAGAAAGTTGTCTGCATCTCTGTTTTAGGAAATCTTCTTGTATACTGCAGGACAGTTTTATGTTCCCCAAAGAGGCGATATTTTATGCAGGAAAATCGTTGTAGTCCCTTTGATCTTCTTGGTTGGCGCCACGGCTCTTCTTTACACAACTTCCCTCTGTTCTAGATGCGGAGTTTGGTTGTCTTATTTTTCTAAGAATTTTTTAAAATTCGTCACGAAATAGCATATTTTTTTCTGCAAATATATTATTTGTGATTTTTGCCGAAATCGGATCAGATCGGAGAAGATCCGAGAAACTTTTCATTTGAATCAGAAATATTGTATTTTTTTAATTGAAAGAAACTTGTTTATAATATATTTATTAAATATAATAAATGTATGCATACTGACTCGCTCAAGTTTACTGTTTGCGAAATTTGTATTGCGAAATCTATACGTTGGTATTTGTCTTTTTCAAATTAACTTTATTTTCATGCGAAATTTGCCTTGACGCAAATATATAATTTATTTTTGACCTTTATTATAAATTTTATTCTTGGTAAATTACCGTAACTAACAAATAGGTAACTATTAGTTCTAATATTTGGCGTGTATTTATTTGATACATTTTTATGTGGTAGTATGCATATGGGTAGTAAAAGGATAATTAAGAATTGCACATTTTTTAATTGTGGTAGGTATTTTTAAGATAGGTCGGTTTGCCTAAAACAGATAATTGTTTATTTAAAAGACAATTGTTTATTATTTATACAAAACATCCACCAAATTTGTTTCTAGATAAATCCATGTCCCTCCTACTAGGTCCTAACCTGTCAAAAGTATGAAGAATATTTATTTTTATGAATAATATGCCAGTCTGTTAGATAAAGGGGAGTGTATGAATGATAGTACAAATATATATTTTTTTAATATGATACAAATACTCGTACATTCTATCTGAATTGAGTAAAACTTAAAATTTCTTTAGATAGATTATTAACAAAGTACAAATTCTTATTATTTATTTCATTGGCTCTTATCAAGTCAATGCAGAGAAAGGATGTGAGAAAACTAATATGATTTAGGCCTATTCATATTCATGATCTCCAAGAAAAGCATCCACCCATATAAAAATATAATCTTCTTTTTACATGGACAATTTTTACATACTAAGTCGAACAATCTGTTAATTATTTAGGACTTTTATTATTCCCGAACGCTTTTGTTGTGAATGACATTATCTTTGAAAGGATTTCGAAAAAACTGTCAATTATCCTTTGTCTATGATGTTACATAACTGCTGTTTATTATTCTTGGCCGTATTATTATGGACGGGTACATTATGGGGTTGCCATCGCTACCAATTTCAAACAATTGCCGTTTTAATGGAATAGGAAAGCACACTTACACAGCTATCATTACTAAAATTGTAGAATTATTTATCCCTCTGCATGTCACAATATGCGTATGTCCGTAAAATAATACACGATTATTATTGTAATATGTGAGAAAGACATTTTTCCACAGTCTAAAGAACTCGAGGTTATCAGCTGTCAAATTTATTTTTTAAACTTATTAGAGGGTGGAAAACAATTTTAGTAAAATTAATTATTTTGTAATAATCGATCACAATCTCATAACCTTTACCATTGGCTTACAATACTACAACGTCCTAATAATATCCTTTATAATATACCGGGGAAAATACCTATATAATGTGGGAACCGTACCTTGGGGGACTCCAAATTCACCTATTGGTGGAATACTTAGAGATTCATTTGATCTGACTATCCGAGGTCTGTTCGATGAGTGACTTTTTACCCGTTTAGGGCTGTGCGGTCAATCCCGTTTTCTTTTGGTTCTGGTACGAGTTGTTCGTGGGAGATAGGTACTGTCGAGTACTTCCTTCGAATCGATGAAGATACCTGTGCAATTACCTACTTGATTTGTTCAATTTACGTTGTTTGATGGTGGATGTTTTGCGGTTGCGTCTTGTGTGCATATTCCCCGGTGAACCCGAATGTATTCTCATTTATTGTAGAATTGATTTTTGTGATTGAGTTTAGTCTCTATTTGACGGCTTATTCAAAAAATTTCGATATATTAGATGAATAGTATATTACCTAATTCTCATTGTTTGTTAAATTAGATTACATTACCAATATCCCTCACCACACACAAGAATCTTAATTCTTTTTGGTGAGGTATAACATATAATAATAATTTTATTGTTAATATTTGGTGGTTATCATTGTTATAAAAGAAATTATATGTATTATCTATTAAATGAATAAAAAAATGTTTTTTCAGTCCTCACTCACTTCAGTACCTAAAATCTAAATTTAACTTTCTATCTAATCGTGGCCTTCCACTCCGTTCAGCGGACAGTACTTCACCATCCATCTCCATTCATAATATTCTGAATTTTTTAGCCCCTCATTCCAAGTGCAGTCGGCTGGCTGTGAAATCAACAATGCACAGATATCGCAGACCATATATCCTTCTTCAAATGCAGACCAGAGCGATTTTATCTTTCCCAAAGTCTAGTCTAACCCTTCCTTGACCCCATCCATCTCCAACTCGTCTCGTTGTCATGGAGTTAGTTGTGTCACTGTAACATTGTTTACCTACCAGAAATATATTTCAAAGGTTCAACTAAATTGCGTGGTTGGTTGGAAGAAATTGCAATAAACCCGCCATTGCAATAATCTGTATACAAAAGATGAATCCCAATTACAATAATTTCGTTGTTCGTCTGTCCGTCCGTCCGTCCAACCTTCGTGTAAAGACCGAAAAAATTTTTTTTTGCGAAAATTTTTCTCCCATAAATTTTTCTCACAAATTTTTTTCCCAAAAATTTTTTTTCCGATTTTTTAAAATTAAAATAAATGCGTAGATAAAAGAAAATGCGTAAAAAATTCCTTTGGAACCGACATGTTAAAGTACCGTCATTTTTGACGGTTTACAGCTAGTAAATTAATAACTATTTGTATGAGAAACGTGTATGGAAGTCTTTTATACGATGGCCCAGGGCTTACAACCTGTAGCTTCGTCCCTGTGAGACTTATATAATTTATCTTGCTTGAATATAATCCCGCAGTGGACAAATCCAGTAACCGTGTTATCAGACAATGCATATAAAATATTAAATAATTGACATCGATTACATAGTATATTTGGAGAATACATAAAATAAATATTTTAAGAAATCTTGAAGGACTCGGGCTTAGAGTATTCTGTATATTCTAAGGACTCGGGAGGATTTAATCTTTTTTTAGTACTTGATCAATTTACTGCAAAAGACGGCGATTCTTTTTATTTGCAACGTTTTCTCGTATTCTCTTAAGTGCCAATAGACAAAGGCACTTTCATATATTGCCTTTACTTTGGTATTTCAATGAAAAAGGGATGCTGCGGGAGTAATTCTATCTGTTCCAATTAATGGCACGCCGTCAAAGCACTGGCGAACATTGGTTGTTTTTTTTTTATATACAAAAATTGAATTTTCCGATTTCGTTCTTGTAGGAATGGTACAAATTTGAATTCCCATGAGAAATGCTGGGAACACAGGAGCATTCTTACTAGGCCAACATGTCAGAGGTAATAGTTTTCAACACCTCGTTCCCCAGATTTGAATTAAGCCCGTTGTGAATATTCAAAACTCGTCGGCAAGTTTCGCGGTAATTTTGTAAAATTCAGAGAACTTCCACTGTGCTCTCTGGAATGTGGTAATTGATCCCTTAATATTTTCGGACAACCTAGCAAGACTGGCGTTCTTTTAAGAAAACATGCAAGAGAGGAGAAATTAATTTCGTGAAGAGTAGGGTGAAGGTTTTTAGTGCAAATCAAAAGAAGTTATTGTAGGAAGACATCAGAAGTCATCCAAGATTACAATATACAGCACAGGGGTGTAAAAAATGTTGAACGACTTTAAAATAAAAGCGGTGAATAAAATATAACTTAAATTGGGTTATGTAAAATAAAAACCGCGGCTCTCCAAAAACTACCAAAATGAACTAACTTAAATTTGATGTAATTGTAAATATGTTTATATTAGAACAATAGCATTTAATTAAAAACGCAATGTGTAAATACAATAAATATTTTTATTTTATTTATTTGTTATATTTATTTATACAGTAGAGACATGTTTTTTATAATAAATTGATTTCCGTAAAAATGTTATAACATTTTTACAGAAATTATACTCCCCATAATATGAGCCAAAGCTCGAGCTTATGGGAGGAGTATTTATAATATATCTTATATATATATATACATGTATCTTATCTTCATATATATCTTCCTGATATCTCAATATATCAAGGCCATTGCGCCCAATTAAATTCGAAAGATGAAAATAATGAAACACATCTACTGTACAATGTGCGATAAAAAAAACGTCGCATTCTATTCTTTTAAATTAATTAATGAATGATTATTGTATTGTCATCAGGAATACATCTCTCTGCCAAATTTATAATTTGGTCAGAAAATGGGTTAAATATTGATTACAGTCTTCCTCGTAAACAAGACAGACGAAACGATAGAAACTTTAAAAAAGTTTGTAAAAAATAAAAAAATAATAAAAATGCATGTCATCACCATGCACCTTCATCACCTTCGAGTCCGTGGAGAGTTCATTAGACGAGTGTCCTCGCTGACGCGGCCTGTCAGGGTGCATCCCTGCAAGCGGGGCTATATCGATTGTTGCACCGGCAGCGCGCCCTCTCGCTCCGCCGCGCCGCCCGGCCGCGCGCGCGAGCGGGACGGCGACACGGCTCGGCCGCGCTCGGCCGGTGCACTGAGCGGTCCGAAGTGGGATCGAAATGTGCCGCCCTGGGAATTCTCGCCCGGAAAATCTGAACGGCGCAATTATCAACGATCGATCACCCACGTAGCTTTTTAATTTTATATTCCGCAACACATTAGGGGGTGGGTATTTTGTGGGAGAAGGGAAAATTTAAAAAAAATAGTGCTTTGACGAGTACATGTTCTTTATTAAATTACTTAAAAAAGTTAGAAAATACAGGGCAACCTGTTTGAAAACGATTATCTGGTAAAGAGTGTCAACTTCACAATTGGTAGCTAACAAAAAATACGTAATTATTTGTAAAACATTAATAACCTCGCACGACTGTATTCCTGCTTTGATTATGAGTCGAAAATGTTCAAGCAACTATGGCCTAATATCGATGGTAATGGAGATATGCGACTTCAAAGTTTGCATTTTTTTTTAAATTTCTGAATAATTTTCGTAAAACGTTGGACTGTCATTACAGTAACTTATATCGAATATGGAAAATTCATTCCCTTTGATACAAGTAAAAAAAAAATCCAATTGGAAAACATTCCATTGGAACATTCATTTATCATTTTATTTAACTTGTATTGAAACGAATAAATTTTTCGTAATCGATATTAGTTACTTTAATGATAGTTCAAGTTTTGTAAAAAATATGTCAGAAATATTGAAAAAAAATGTAAACTTTTATATTGCATAACTCGTAACTATTGATATTATGTCACGGCTGCTTGAACATTTTCGACTCGTAATCAAGGTAGGAATGCAGTCCTGCGAGGTTATTAATGTTTTCCAAATAACCTCGTATATATTTATTGTCAGCAATCTGGCACCACGTCTGGTGCCGATATGTTCGAATAGTTTAAGAAAATTATTACGAGCTCATAAATTTTGATAGAACTGAATAAGGTCAAACTCTTAAAAAGTATAATGTATTATTAGTAATAAAACAAGAAAACACTTTTTATTAACCACTAATTATTAAATTGTTACTTATAGGTCAACCGCGGAGAGGTTTTGTATAAGTCTGCGAAAAAATATATTTCCCTCTCATTCTCACTTCCATTGCCTCCATATAAAAGAAGAAATAAATGATAACAGATTGAAATGATCATACCAAAGTTAATCCCGGTTATAATGTAGTAAATAAGTCGCGCTTTATAACAAAAATACGGTTTTACTTGAAGAAATTTGGTTTGAAATGAATTTAAAATAAGTATATTGTCTCATCACTCTTGGCTCTACAACCCCTGGTAGGTCTTGGCCTCCTCGAGAGTCTTCCTCCATGTGTATTGTAATGTCCAATTGTATTGTCTATTATGAATAAACACTTAAACTGCATTATAAATGTGTCTTAAATATACGCGAGGAGGGATATACTTCGGCTGTGTCCTAATCTCCTCGCCTAAAGAAGAGGTTTAGTTTTCTGTGTACAATTTCATTCTCTGGATTGGTAACTGATTTTGAAAGCATGTTTGTACATTTTAGAAATATTTTATCAAAAGCATATTAATTTTATCTCCGCTCTTGCGTTACAATCAGTTAAAAAAACATTCATCTCAATGTCGTATATTGGATAGTGGCGTTTTTGCTTCTAATCCCCTCAAATTAAGATGATTATTATCCTGTGTATCAAGCGTAGAGAGATTTGTAAAGAAACTAATATATTACATTCGAGTTAAATGTCAATTGCCTTTGAAATTGTGAAGTCCTTTTTTGTTGTTCGGAATTAGAATCAGAAAATTATAATTTTGCAATGTCGGTGCATACTTGGCTGGAATTTATCAAACTAAAATCGAACGTGAGAAGATGTATGAATATGTGCCAGACCGTCCTGGCCACACTCTTCTTTAAGAATATGGCGTTCTATCTTCTCTGACAACTCCTTGGAGGAAATGCCGTGATAGTCGGGTTAACATTGATAATAATATAAATATTAGGAAGGTGGAAGCAAACGCAGGTGATTCATAGAATTCTTGGATCGACATTCTCAGTTTTGAGTTCGTCAGAGCATTTTTCGCCGAAATAATTATTAAATTTCCCAAAAAATAAATTCACTAATTTTTTATCATCTTCTTCTTCTTCTCTGTGCAATCCTTCTACTTTTCTCCTCTTACTTTTTATAAAGAAAAATTCATTATTCAGCTTCTCCCATCACAAGTATTCTTATTTTTTCAATTGGTTGAGAAACTTTGTAGATTGATATTTTAAAAATTATTTTTATTATTTGTTTTAATCTACTTATATTTGATTAATTACACCTACATGTAAAGGTTTTTGGCCATGGAAAGGTTTTCCCGAACCATGCAGGTGTAATTAATCAAATATAAGTAGATTAAAACAAATAATAAAATTATTTTTTACAAGTATTTTTATTTAAGTTTGAGTACGTCATTTAGCATCGGTACAGCCGTTTCGATTTTAAAATAAAATATCGCGTTATAGACACCGTTCAACAAATTGATTCCTGCATTCGGCGAGAAAGGTAATATGCAATACTATCCTATATTTACGAAGCACTATTTTACAGTCAGCTCGAAGGGCTGAGTAACGTGCTCTAGACCAGAAAATCGTGACGTTAAAAGGATTTGAAATATCTGCACTGCAGGCGGACCTTGTCTTTGAACTATTTCACAAACTTTTTTTGTAACAGGTGGCTAATTCAGAATATTATGAAAACAGCGATGACGTAATTTATTCAACGGACTTATGCCGTAAAAAATCTCATCTGGGATAAATTGAATATGTCTGTTTTTTTTACCTATGTCTGATATTTTAAGTATTTCAACAACCGTCATTTGAAATACGAGCTAGATCAGTGTAGATCGAAATCTGACAATATTTACGGGAGTTATCCGGTCTCCACAAATTCAGTTAACATGAGTAATATGATATGATTTTGCATCTTAGCAGAAGAACAAGTCACGAAATTGTTTACTGTCTACCATTTTCTGACTGAAATTTCTATTGATTTTTTTTAATCGAGAAGCGAACACGATACGTACGTGTCGCATCAATATTTTTACTAATTGGGGCTCGAACCACCGATCATTGGATCACTAGGCGAGGGTCATAATCACTAGTACAACGAGCTAACAATACTAGGCCGACATCTGACATTAAACACTAGACAAGGATTTCGCCGCACACCGCCATTATTATTTTATAAATTGCATCGTTATCAAATAACAAGACATAAAGCCTTATCTTTCTATTGACTAGATCGATATCTGTCAACCCTTTTAAATAACGCAAAGTTCATTTAACATCAAAAAATACTCGGTCCCCATAGATAAATTATAAATGCGGATTATAAAAGCAAAGGCAGCAATATCAAAAAGAAAGAATGCAGTCATCGAGAATTACTAACACTGCCTGTCAATTTATAAGAAACATGATTTTGGAAGGGATATATACATAAAATCTAAAAATCCTCGATGACTGCATTCCAACCTTTTTTAAAAATTTTATTAATATTTTTTGCCTTTGCTTTAACACCCCACAAATGATTTGTGTGAATAATACGAGTATATAAACAAACATTTTAACATTTCGTTAAAATTAACGAAGGGTGGTTAAGATATTTCCTGGTCATTATCGAAGAAAGTGCGTTGAACTTTTCTGGAAGCTTTCCCAGCATCGTGAAATCCTCTTTAATGGGTAGTATTTTTATTGTAATCTGCCTAAAACATTGAGTCAGCCATCCGAATGCACATTAGGTGCCTGCATTAGCTTCGAGCGATTGAAATAGCTCGAAACGCGTTTCACATTTTTCCGCTTAGTAAAGTTCCAAATACAAAATTTACATCAGCAAATTGAAGAGTGCCTAAAATCTGGCTGCAATATTTACATTTCATTAGTACCTACGTCACTTCTTCTTTGAAATGTTATAATTCTTACTTGGAACGAGATCAGCGTAGATCCCGTCCTCAGGGGACCGTGTTTTAAAAATGATTTATTCCATATTTTAGGAACGGCAGTCCCGGCTCATTTCGAACAGGTGACCCTCGGTGGGAATTTATTTCGGTCGGGAGAAAGATCATTAAATATTCAAAGATGTCGTAAAAATATTCTACTCTGGTTAAAGCATTTTTGCGAGTTGAAAACATATTTTAGGTTCTTCGTTTACATATACATACTGTCGGTTACTATATTAATACGATCGCTTCAAAGTTCTCGCTAAAATAATGTAACGAAGCGTCAGGACCAACGCATTGAAGTCTGAAAAACGAAACCACTCGAGTCAATGGTTTCGTTAATTGATTAAGTTAATTGTTCCCAAACAGTGAATTTTATGTGTTTATGAATGATTCTCACACTTTTTACTAAGCAAAAAGGATGATAGCATGCCTGTACACAATTAAGTGAATGTTTTAATATTTGGGATTTAATTTAACGAGTAATTGCAAATGACATCGTCAACAATAAGCAGCCGTTTGTTGAAAATGTAATTTCTGTATTGCATCATAATGAAAGAATAAAACGGAATTGCTTAAAAAATATATAAACTATGTCAAGAGTGATATAAGTGGTCATAGGTGCAAAAGATGCATATTTTATAATTTTTACAAATTTACAAAAAAGATATAAATTTAATTTTTCAATTTTTCTATTTTGTCATTTAGTCATGTAATCATGTAAAATTTTGTTTGGTGCGTTTCAAAAAAAAATCTTTCTTATATGCTTTTATTATGCATATACTATTTCATATGGATAAAAATAATTTCATAGTAATCACAATAATAATAATATCACCGACGGTACATATGTTCTCATTGTTAAGTTTATTAAAACAAATTTTAATTAACTTAATATCAACTGCTGTCATTGTTAATACTCACGACAATTTCAATTTTACGGATATTAATCAGATAGCTGTACTGTATTAATTATATGCCTGTACTGTATATTAATCAGGTAGCTATATTGTATCAGATCAGATAATCAGATACTGTACACACATACTTAATAAATAAAATATATTTGCTAGTTGACAGTTGAAGGCGTGCTAAATTGTGTCTACTTTTCGTATATTTGTACGCATTTAGATCGAATATAGCTACCTATATTTGACTCGACATTCGAACTGACGCGCTAGGCTCCAGCGATAATAAATCCGTCTAGCGAACAAGTGGGATTTGATCCTCGTCCCTGAAGACCACCAAGTTAATCGTATATTTAATAGAGAAAGTACTTACATTGGTGTCGACAACTTTAAATATTGAGTGCCGTGTCTTTCGCACTACTTTTTATTTATAATACTATAATTAGATTAGATAAAAAATTTGTTTGGTCTAGCAGTATGACACTTGCCTAGTGGTCATGTGATCGGGAATTCGAGTTTCGTTCTGGAATACCGCCACCAGTTTCATCCTACTTTCATAGTGAAAGTTGTCGTTTGAAAAATGTAGGGATATTGATGTGAGACATATTCCATATCAGGGGTATAAAAGCAAAGGCAGCAAGCAATATCCATTTTTTTTAAATGTTTTGAATGCAGTCGATTGATTGCTAGTTTAAAATGTACTGTAAAATGTACCGAGGATTGCTAGTTTAAAATGTACTGAATTTGAGATTTTATAGCAAATATACGTCTATTCCTTTCAAAATCCTGTTTCCAAATCATTGTTAAAAGTTTGTACAGCAATATATTCATAATGTAAAATACGACGACAACAATTTTGATATATATCCAAGAAAACTTTCTGCGAATGTTAATAGATGGCGCTAGTTGTATTTTAAAAAGTGCTACGGTTATTTTTTAGTTTAATTTGTTTCTTATAATCCATTTTTTATTTCAAACAAAGAAACAAACACCCATAAGCAACTTTTATAACTTATATATAATAATTGCATATATAAGATTTTTTAGTATGCAATTAATTTATTTAATAAATAATAATTCATATACAAAATAAAAAATTAAATTTCCTAATTATATCGAGTTTGTATCAATCGACGTGTGCAAAAAAGGAGAAAAAAAAGTTTGGATATATATTCAATTTTTGATATATATCGGATATATATCAAAAAATCCGATTTTTTAGTTTATTATAAAATTCGGTTTTTTCGAACCCTGCAATCAATTAACCCCCAAGGATGTGTCACGTGACAAAGTGGCCGCTTCATACCAAAGTGAGAGTTGATGTCGATTTTAGACTGAAACATCATAGCAAAGATAGCAATATATGTATTTAAAAGTTAAATATGTATATTAAAGAAAACCCATTATTATTGCGAAGTTCAATTTCTGTGAATTTTAAACAATTTTTTATTAATCAATTAGAAAAGACATACAAAAAAATCAAATATTTTAACTGCTACCGGGATTCGAACCAACGGATCTTCATTCTATCCGGGGATGGCGCGTTATCCAATTTCGCCAGGCAGTCTGGTAAGTTAACGAAAAATTTTCAAAAAATGTTATTCAACTAAAAAGGGTCGAAAATTTTTCGTTAACTTACCAGACTGCCGTGGCGAAATTGGATAACGCGTCATCCCCGGGTAGAATGGAGGTCCGTAGGTTCGAATCCCGGTAACAGTTAAAATATTTTTCGTTAATTTGATTTTTCAGTACGTCTTTTCTAATTAATTAATAAAAAATTTGTTAAATATTTATTTATACTCGTATACAAAATAAAAACTGGGTTGGCTATTGTTTTTAAAAAGCTTATTTCCAAAAAGACGTACGTTTCATAGATTCCAGAGACATTTCCTTGGGTAGTAACGGGTTTTCCGTATTGATCTTATTGCCGCCTTTGCTTTCATACCCCTCACATAATGTCTCTTTTTGTAAACATTTCACGAAACATACCTTTCGTTGATGCACTGGTCCTCTCTGGCATAAAAATAATGCGATGTTTTGACTCGCGTTTTGAGCCTACTCGACAGACGAATGTAAGTCTTTTGTAATATGATTAATGAACAACTTAAATTATTACCTTGAAAGAACACCGTCCGAACTCTCGCCCAACTCAGGACTGGGGGAACCTCCCCTCCCTGGCCGGCCGGTGGAGCCCACCCCCGCCCGACAGTCTGAATTATCCCTCCGCTAGGGTGGTTGTGTTTCAGGTTTCAACCGAAATATTTCATTCGTGGTGCCAACAAATAACTTCAGTTCGACGCTAAAAAGCTTACAATACTTATCATTTTTGACATGTTTTGTGTGTGCGAGAGTGGCCATCGTATCAAGTTGCACGAGTTGAGATATTTTCACTGTTTAACGTTCATTCGTTCAGTAATCAATGTTTTGTAAAAATCGACAATAGATTTGTTTTGACCACTTCAATCGCGAATCTCATTTATAATTGATTAACATCACACAGTGTATCAAGATTCACAATATTGGGAAGAATTTACGTCAACATCCGATGTAGTAAGTTTTATTCCTTAATTCATTCACGTTACATAATCCTTAAAACTACTTTTATACCGCAAAAAATTCTCCAAATATTTAATTAATTTCAAATTGATTTCATTATCGTACTGATAAAAACATTATTGTAATCCGATCTTCCATTTTGTTTATCTTCTCATTTCCCGCTCCCTATAAATAATATTCTATTCCGATTTTCGCGGGTTTATCGACACCTAAATTCCTTCTTCCGGCTTAAACCACATCGTGAGTTTTATTGCTTCAACATTTGAAAAGTAAAGGCTTTCCTTCCGGCCCAAATATTAGCGAAATTTTGAAATAATTTACGGATTCTGTGACGCTGAAAAGAAGCCGTAGAACGTTATTATTTTCGTTACCAAATTTAAAATTATTTTACGATATTCGTGTATTTGCATTATCTTAAAATATTCGCAAGATTGTGAAAGAAATTGCAAACAGTTTTTTAAAAATTAAAAAAAATATAAAATCAATCGAAAAATTTTACCAAAGAAAATATGTACAGAAGACTGAATATGAATATTCCACGAATCATTAAAAAATACTAAAATTCACTAAAAATTTTTAAACTACATCAATATTTTTATATAATCTATTGTGTTATCATGAAGGCTTGCGTTTATGTACATTGTGTTAATATCTTTGATGTCTGGAATGGTATTTCAAACGGCGTTACAGTCCGATTGAATGATTTATCAATTTGGAAAGCATTGCTTCTGGAGTTCTAAGTTTGCATAGCGAATGATGTTTTTGCTCTCTTGAATATTTAAATTTGCAGATCTTGTGGGAGTTTATTGCTTTTTTATTTAAATATCCTATCTATATTTAATGTTCAAAACCTTAAAGTGCGCACTTTACTGGTTGAAAACATGATGTTTTATTTTATGATAAAAGGACTAAATTATTATACAATATTCCTAGTCTAAGAACATTACCCGGTCCTATCCTGATTACTTTTGGACTTTCTCCTACTTTTGAACAACTTAATATGCTCTTTAATTAATAAAATTTTGCGGAAATTTTATATGTATATATTTTATGCAAACTTTTTGTAATTTTATTTGACTTGTATGAAAGCAAATAAATTTTAAATATTTCGTATAAGTTGATCTAGTGATAGTCAACGTTTTACAGTAAATAATTAAAAAATGTTGAAAAAATACAAAATTTCATGTCGTTTATCTCCGTTACTGTCGAAATTTCACTACTTTTGAAAGTAGTGAAACTGAATTAAGAAGCCTCCCCCGAAATTTTTGCTACTCGCTACGAGACATCACAGCTGACCGGGGGTTGGTCACGGTTCGAGTCAGATGTAGCGCATCTATCCACAGTTGCTAGACTGTCAAGAAAAAATATACTTGTGCCCTGGATAATTTCCTTGCTAGGCCGTCACAAAGTATACTTTTCTTATTAGGTTGCCACGAATAATTATAGAAATCTTTTGTTTACACTTACAGACACAGAGACATCCGTGTATCGTTGTTATCCATGGGTCAATATAACGGTAATTATAATAATGTCGGAAATTCTAGTTCGCAGAGTTACAAAACCCTTTCAAATTCTTCTGTTTTAATAAAAAATACATCTTACTTACTGACCACCCTCCATGATCGGTTAAAAAAATGGAAATTTTGACTTGTCTACACCAAACCGCAGATGGCGCAGTCTGAAATCCGAATTCAAATTTTTCTAATGTTTATTTATCTTTTCGTCAAAATTATTTCGACAAAGTTGAGTCACGCTATTCGTTTTATATTTCTTGTGTAGTGTCTCCGAGGAGTACGTTTTATTGCGAGCTCAGTACGTAAATCATGTTCTGTTCGAGTAAAATTTTACGATTTATTGAAGTATTTGCGACAAATTGAGTTTTCCAGATGACATCTGTACTCCATACGTTTATCTCGTTTTTTCGTGAGTACAATGATAACAGCACAAGATTCTTTTTTATTTTCTATTACATATTCTATATTATATACACTTCTTTTGAGTCATCACGAGATAAATACATTTCTTCTACGGGTTGGATGGAATGACAGAAAATTAATGATTTATACAGGGTGTAACAGAACTGTTCCATAGTATTATACAAGTGGATTCAAGCCTTAATTATGAGTCGAAAATGTTCTAGCAACCATATAACCAAATATCAATGTTTATGGAGAATAGCGACATCAATGTTTGCATTTTTTTCTCTCAATATTTTTGACTTACTGTCTCTAATACCTTTGCAGAGTTTTTATAATTTTACTTGACTTGTATTAAAGCGAATTAATTTAGGTCCTGGTAGTCGGTGATTCGAGCTCCATTTCATGACACCAATAAGTTAGTCCTATTTTCGTAGCACAAGCGTTTAGTTTAGTTTGAAAATAGTAGGTAACAATATTTATTTCTATTTATAAAAAAAAATGTGTCGAACAACGGCTATATTCAAAATTACTGAGACAGATCCCAAGTTAGTTTTTGTTTAAATTATTTATTGAATAATTATTACATACACCGCAAAATTTACATCAATTCTAACCAAAATGGAGCTCTCTGCGCCACGGACGGCTTTCAGTAGAAAAGAGCATAATAAGTATATTGAAAATACATCTTATACTAGTTTATGATGGATTTTTTAAACGATTTCGAAACGCTGTTTTGCAACGAAAAACGATTATCACATTTCAGGGCTTAAATTGAAATACCACGGTTCAGCTTGTAAAATCTCCGTTTGAATTCAGGTCTGTTGAAATGCGCATTTCCTGAACATATTACAGGTAAATTGTTACAGGCACGAATTACAGGTAAAATTTAAAAACCCAGTGTTCCCCAGAATGCACGGTGTATATTTAACCGACTTGAATTCTAGGAAACACTCTTGGTGATTAGAATAACCTGGATTTAAAATTGTAACCGCCGCACGGAGGAGTATTTTGTTAAATTTACTGGCCAAAACTATTTATGGTGTTTTTATCCATGGAAATGTATTTAAAAGCAATTATTTATATTCATGAACTTTATTTTTGTCTAATTTTTCAAAATAAACAAAAAATATATTAATAATAATAAAAAATTAAAAAATTGAAAAATAAAATCTAAATATAATTACGAAGAAGCTCAATCAGATTCTTCCAATTCACATTCATCTTGTGTCTCGCTGTCTTCTTCACTATTTTCTTCACTTGAAGGAACAAACGGTATCCCCGGAAGTAGAAGATTTAAGGTTTCAGTCGAGAATGCCTTACTTTTTTATGCGGCTTTACTCGATTACTGCTCAAAAATGTGTCTGAGCTGAGTAAGAGCCTGTTTAAAATCATCTTCTACAAATATAGCCAACGCCTCAGATGGCGAGTGCTTTTTTGTTTTTTTTTTCAGAAGAATCAATAATTTTTTAAATTTTGATGCTCTTGTTGGTGTCATCATTACGTCTTTTATAATTTTTGAAGCGGCATAATTTCCCTTGAAACGCTGGCTCATACGAGCCGCATAGGTCAACTCATCAGAAGATACCAGCCCTCTCAGATCTTTTGTTTTACGCCGCTTGCTTCGATCCCTTAATTCTTTGAATTCTTTTGTTGGTCGACCCTTTTTAGTGCACTACAATTGGCTAATTTTATAGAGCCCTTAAACCATAGCGCATTTTTCTTCAAAAAACGTCCTTTCGTTCTTTTAGCGGCAATAAATTTTTGTATAAATTCAGATTTAAAATGTCGTAAGACACCACTTAACAAATATCGTTCACTATCTGTGCAATCAGTGATATCAAACAGTTTTTCTTCCATGAATTTGAAATTTTCTTCTAAATTTGTACCTGAACAACGTTGCAAAGTTCATATAATGTCATTCTAGTCATCTCATTAATCATACTTGAAGATTCTGGGGAAAAAATATTTTTTTTCAAATATGCTATTTTGTGTGATATTTAAAGAACTTTTAATAACGACATTTAAATAAAATGGGGCAAATTGGGCAAGGTTTCTATTTGAAAATATTTAAAGGAAACCTTGAAATTAATAATGTTTAGAAAAATAATGCTCGACAAGGTTCGACAGACCAACTTAAACTCTATTGATTATTTTATTAATGAAAAAAAAATACGAATATTTATGCACTCTAAATAATATTTTAAAAAACGATAATGTACATACTTATTACAAATTACAAATATGTTTTATTAAAATACATACCTCCTTTTTTGACTTCCATGAATATAATTTAAAAATACTGCGTAAAAATACCTCAAATCACCAAACATAATTGTATTGTAAACGAAAGCGCTGAGAAAAAAGACGTGCGGATCGGACGACGACTGGGTCTCGACTGCTTACGTTACGAGGAACCCGTACGAATGTTAACAAAATGGCCGTTGTGGGACTTGATGGTTATTCAAATTTTAGAAAAATGCACCCAGTATTGTTTTTAACGAACTTTGTTAACGGACTTTTGGCCAATGCCTTGTATACGCGTACTCCTCCGTGCGCCGTAAGTGTGTACAGATAATACAAAGTAAAATTATTCCTCTTTCACAGCTGAAACGATTGTAAGTTTTGTACTAGAAAGAAATTTTTTCGTACATATATTAAAAATTGAAATTTCGTGCGCAGAATATCAAATTTGTAATGAATTATTGATTCAGATTTTCTCATACGACGAGACCTACACAAAAGAATGTGCCTACCGTCAGAAAGTAAACAAAATAAAATTTATAAATTGAGATAAATCATAAAAGTCTCACAGAAGCGAAGCTATTTATATGGGAAACGTGTATGGAAGTCTTTATAGGGTGGCCTAGGGCCCTTCCTTAGAACACCCACATATTATCAAAATTTTGAAAGTTGTATATGTACAGGTGTAACATAGCTAGTCCATAATACTTTACAGATGGATTCCTGCCTTGATTATGAGTCGAAAATGTTCAAGCAACCATGACCTAATATCAATAGTTATTGAGTTGTGCAATATTATAGTTTGCATTTTTTAAATATTTCTCACTTATTTTTTTAGAAAAGGTTAAAGTATCATTACAGTAACTTATATCGATTACGAAAAATTCATTCGTTTCAATAAAACTTAAATAAAATAATAAAAACCCTGAATAAATTCCAGTTGGAATTGGAAGGTTTTTATAATTTTATTTGACTTGTATATTAAAGGGAATGCATTTTTCATATTAGATATAAAAAATAAGTCAGAAATACCGAAAAAAATACAATCTTTGATGTCGTATATCTCCTTAACTATTCATAAGAGGTCATGTTTGCTTGAACATTTTCGACTCGTAATCAAGGCAAGAATCCACCTCTAAAGTATTGTGGACTGGCTCTGTTGCACCCTGCGTATTCTAAATCTGTTTCTTTACTCCTTCCCATGACGTAGTATACATAGATTTTGCAGCTGGTGATTTAATATTGTATATGTTTGGATGTTCTTAGGGTGGAATTGTTGAACGTTCTATTGATGTAAATGAAGAATTTGGTGTATATTTAAGGGGGAATACCTACCTAGACATTTCGAAAAAATCGATTTTTAAATTTTTGCACTATCTTAGCGTTATAAATAATTCTAAGGATGGAATTGGTAAAATTTGCATCGTGTAAAGTGATCACTTAAATATTAAAAATGTCTGGTGAAAATTTCAAGCAAAAATTAAAAAAAATAACAAAGTTATAGCTGATAATAGTGGCATGTCTTTACTGATCACGCACCGCGCCGCACGGGGCAGCGCTACACGCAGGTAGCAGTCAATCGAGCTCTTTCATGATAGAAACGTTAGACATATTTTTGTTTTGTTTGTGATGAGTGCCTTATAGAGAGACTTATATTATGGACCTGGAATAGATGATTTTATGTAAGTTGAAAGATTTCGCGATTTATTCATTGCTCTTTTTTTAAACGCGTTTTACTCGAAACCGTGTTTTGAAAATCGGTGACCAAAATATCTCGGCAACCACTGAACCCATCAACTTAAAGTTTCTAGTGGTTATTCTATACATAATTATCTAGTATTCGTCGTATGATTTTTTTTAGTGACTTAGTTTTTTTATCGGCACAATAAACCCAAATTTTTCTCTAAAAACGCTATCTTAAATTCAAACGCCCACCATTTTGTTAAAAATCAATATTTTCAAAAACACCTACGTCAAAGGCTAAATTATAGTATCAATATTGATAATCTTTTTGTTTTTTTTTTATTCTGATGATTACAGATGAAATGGGAGTGGTCACCGCGGGGGACCGTTTTTTTTTTGGCAGTCGACGGAACCCAAGAATTTTCCGTCAATGTTGAATATTTTTTATAAATAAAAAAATCACCTTATTCTTAAAAGTGTGTACTTTCATGCAGAAATGATACCAATACGATCATTTATATAGGTTTCGTGAAAAAAATCATAAAAATTGCCTTTTTTCGCGGTTGCTAGGCATGTATTCTCCCTTAAATGTATTGTAAACTCGTATCCTTTTCACTTTTACTCGCGTTCCATTAACACCCTGGCATGCATCTACGAGTGTTTCTACTCCGATGGTCTCTGGCAGCTTGTATCTACTCTCTCCACGGCCGAACGATCAACCAGTTTCCCGATGCTGTTGTTGATGCTTGCATAACACGAACGTGATTAGCATTCAATACTCTGAGTAAACAAGTACTTCTTCCGTATGAATCAGGTGTTGGTTGTAATAATGCCTTTCGCGTTCCTGCACAACCTGTCGGGTTCCGCTTTCTCCACGTCCATGAACAAGGAGATGTATGTCTGCACTGTATTTTTATATGATAACTTAATTTAATAAAGAATAGTACACTACGAAGATCAGGTGGTCACGGAGGGGTATATAATTTCAAATAATTTTGTCACGGACCGTGTTCTATGAAGTCTCGTCGCTAAAGCTGTCTGTGTCTGAATTTCATGGTCGGTGATGGGAGTCACGTAAATAATTTAATTAATTGATTTAAATTATAGATGTCTCACAGAGACGAAGCTATTTATATGGTAAGAAAGGTATGGAAGTCTTTGGGTGTTTACAGGGCTAACGACCTATCATATGCCTGGCCTAAGTGATCAAATAAGTGTAAATAAATTAATGGTGCTCTAAATGCAATCATAGCTAGTAAGAATCTGTCAAAGGAAGCAAGACTAGCGTTACATAATGGCGTTCTAGTGCCAACCCTGATGTATGGAAGTGAAGCCTGAAATTGGCAAAAAATCTTTCTGGTCGATAGAGTGAGCAATGACCAAATTAGAAGTGAATGTAATCCTGACTGCAATGTGGTAGATAGAATAAAGAAAGGAGTGCTGAGATGGTTTGGTCGTGTATAGAGCCTCCAAATATTCGTGATTCCAAGTAATGTAATGACCAAATTAGAAATGAATGTAATCCTGGCTGCAGTGTGGTAGATAGAATAAAGAAAGGAGTATTAAGATGGTTTGGTCATGTATAGAGCCTCCAAATATTCGTGATTCCAAGTAATGTAATGACCAAATTAGAAATGAATGTAATCCTGGCTGCAGTGTGGTAGATAGAATAAAGAAAGGAGTATTAAGATGGTTTGGTCATGTATAGAGCCTCCAAATATTCGTGATTCCAAGTAATGTAATGACCAAATTAGAAATGAATGTAATCCTGGCTGCAGTGTGGTAGATAGAATAAAGAAAGGAGTATTAAGATGGTTTGGTCATGTATAGAGCCTCCAAATATTCGTGATTCCAAGTATTCGAATATCAAATAGTTAATGATAATATATTCGAATATATCCGTAACATTTTTAAGAGAGGAATAATTTACTTCGGATAATAAATACATTCTATATATTAGGTCCTTACATATGAAATTGACGTTTAGTATGGGAGAAACATAAAGCCGATTTTTTTTATTATAATATATTTATTTAATCAAAGTATGTACCATTGCTATCTATGCACTTTTGCCATCTCATAGGTAGTTCATCGATCCCTTTACTATAAAAACCATTCGGACGGGAATCAATAAAATCTTTGAAGGCGGTTTGGACTGCCCCATCGGAGTTGAATTTTTCCTTTGCAAGAAGTTATCCAAATTTCGAAAAAAATGGTAATCTGTTGGGGCAAGGTCCGGAGAGTACGGTGGATGTCTTAGACATTCCAATTGAAGCTCCTCTAATTTGGTAGCCGTCTGTTGTGCAGTGTGTAGTCTAGCGTTATCATGAAGCAGCAGTGGCCTAGAGCGATTAACCAGCCTCGGTTGTTTAGCAGCTAGCTTTTCCATCATGGTTTACAGTTGCTGACAATAGACATCTGCCGTAATCGTCTGGCCAGATTTAAGAAAGCTGTAGTGAACGACACCAGCACTAGTCCACCAAACGCTCACAAGTAACTTTTTTGGAGTCAATTTTCGCTTGGGGCATGGTTTGGCTGGTTCGGCAGGGTTTAGCCAATGCGATGAGCGCTTCCGATTATCGTACAGGATCCACTTTTCATCACAGGTAATGATTCGATTTAAAATCCCTTCATTATTGTGCCGGTTGAGTAATGCAACGTAGCAGTCAACGCGCGTTTGTTGATTTGCTTCACTCAATTCGTGAGGTACCCACCTTTCAAGCTTTTTCACCTTACCAATTTGCTTCAAGTGGATTAAAACAGTTTTATCACTAACACCGCAGCCTGCAGCTAACTCGGATGTGGTTTTCGATGGATCCGCTTCCACAATAGCCTTCAATTCTTCATTATCAACTTTGGTCTCCGGCCGTCCACGGGGCTTGTTCTGCAGGTCGAAATTTCCAGAACGAAAACGTTGGAACCAAAAACGCACTGTGTTTTCTTTTGCGGCACCGTCGCCATACACATCATTAATCCTTCGAGCCGTTTCTGCAGCACTGGTGCCACGGTGGAACTCGTACTCGTAAATAACGCGATATTTCAAGTTTTTCATTTTGTAAACTGAGTGACGCAAAGAAAAAAACAATTGAGGAAAAAACAAATGAATTATAATTTTCAAAACACAAATACATGAGTAAATAGCTGTATAAATTTGGATTTGGAATTCCTAACCAATGAGAAGATATTTGAGATCAAATTTGCCAGTACGGCAAAACGCCAATTTCATATGTAAGGACCTAATATTTAAAAAAAACACATTTGTTATAAAAAACCAAAAAAATATATATTGAAAAATAATGTTGAATTTAGAAACATAAGTTAAACAAAAAAACACAAAAAAATATTTCGATAACTGCCAAAATTTTAGATATGTTTGTATTACTTCATATCTCACACCCCACGTGCAAGTTTTTTAAAATTGTTTTGTATATAACTTCTTGTTTGTCGGCTCAAACATTGATGAAAGCTTAATTAATACTAAAGAATAATAGAAAGCCGACTTCGTCGTTGACAAAACAAAGTTTGTTAACCGTGAGTGCTTATTGTAATAAAACCATAAAGATAAGCATAAGACTTTTAAAAAAAGGCAAATGCGAAAGATGTCCGACAATTTACAGCGTTTACATCTTTGATGTCCGACTTCCATATAGCCGAAATTGCTTGCATATGACTTCCAGGGTTCGTAAACCTTTGTTTCGTTTAGAAAAATATTAAAAATATTATAATATAAATAAGAGCGAATACTTTACGAATACTTTTTAAAGTATTCGAATAACGAATACTTATAAATAGGCGAATATATTCGAGGTTCGAATATTCGGATTGGAGGCTCTAGTAATGTAGAACGTATGAGTGAGGAAAGGATGGTTAAGAAAATATATGTTGAAGGCTACAGAAATTGAAGGTAACCGCGAAAGACCTGGCACGATCAGATACTGCAAGTATTGGAGGTTGGCCCTGTTAAAACCCTCAACAACCGTAGAACATGTTGAGAAGATGTAATATGAATGTAGCCCCAGTAAAAGTGATATGTCAAGATAGAATAATATTTCACTCTATCCTTTATGCCTACCCCTGCGGAGAAACGGCGTGTGGTTAGTTAGTTACTTAAGTTATTACTTTAAAGAATTTAACGTATACGTGTAAACAATACGATTCCACCAGAAATGGCCCACACATCTATATATATTTTTTGATTTTTTTATACGGTTTTTAAATTTTTATAGCCGCTATGCTAAAGCTATCCATGTTTTTTTTGAAAATTTGTCATTCTTGTGAAACACTACATAGATATCTAGATGTCGATGATAAATGAGCCTTCCATATTTTTTTGATCAGAGCATAAAGCAATATTCTTTATATTTATGTAGATACATACATGATTCATCCAAATTATTAACATATACACACTAGAATACGCCTGATTTATTTTTATTTTTTAGAAACTAAGAATATAAATATCATAGATATAAATTTATGGTGTTTTGTAAAATAGATTCCCTATTTTTGTCGCTGTAGTGTTTTAAAGGCTATTTTTCTTATCTTTACGTTTTTTTGTTTTGTATCGATAAACTAATTTTTTAAATTATTTGCGAAGGTTGATTATCAATGTCAATAATAAATTAACTAGCAATAACATTGTGTTTCTATTGTTATATAGATATTTCATTTAAATATTATTCTATTGTTCAATATTGTTCAATATTCTATTGTTATATAGATATTTCATTTAAATATTTGGAAATCATACATCAGTAATTCAGGAATCTCACGATACAGAATTGGTTTCGAAAATTTCAAATAGTACCTATATCTGTCACAAATGGCAGAAGCATGTAGTGATTAACTCGGTCAGTTACTTTCTAGGTCTATCTATACTTATTGGCTTTGGGTCGATAGTCGAATACAGTTTTATCCTCAGAGCCGTTCTTGTTTGAACCTTTAATAGGTCACAATACCCAAGCGAATCCCAACTCTCACAACAAAAAGTTTAATCAATTTTTTTTTCATCAATCACAACACAGTTTGTAAAATTTTCAAGCTATAAATTTGTGTCTATGGTTTTCACATGTTTCCGATAAAATGAAATGTGGTGTATAAATAGAATTTCAGCTTTTTAATGTTTATAGTAAAGTGGTACTTTGTTTTGAAATAGAATTATGTGGATGTATGACTTTTTTGTTCTGGA
The DNA here is from genome assembly GCA_016648135.1 of Agrypnia vestita. Taxonomy (NCBI): domain Eukaryota; kingdom Metazoa; phylum Arthropoda; class Insecta; order Trichoptera; family Phryganeidae; genus Agrypnia; species Agrypnia vestita. The sequence continues at coordinate 486,265 of JADDOH010023421.1, forward strand.
GGTACATTTTTCAAATAGAAATACGTACTTCTTATAAGCATCAAACTATTACTTGATTTCTACTCTCAAAAATTATAATTGTTTCTGGATTAAACAACTTTACTATGTATGTTTTAATATTTACATATGTAACTTCAAAAGATCATCTGTAACAAAACATTATTTTGATAATAACTTTCGGGCAGTTACACTTATCTTTTCAATTTTTTTTTCAGCTTTTTGGAAAACATTTCACAATTTAAAGTGGGAGCTAAAGTTGTAGATTTTTATTCGTCCTTAGACGGATGTGCTGCATTAATTCTGTTCTTTATGTTACAATTTTTTGTTGTTGTGCATGTAAATTCATTATAATAACTTTTCACTTTTGGCCGTTAATAATAGTTAAGAAAAAAGCATAGATTTTTGCGTTTTCCACCGATCAAGACACCCGTTTTCGTAAAAATCTATGCTTTTAGCTTAACTATTACTACGGCTACTGATCAAACAACTGGCCATTAAGATTTAATCTTCTTCTGCCGTCTGAATCGCTTCACATCATAGGACACGTAAAAACTAATAAATGAATTACTCGTTTTCGCCTCTGCTAAAGTGCATCGGCTGGCATAGATGAATTTATTTTATTATAATTTTTTATACGATAATATCCATCACTTATATATTATTATTATCTATATTTCGTGTTCAATAAAACATTACTTATGTACGTAGAAACTGCGCCGCATTCCAAAAAAGATGGAATTTTGAATCCACGTCTCTCCGTACTTATCGGAGCATTTCCCGCGCAAACTCGTGTCACTGTCTGCCAAGGCAATTTGGCGGGAGTATTTCTTTCCATTTTGATGGGAGCATTTCCTTCTTTTCGACGTATTTTTCTTTTCGCGAGACGATGAGAAATCAGCGTTGTGTATGGCTAGGATCGGGTAGGCAATCTTCACCCCCGGAAAATGTGATTTTACCAGATTTCGCGGGCGAACGTACCTGCCGGTACCTACAGAGGTACTTAAGGAATTTGTACATTTTATTTTTATTGAACCTTCACCTACACACATACGCCAAAAAAAGAATTGAATATTTACGAAATACGTTGGACAAAGTTTCAAATGGGTTTTATAAGAATTAGTGACGAGTAAGTGTGGGTAGAGCCATTCGATTCCCTTCTACTTGATTGTCTGTTGGAGATTTGGTTTCTATCACTCCAGTGATTTCTTAACAAATAATCAGTTAAAATCGACGGAAAACATAAATGACGTTATCTCTATTTGTTTATGTTTATTATGTTTATTTTTCATTCATCAACATCCCAAATTAAATATTGTATAATTTCTATTTACATCTCAATTATAATTAGTTAAAACAAATTTTCATATCATTGTATGTTAATATTCATTAGACCATTATTCTGGGTTCTTAAATCTGAATTATGATCATTTTTGCCATCATTTCAAAAACCTTAAAAATATCCTTGTTTCTTCTATTATTATCATCATCTAAAAAACATGGAAATGTAATAGAAAAATCTCTTCCACAGTTTGCTGCCTGGGTAGATGCTGTTATCTTCGTATTCAGCCTCGAGAATGAGGCGAGCTTCAACGCTATTTACACATATTACCACAAAATGGCGCATTTGAGAAACTCCACAGAAATACCTTTCATCTTGGTTGGTACACAAGGTGAGACATTTTTTAATTACCAGACTTTTATGTTGAAATACTTTGTCACTTTTATTCTCATTATTCGCATGTTTATTTCATGTGCCTTCAACATTTAATACGAACTGTTACGGCTCAATAATTTCTTAAAGTAAGAAATGCTAAATTGATTCCCAGATTTTTATAAAACTATTAATTTTTATCTTGCAGATACTATTAGTGAAGATAGTCCTCGCGTGATAGACGATGTCAAAGCTCGAAAGCTCTCCACAGAATTGAAAAGGTGTTCTTATTACGAAACCTGTGCTACATACGGACTCAACGTAGAACGCGTATTCCAAGATGGTAAGACTTGTTTCTGTTTTGATAAAAAATATTTTATTCATGTTGTATCGGTGTAGCTGTTGCTTTAGTAAGCACAGAGTAGATACCTACCCTCCCCTCCGGTTTCCATAGATAGGGTAAGATTTTCTATGCTGGCAATATTCACAGTGTTTACATTTCTGACAGTTGGTAATATGGCGTTATAGATTTCGAGGAAAGATGTTATTCCCGTGTTTTCATATTACTATTACACGGATTTCTTGAATTAAAACATGGATAAAATCAATGTTTTTGGTGATATGTCACCTTTGCCTAACTTTAGAAGACGCAGTTCTTGTTATAATTTACAAAAGGCGGAAATAAAAGGCCGCCGAACTTCGTCGAAATTCGTTCGTTAGTATCTATTGTTTTTCTTGCATTCCTTTGTTGAATATTTTAAATACTTAGAATTATTAAAAGAAAAAGTATGCTCTCTAATCTATATGATATCAAACATCCAATCAATGATTAATTTTTTATTGTTGATTGTTATTTGGGTGATATTATTCCACACAGTACCCACAAAATATGGTTTAATTTTGTTTATTTTTATTGCAAAATCTGTTATTTCGTACTAATAGTTTGTTTGTTTTTTCAATATTCTTTACCACCATCTTAATCTTTTAACATCTTTATCATTTTTTAATTCTTTAATAATATTGTAGGTAGTTCTGAAATATTTTTGTTCAAGGTCTAAGTGATATCTTGTAATTGCTATCCAAACTGCATAGGTATCTACCTGCCTTTTGAAAATTGAAGAAAACTTCTTCTTTCTTTAATTTTCTTATCTTCATTGGCATTAAATATGTCAATGATCCCAGTAATAAACACAAATATTTTAGAATATTCATTTTTAAATTTTTAATTCCATGGACTTTATAATTCTTTATAATTTCATCACGATTTACTTGTTTCAAAATTGATCACTTATATGAAGAACAAATTGAGTTTTTAGACTGCGGTGCAACTTGATAGTATTTGTCTACAGTTTAAAATTTTTCATTTCCTTTACAGCATGCCAGAAGATAGTCCAACAGCGTCTGTCTTCATCCACTTCTTGCCTGACGCCTAGCAACTCTCGACCGTCCACTCCGCTAGGTGCTCCGCCCCCTGGGGCCCCTTTGAGAGCGCAGCCTAACGTGTCCAGTTTACATCCCTCATTCTCGCCCAACCACGCCAACTACACGCTCACCAAGGTTATCCTCGATTCTGACTTATTTCATAATGCTCGTAACATAACTTTGCGGTTTGACATTAAACTTCAAACGGTTAGACAGGAGGTACACAATTATTTTTGTTGAATTATTTATAAGCCATATTGTACAATGAAGGTAAATACTAATTAATGGTTTATTTCTGTAAACATATAGTGGTGTGTATTGATCTACTTATGCATTACTTCTTGTGATTCTGTGTTCTTCTGAAACATTGGCCTTGTTCTAGATGTCATCTAAAACGATTAACAACAATTGAATTTGATAGGTAAAAAATCAAAGAGGGGTAAAGATTGTTTCCACGTTTTTGAATGGATCTTATTTCAATTTACATACCTACTTACTCCTTATCTAGTGTTTTATATTCAACTTCACCATAATTTGTTTAAAAAGACAATTTCTCTTTTTTAAAACAATGATTCTGAATCTTAATTTATGGCACTTTTCTTCCGTAACAAAAGTCAGAAACTATTTCCTACAAATGGAATAATTTGGTCCCATTTTCATAGCACTTAATTAATAATGTAATGTAATTTAACATAATATAATTTTAAATACTATTATATTAACACACCAGTTTTAAAAAAATTTGATACCTAAATATTTTTATTTAGTTTTCAAAAAATATATATGTATTTACTATTTATATAAGCATAAACACAAAATGATCATATTTGTTTTATTCAGGATACATTATCAAGAGGACACCACACGCTTTCGGCATCTTCGAATCATCTTCACAGGACGATGGCTGGTCCCAACGATAATGCCCCGCAACAAATTGTGGATCTCCATGGATTAAATGGACCAGACCATGCGCGATGGGGACACACACTCGCCAGTCACGCCTCCACTCAGGGGCTCGTTACAATTGCAACTGAGAATAACAATATTGCGAAATTCACGGCGCCGGCCTGCTTGGACAACCTGCAATTACCAAATACTGGATTCAAAGATCCGAAAGACCTTCCGACCCCTTCGTCGACTCCGACGACAACAAGAAAAACTAGGAGAAGATCAAATCTCTTCACACCTTCCAAGAAAGGGGACGATAAGTTCAAGAACGGAGAGCTGGGATCCGGCAGAGCAATTCCAATTAAACAAGGATATTTGTACAAGAAGAGCAGTAAGGCTTTGAATAAAGAGTGGAAGAAAAAATATGTCGCTTTATGTGATGATGGGAGACTAACCTACCATCCCAGTATAAATGTAAGTTAAAATAAATATCAAATTTCAATTTAAAATATGTTTTATTTTACTTTGTAATACACACACAATATGAGTTATTAAATTACAACTATAGTTTCGAGAGGAGCAGTCCCTCTCATCATCAGGTATAGATAATAACTCATATTGTGTGTGTATTACAAAGTAAAATAAAACATATTTTAAATTATAATGTTGCACCACGAAGTATCTGCCAAATCTTTCAATGATATCAAATTTCAATATTGTTCATTCCTTTTATGGAATTTCTTGCTACACCATAAAAATTACACATGATCATTATAGTCAATGAATTTCACAATATTAATATTAATAAATATAATTATATCCATTAAAATATTACAAAAAAGAACATTTGATATCATGTTGATTGCTGTACAAAAAATTTTTATATTCCTAATTAAATTGTTTTTTCTTTCAATTACTTGATGATTAATATTTTGATAGGATTACATGGAGAATGTTCACGGTAAAGAGATTTCTCTGCAATATGTTACTGTGAAAGTACCTGGACAGAAGCCGAGAGGATCTAAATCCATAATCACCACCTTACCTGGTGGACATCAGGCATACAACAATGGTAGTAACATTCACGATGGCCTCGGCGGATTGTCATTAAATAGTGAGTATTTTAGATAATTTGTTACATTGTATAGGAATCTGTTGCCTGCAAATTTGATTTATTGCTATTTTTTTTTAATGCTGTACAGATTTAGAGTGAAAATAACCTACAGCTCTGGCTTCAGCAAGACAAATAAATGTACATCTTCAGTTTCAACTTGTACATTCTCATTGATCCAATTTTAGCAAATATTATATGTATATTAATTTGTTCATTTTGCAGGCTACCAATCGAAAGATGGCAAATCCCAAAGACTGACTGACAAGGTGCTTCTTACTGCGTACGAAGTGATGAAAGAACCTGGTAAAGGAAATCTCGCTCCTACGGGAAACCTTGTCCATGACGATCTCAGCTCTTCGAGCAGTCTCATCGTGTCCACAAATGGAGACGCAGCATCTGCAGCCCTCGGATCTAAATTGGAGACTCCGCATGTGAAGAAAAGACACAGAAGAATGAAGAGTAGTGGTTTGAAAAAGGACGGGGATGGTGATGGTAATGCTCTACAGAATTAACTTTTTTCTGTCTGATAAATGTGATTTTTGTTCATTTGAAATTCTTGTGCAATCATACTGACTTATTCTGAAAATTGCAAAGACTGATTTGCGTGATGTATATAATATATATATAATATATATATATCATATATATATATCGCATCGACATTAAATAAACAGGTCTTTTTTAAGAACACCCCGATACATATTGTGTAGGTTCAACATAACAGACTACTTTTCAAAAGTCTCATTTAAAATTGTAAAAGTCATAAACGTAAATAAATTAATTTACATGGGCATTTCGAATTTTAGGATGGTAATCACCAATATGGCGGACTGTCGTAAATCTATATCTTGTTTATTTTTGAGTATTAAGTTAACCAGCACCAAAATTACATTATTGTTTTTTTAAGAATAGATTGGATAGTCTTAGTTTAATTACTGCAATTTATTATCAGTGTTGATATATAAAAGTTTGGTGTTGAAAGTATAAATGCTTTTGAAACAATGTTGTATGTTTTACATCGATGTTGCGATCTTATTCCCATTCCCATTTTAACATTTATCTTTCATTGGCAGACCAAGAAGTGTATGAGTTCTGCATCGTATCACTGGACGGTAAACGCTGGCGTTTTGAGGCAGGAAGTTGTGATGAGCGTGATGCATGGGTGGCTGCCGTGGAGCGCCAAATCCTAGCCTCCCTGCAAGGTCCCGGGGGGGCAGAAGCTGCCATCTCCCGGCATGTGCATCTTGTTCCAGGCAATGGAACATGCGTCGACTGCGATGCTCTCGGTAAATGAGAATTATATTATACGAATATATCGAGGGTAGAAAACCAAAAGGGTGTTAGTGATTATTTCTAAATTTACAGGAGAGCAAAATAATGTTATGTCAATCTGATTTTATCCTTTTTATTATTTATAAATTAGATGTTTTGAATTAGAGAATTTTGCTATTTCAATAATTTACGATTATGAATAAATTCTTAATTACATATTAAAATCATAAATTATGTTCTTTAATTGCAGTTTCACAATAAGATTTTTTTAATTTAAAAAAAATAAATTAAAGTGTATACGATTCTAATACTAATTATAATAAATATTTTATTTCAGATCCTGATTGGGCAAGCCTGAATCTCGGTGTTTTGATGTGCATCGAGTGCTCAGGAGTGCACAGAAACCTCGGATCTCACATATCCAGAGTCAGATCACTCGAATTGGATGAGTGGCCGTGAGTAATATTTCTTCTTTAAAAAATGTCCTTTGAGCGTGGACTAACAAGGCTACAGATTCAAACATCATGAATATTTTTATACATTTATTAATTTAATAATGTTTATGTATACATATATGTATATGTCAGTGGCGTGCAGTGGGCATAGACTTAGGCTATGCTGTGACGGACTGTATACCTATATTAAAACAAAATATATTCGTATGTACCTATAAGGATATATACATTTTTTGAATTATTTTTAACTGTTTATAATGAACTATTTTGAATAGCTTCAATCCACAAAAATAACTGCACTATAAAATAAGTATTTTAAACAAGATTTTCTACATAAATAAATATTTTATATATAGGTAATATGGCAAAATTTTTCAATATATTTCGAAGACGATTTATATATAATTAAATCGGGAATAATACTAATTTCAGATGTATGTTTCTTTTCACAAAAATAAATTAAACATTTTATGATATCATCGATGGCAATGTCGTCGTAAATAATCATTATGATATGACCATTGGATATGACAAATGGTATTTACATTCACTATAGAAATGAGAAATAGACTTCTCACAAAAAGTTTTGGGTGGAATTTGTAAAAAATATCATTTCTGCAAATTCAAAAAATATGTTCTCGTTCAAGTTCTCACCTGGCATAGGGCCTCTCGAAGAAACACGCTATTCCATGAAATTGTTGTCTATTACAAAAAATTCTCAGACGTAGAGATAAGCAGTTCAGGACGAGTTTTTTCTCGACTTGACTAGATCTATGGAACAAATTTGTTGGGCGCAAACAAGTGAGATAAATTAAGAATTTACATGAAGTTAGGTACAGAAACATCGGAAATAAAACTTGTATCCGCAGGATGAGTTACGGCTAGAATTTTAAATCATCTTATTCTTAAGATTAGGATTATTTAATTAATATTTGTTTCCCACAATCTTTACTAATGCACGCCGCAGCCACTGGTATATGTAGTATGTTTTGTTCATTATTCAGGTAACAATCCTAAAATGCTATATTGTTCTTTATTCTAAGTATGTATTTTATTACAGTCCCGGCCATTTAAGTGTGATGCTGTCCATCGGTAACAGTTTGGCCAATTCAGTTTGGGAGGCCGATGTCAGGGGTCACTCTAAACCTGTACCGACATCATCTAGGGAAGAGAAAGAAAGGTGAATCATCTTATCTGTATTTTTGATGTTTATAGCGTTAAATTTGTAGTTGGACATAATTATTAATTTTAATTTATTAAGAATCTTATATAAACCACTTGGAGTAAATTTATATCTACTGGTTTTGATACCACTGTTCCTTCTTCTGGGTTATTCATAAAATTAAATTATATTGGCTTTAGTGTTTAGGCATTCCTTGATTTCTAATTTTCTTAGTTATTCAATCTAAGGCCTCTAATATTTACATGCAGAATTTCAATACTGTTTTATTTTTTAAATGTGTGGCCTGTTTGCCTTTTATGTACATCTCTGTATTACGCACATGAAAAAATATAGTTTCATATGTAAGTTTTCTGCATACAAACATCTAGTATTTACTGTAATAATCACAACTTGCACTTAGCATCCGACATCGTGTGTTGCTGGGGTTAAAATTAATCGCACACTAATTGAACAGAATGTCGGTACACTGAAGAGCACACACGCTTGCTAAATAAAACCACACGTGACTGACTACTTGTGATTTTCTTTATTAAATTATTGTTTGCAGTTTTTTGTTGTAAATTCTGATGTAAATGAGTAGTTATTCGAGAAATGATTAGTGACATGTCATTAATTAAAATCAAGGATGAAATATAAGTTCATGTTCAAATGTCACGTGGTACGTCATAATTTTTTTTCAGAATTAGAAAATTATATGACAATCCTGCGTATCTCTCATTTATCAAAATTTTTTTATAGGTGGATAAGACTGAAATACGAACGAAAAGCCTTCCTGACCCCCTCTTCTGACGATGTCGGAGGCGCCTGTCTGTCCGCCCTCAGTGGAGATCTGCCCCCCCTGCTGGAAGCCCTCGCTCGAGCTCGGGCCCCCGACGTCAATCAAAGAGTGGGAGGAAGAGCTCCTTTACATCTGGCTTGTGCAGCTGGAGATCTTCCCGTGGCACAACTTCTCATTTGGGTAAGGGTACAAAGTAACATTTTCGCACAAATTTTCTAGTACTTATAAATTCAAAGTAATATTAAATTGTGTTTTATAATTTTTATATTTCTCCATTCATCTTTTTTCTATGTAAAGTAAAGTATATAAATTAATCAAAATTATTATCATTTTATATTATTTACGGGTACAATTTTTTTCAGAACAATGCCAATCCGAATCTGCTGGATGCGGATAATATGTCTTGTCTTCAGCTGGCACGGCTGGCTGCAGCGCAGATCGGAACCTCCCCGACGCATCTAGCCTGTCATCTCCAGGTGACCTGTCCCATTCACCATGTGCAGAACAACTCAGGAGCTAACTCAACCAACAGTTCGACGGGATCAACGAAAAATCTAGGCCCACAGCCAAATTCAAATCAAAATGTCAATAAAAACCAACAGAATTATTCCTCCTCTCCCAATCAATCGACGACTTGCATCTGTTCCCTTTTAAACATGCTATCTCCTTTGAATTCCGCCAACGCTCTCATTGACTTGCTAATAGCCCTACAAAACAATTCCATTGCTAACTCAATATCTAATAACGTATTTGCTAATCAGAATATTGCCGTAGCTAGTACACCGCTGAATGTTTCTCAGAATACATTGTTTGGCGGAGGAAATGATTCCCACGGTAGCGGAACGAGTCTCAATAGTAACAATAGTGCGATAGCTGGATTTTTGATTCCAAATAACTCTAATACATTAGGTAGGCAATCCAATCAAAATAATTTAAACCTAGGGAATGGAAGGTGTCAGCCTCCCATTGGCGGTAGCGTAGTCTAATCTGAAATTAGCTAAAGAAATATATTTATTTGGTTGTGTGCGTTTTGAGTAAATTCTAAACAATCAAATGTAATTTTGATCCTTTTTCTCGGTAAAACAGTGTGGTTTGCATAAATTATACTGTGGATGTAATTCAGTATTGTAAACGCAAAAGCGAAATGAGATTTTTATTATTAGTGCAAATGTTTGGCTTATCAAATATTTTTCCATTGAGGTATTTGATTGCATGTAGTCTCACACACTCTGTATCCATAATAACATGTAAATATCACTACTGTTACCTGTGGTAGTCTGTATTATTTTATTTTTAGAGTCTATGATAATTATCAATAATTTAATTATCCTTGTAAATTGGTTACTCTATATATTATTTATTTTTACAAATATTGTTTCTAATTTATTAAATAATCTTAATTACAAAGTAAATTTCTGCATTCCAATTTAGAAATTATACATTAGTGTTAAAAAATATAGTGATATGTTTTTTTTCCTTTAGTGAGAATATTTTGTGACAAAATAATGTATGAAATAATAATGTAACAATCACTGCTTATTTACAACCTTAGCCGAGCAACAATGTATCCTGTCTGCCTTATTACCTACTTGGAATTTTGAACAATCTCCTATTTGCTAAAATATCATCTTTTTGAGATTTTTGTGAAGGTGCCTATATTATTTTTATCCCAAAAGTTTTATCCCAATTTGTATTATATTAAATGACTTTGTGCCGAATGTTTGTACTTAATCATGTGTTACGACGTCATTTTATTCCAATCAAATGTAAGTCAATTATTGTTATACATGATGAAGTCGTGTATAGTTAGTTGCTTTTGGGATAAAAAAAATTTACTAACCCTTTTACCTAAACGACTGCTAATTACTACTCAAGTAGTATTGTGATTGCGGTGTCCTTTAAGTATAAATATTACACCTTCATAGTGTAAGCAATTTAGCACTTAAATGCTTAAATTTGTATTTCGACTGACATCTCATTTCTATTGAAACAAATTTTTTGTATGCAAAGTTTTAAATTTTTTCTGAATCCGTAAGGTATCTATGTGTATCTTTTGAAAATGTTAATTCAAATTAATAAATTAAACTGTGTTGCTTGCTATCTCATTGTCTTTCGTTAAAATTAAAGATATTGTTGACATAATTAGATTTTTTTTGAATCAACAGAGCATATAAATATAACAATAAAATAAAATGTAACATTCATTTCTTGCTAATTGACATCAAAGGGATGGACAAAATCAATTTTTAATTAATCTGAATAATTTGATGAATCGTGAATATGAAATATTTTATCAAAATAGTAAAATAATACTGAAATTTTTTTTTAAATTTTTCCATTGGATTCCATTTCATCATATTTTCTAAATAGTTTTCTTCTGTGTATTTACGAGACATGATTATATAATTTTTTTATCAAACAAGGTTAGTCATGTCTGCACAGCAGTTTTTGCCACTTATTTCAGATAAAGTTATGATCATTTCTATTTGAATTATCAATACGTGTTGTGAATGTAGTTTTGTGTGATTTCAATCACATTGATAAGTATGTATTTTATATAAATTTCTGATACAGTTATCAAAACATATAATTCTTCAATCATTTCACTGTGAAAACAATCTTCTTGGTAAAGTTGATGTTGTTAATATCTTTCTTATCCGTGTTCAATTAGTGTATGTCAATTATATTGCTGGCAAAAAAATTATATTTATTTTAGACACAATTCAATGCCTGTGTTAGTTTAAATATTTGATATAATTAACATAGGAATGAACACTTGTATCAAGTTTTATTTTATTACCGCACCTTTGTACTGTCAGTTCTCATCTATATTTTTCTCTATGAAAAATGGTCTGACAATACTTTAAGAAGTGCGTAATTTAGCAACATCTTATTCAACATATCGACGGACCCTACATGTACTGTAAAATCTGCAAAAATTCTTTTTTTGTTTTACTATTTTAAACCATCCAACATACTCTGTATTTTTGGTAAATGTGAAAAGAAATTGAAATTTTCGTTAAAAGAAAAAGCAAACATAAATGAAAATTAACTTTTTTTAAACATTGAATCTGAAAATTTTTAAACATTGAAATCTGAAAATATAGAGTAAATGGGACAGTTTAAGATAGTAAAATGAAATCAAATTTTTTCAGATTCGACAGTATACATAAAGACCTTCAATATGTTCCAACTGAGTGAAAAACGGGAAAATTTCATATTTTTCAAATTAAATTGACTAGTTAGGTAACTTCCTACCTTTTGGTATCGAATTCAATTAAATTATTATTGAACACACGCGAAGTAGCTACGTACCTACCAGGAGCGTGCAAATAGAACAAGAAGTATGACTTTTTCCTAAGCATATATTATGAAAAGAAACCGAAATAAGTGATATATCTCGTAACATTCATTTGAAAAATTGGATTAGGAAAATGGATTCATGTGAGAAAATGTAATAGAAAGCAATATTTTTTCATATCCAATCAAGTGACAATGCCAGGCGACTATAAAATTGTTTTATTTAACACTAGGTCAAATTGACGAATGCACATAAGTACTTCGGTTTTTCGTATTAAATGATTTATTTAACTGTTTTATTTAACTGAAGTCCTCAACTGTTCAATTGAAATGGTTTAATTATTTTTTAGAATACGACGCGCTTCTATTTCTGTGCAGTCTTTGATATGTTCTAACATGCGCCTATCAATTATTAGTTCGAAGGCACTTCGCACATGACCCGACATCACATTTCTTTTGGAATATTCAGTAGGTCCTGCGACATCTTTGAATATTGTGTGAATGGGTAGTCTACCGCTGGACCCACTTGCTTCAAAGTCCATCCATTGTGTTCCATTGACAGCAATTAGTTCTGTTGTATTGCTTTTGGAGTCGGTGCTTGAGGAAATGCGCATTTTTTTTACCAAGACCTGGAATGTTTTCTTCTTCTGATAACTCTTCTGTCATTTCGCTGTCGAAGGATTTGGAAGTCTCGGATTCATGTTCACTTTCACTTTTAAATGCTCTTTCGGAATTGTTCTTCATCGATGTTAGAAATTTCTGCCAATAATTCCAAATACTTTCTTGATTTACTCATGATTGCTAAAAATGGGTGAAGATAAAATAAATATTATTGAAATTGTAATTGGTAATTATTAGAAAACTACAATTAGTAATTATTAGAAAATTACAAATTAAAAATTCTTACAATAAGTAGATTTTTTCTTTGCAAATATTTATACGTGTTGCTAAAATTTTAAAACTTGATATATGTCTACACACACTGACTACAATTCTAAAACTGAAGATTGTCATATGGTCAACTTTGCCAGAAATCAACTCTCGGAAGAGACCTTTTTTATTGCCCCGTAAATCATAATGCTCCAAATGCCTTATGCAGGCAGCGTATAGGTTCTTGTAATTTGTGTTTGAAACAAAAACATCGATGACATTCTTTCTTCATTGCTCTGCACAAATTATAGAAATACGATTATGTTGTTTCAAAAGTAATAATTTCACAAATGGGAGGAATTCAAAAGGGATATTCTTTAAACTACCAAATCCGTCAATTTGATGGGTGTCCATAGAGATAGGTATAAAGCAACAAGATTTTCTAATACATATAAGAGGATTTCGAATAAAAAAAAAACAGTAAATATATTTATACTGATCCATTATAAAAACTCATTAAAAGAATCAGAAAAAATTTCTGCCTTTTTAGTAAAATTTACAAATCAAATCGGAAATTTGTCAATTTGACGGTGCCGTAAACCCAGTGTTAAAATATGCTTGCTTATGGTTGAAGTAGTAGAAACTATAATTATTTTAACATTGATAATTCGGTTGACTATCGATTTCTACATATTATGCAAAATTAACAGGGTTAAACAGAGGCCTCAACCATTTGTTTTAATCCAGTGTTTATTGTATTCTGATTCAAAATTTCCCTGTATTTTTTAATTACACATTTAATCTTTTCATTGTTTCATTGTTTGTTTCTTTATTTGATTGCAATTGGGACTTATGCCAAAATACCCCATTACATTTTGTCACAATTGTATTATGAAATGAAATTTCATCAAAAATACGTTTTATAAGTCTATTTATACATGTATTATTTTTTACTGTCTTTAAATGAGCATATACTATACATATGTAATTATAGATTTTATACTCTGTACCTCTTTTATTTGGAATAGTTTGTCAGGTTTTGATTGTAACATGCGTAATGAAGTCTGCTATGAAACATTATTTTTGTTAATTTTAAATTTAATAATAACTATATGTTATCATAAGGTTGAACAGTCAGCCCCATATTAAGACACTTGTCCACACATATATTTCTACATCTACAACTACTCATCAGAATATTTGGTATATTGATACAATGTTCCCTAACTTCTTTACACGCTGCGCGGAACAAAATATTTCTGCTCTGCAATGTTTCAACTGATTGTTTTTGCACGCTACTAATAAATAAACAAAAGCCTTATTAGGTCCTGAACATCTAAATTGTTTTTAAATGAATTCACAAATTCAAAGATGTAAGTACATAGTACCTATTATGTATACTTTATAATTTATAATTTTTTGAAAATTTGTTTATTTTTTGTGAAGTGTCATTAATCTTTTGAATAAATTTGGGGAAATTTTTTTTTATTTTATCAAAATGTGTGGAGTAAATTGTGTAGCACATATATGTCATCATTTTGTGAGCCATGAAGTAGTTTACTTTTATTACTTGAACCGATTCAAATAAAGCTTTACAATGGTCAGTGTAAATGTTAACTCACTAAGAATTGATATTCTGTGTAGGTTTTTTGGTAGGTTGCCATGTAAAAGTAATCAGTTGAAATAATTTAATTTTATTATCATAATTCTGTGTGTTTCTAACTACATGATGAATTAAATAGAAAATATATTTATACGTGTTCGTAAATAGTTATGTGAATTTAAAATTGTCTAGAAAGTGAAGGTGAAAACGTTTATAGTGAGGGTTTTAAGAGTAGGCGGTTGAAAACTAGGAAACAAATACATAATATAATTCTACATTCACATTCTGCTTGTATGTGAATAGATTTTTTTTTATGTTATCATCTGTTAAAAAATGTATAATTTATTGGTTTTATTTTTATAGTTTCCTTCTGTACAGGCCAAAGAATTATTTTTCTGTATATAATATGAATTGCATATAATTTTTTTGTATATACCTGTTCATTGCTCTATATATTTGTTGATGTTCTACCTAACATGGAATAAAAATAATTTAATGTATTCATTTCTTTCATTTTATTCTATTGTACCCTTTATATTTGTAGCCTTATATGTAACTAGCAGAAAGCAACTGGTAAAAAATCTTTGGAATTGGTAAAACTAAAAGTGTAACTACGCCAATATGCTGTATAGGGGTCTAAAATATATGTACCCTACACACATCAATAAGTGTAATCACAAAATATAAAAAAAAAATTACCGCCTACAGTGCACCCTCAATTATTGTGTCCATGTCGATATTAGTTTTTTTTTGTATTTGTCCTGCTTTTTCATCAAAATTTTGGTTTAATTTTCACTCAGATGTTGAAATTTGTCCCACTTACCATACACGTCATTCCAGCGATTATTCAAAGTGTATGCATCAGCTCTCGTTTACTGATTTACATATTTATTTTCAATATTTATGAGTTTTGCGTATATTTTTTGACAGTGTATTTGCGGCATCACAATCAGTAAATCCCTGTTACATCGATTAATCATTTTATCCTAGTTAAAATGTATTTGCAATAATTTACATAATCAATTATAGGTTAATTTTTAAGAATTTAAAAAAACCACAGTATTTGTTAAAAAATAGGCAAAAATGAAGGCTGGGAATGAATAAACCATTATTTATTAGATTAACGTTGTTTCATTAACAGAATGGGACTTTAATTTTAATTTTAATTTTGAAAATAAAAGAATTTACTTTAAACACTTAATTTTAATCCACTGTTTGAGAAATAATAATTGATTAAACCTATGCGCTTTTAAAAGGGACACCCATTATCCTCAGAGGCAACATTAGAACTGACAATAAAAATAAAAACAATTTGGCTGAACAATATAATGTACTAGCTGTTCATACCCGCGTTGCACAAGTTAAGGATTAAGTTGAAAATAAATTTGTGGAGGGAAGCAAAGGTTTGATTCGAACGGTATAGATTTGAATCGAAAATATATCAGGGGGAGGAGAAAAGGTAAAAGGGGAGGGAGGAATATAGCCTATGTTACCTGTCGAGTCTTAAAGAATAAGTTGAGAATAATTTTGAGTCCGATCGGTCAAACTATAATGAAAGATTTGCGTCGAAAATATATCAGAAGGGGTAAAGGAGGAGAAGGGAAATGTTGCCTATGTTACCCGCCGAGTCTTAAAGCATAAGTTTCCAAATTTTGAATCCGATTGGTCAAACGGTACAAATTTGCATCTAAAATGTATCAGTGAAGGGGAAGGGTTAAAAGAATAGGGGGGAAATGTCGCATATATTACCTACTGAGGGCCGGTTGTTTCAAGTTGGATTAAAGTAAGCATTCTTTTAAAGCATAGATTTTTACGTTCTCAACCAATCAGACGATCCGTTTTCGTAAAAATCTGTGCTTTAATCGACCTCTTACTTTGATCGAACTTGAAACAACCGGGCCTGAGTCCTTAAGAATAAGTTTCTTAATTTTGAGTCCGATTGGACAAAAGGTGCAGATTTGCATCGAAAATATATTAGCGGAGGGGAAGGGTTAAAAGAATAGGGTAAAATGTTGCCTATGTTACCCACCGAGTCCTAAAAAATTAGTTTCCAAATTTTGAGTTTGATTGATCGAATGGTACACATTTGCATCAGGTATGTATGTATGTGTATTTATTGTCGATTTTTTATGGTATATTTTATTTTAACTATTTAATAGCTGTTCTTTTCCCTTTTCTTCTTTTTTCTTTATTACTTTAATCATTTCTCTTTTTCTTTTTCCTTTTTTATATTTTCTGTATTTGTAATTTTCAAACTATCAGACCAGGTCTTGCACTAAAAACCTGGTTACGCTGGAATAAACATTATTATTATTATTATTATATGTCAGTGGGAGGGGAAGGGGTATAAGAATAGGGGGGAAATATCGCCCATGTGACTCGCCGAGTCCTAAAGAATAAATTTCCAAATTTTGAGTCTGATCCGTCAAACGGTACAGATTTACATCGAAAATATGTGAGGGGAGGGGTAGGGGTAAAATAATAGGGGGGAAATATCATCTATGTTACCCGCTGAGTCCTAAAGAATAAGTTTTCAAATTTTGAGTCTGATCGGTCAAACGGTACAGATTTGCATCAAAAATACTTCAGGGGGAGGGGAAGGGGTATGAGAATAGGGGGGAAATGTTGCCTATGTTATCCGCCGGGTCCGAAAGTATAAGTATGCAAAATTTGAATCGAATCGGACAGGTGTGGATTTGTATAGAGAACAGACAGACAGACGTTGAGTTTTATAGGTATAGATGGGGAAAGGGGAAGGGAGGGGTAGTCATTAAGGGGGGGTAAGGTTTTTAAATATTTTTTTTTGCATTTTATTTTTAATTTTTTAAATGAATGTATAACATCGCAAGAATATTGTGTCAAAATTTCAAGTCAATCGGAGCAAAATTGACGAAATTGTGAACATTTGAGCGATATCAGACTGATTTTCTATACCTGCTCGGGCAGCTAAGAGACGCGCTCACCTGAGGACTACCGGACGTGCTATTGTATTAGAAGAGTTTTGCTTAGACAAGGACAAAAAGATGCTGATGACTAAAGCTCTTTGCTGTGTGAACATGGCATCGACGATTATGTGTAAGTATAAAATAAGTGTTGACTTTTATTTTCAATTTTACAGTGTGCAAAGCTTTAAAACGTTTTCCCCACATCTCACGTTTTCAAAGTCGGTGTCCATCATAACTTCAAAACTACTGCACCGATCCTTTTGAAATTTTGAACACTATTTCTGTACATAATTTACGAGGTAACGCTGGAGACTTTTTTTCAAATTTGTTAATAATTTTTATTTTTTAATAACAAATTAGTCGATATTTTTCGCAAAAAATCGCGTTTTTCCCTTCAAAGTGTTCCAAAAAATTGAAAAATTGAAATTTCAAAAAACCCTCCCAGCGTTACCTGGGAAAACCTATTATCTATCGAATGAATTTTGATTTTTTGATTTCAGATGATCTAGCACCAAGTTACGATGGACACCGCAATTCTACTTTTTTCCGAGACACGTCCGAATAATTGCTGCCATTGCCGTATTTTTTAATATTTCGTCTTGAAAATTTTACACAATATTCTTCAAATGTCATACTTTAATGTACCATTGGTTTTAATAAAGAGATTTTAACTGTGTTGTCACAAAAAATTCACAAAAACATGCCTTTTTTTGTACGAATTAACCTTACCCCCCCTTAATACATCAGTAATTATTTTTTAACTGTTCGAAGAATATTTTTTTTTCTGTATGAAGGCTTGAACTTTGTTGTGACATTATTATTAAAATAAAACACAAACCACTTTGTTTTCACCACTTTATTAGATTAAACAATTTACATTAATAATGGTTATTCTACTAAATTAATAGATAATTTATTACATAAAAAGATAAAACAAATTTTTTTTAAACAGTATATCGATCCCAAGTCAACAGATATAAATAAACAATGGCGTAGAATTTTATTTGTCGATAACAATTTGTCAAAAATAATAACTAAAAATATTCCTAACTTTATTCAGCCGGCCTTTTATACAAGTAACAAATTAAAAAAATACATACTAAATAACAAAGACAGTGGTAATCCTATCATGAAATCAGGAGTTTGTTGACTTAATTGTAACGATTGTGATAATTTTTATATTGGCAAAACAAAAAGAATTTTTCAAACTAGGGTTAAAGAACATATCAAAGCATTAACTAGCAGTATTGAGTCTGATTTTGCAAAACATTTAATAGAATATGACCATACATTTAATATTAACACAGGTTTAAAAATTTTACATTTCAGCTATAAGATCCCACAAAAAAATAATCTAGAAATACTTCGAATGAGGAAAAACATTAATATTAATTCTAATATATTAAATATACAGACAAAATTTTTGCATAATCTTATTTTGAATATTTTTCCACTTAACATTCCATCCTCTCCAGATGACCCATAATAAATTAACACATCTGATGCCCCCTACCCCCTCACCCACCCCTCAACCATCCTTTCACCGTAACACATTTGCTTGGTTTAACTTTTTAAATACAGTTTAGTACACAAATAATCCTGAAGAAGGGAACATTGTTCTCGAAACATGTAGATTGTTTAATCTAGTTAAGTGGTGAAAACAAAGTGATTTGTGTTTTATTTTAATTATTTTTTATTTTTAACTGCAAAGATAAACAGAATTGGTTGGATAAAAGTGGCATCTATAACGTTAAATGTAATAATTGTGACGCTATTTACATACAAGATAGATATTTAATAATAATAATAATAATAAGATATTTACATATATTATATATAGAGATATAAGTAAAAGAATGAAAGAATATCTACCAGCATTCAGGGTACTTTTGGGATACTCTGATATGGCGGACCACTGCATCACACATGATCACTTATTTGATCAAAACAATGTCGGGTTCAACATCTGGAGGCTAAAGGACACAAACTGGATGCTTTACAGGTTCTTGAAATTATTTGAGATATTAAAAAAGTAACCCATAAAAGCCAGGTTTTTATTATACTCCCTTTCTTTGTAAAATATAACAACAATTAAAGACGAATTAAAACATATAACATAACACTAAACTTACAGGAATTTAATATATTTCTAAAATATATTAAATTCTTTGAGCTTTGAAACGACACTTCATGCTTTGAAGATTAAATTCTAAAAACATTTGTCAGTCAATTTAATCAAGATTTTGATATATTTGTGAATTTTGCTGTCATCTTGAACCAATTGTCATAAATTTTCGAAATTCGTAGTGAAGTACCTATTACATATACCGACGGAGTAATTCAAATTATAAATATTCCGTGACGTCGTCAGGCCGCTGTTGGTAGTACTCAAACATTTGTATTATTTCCAATTTTAAAAAATCAATTAAATTTTCTAAAAATCCAAAATAATACTATAATTATAATTTTTTTTAACGAAAATTTGATACATCTTCTTGATCGTCGCCACGAGACTGCTTGCAAAGTTTCAGCTCGATTGGATCACGGGAAAGGGGTTTAAAATGGATCCAAAGTTTTTTCGTCAGACAAGAAGATAAGAAGACAAGCAGACGCCACGAGTTAATATAAAGGGAGTAATATAATCATGAGAAGAATTCCTTTTTCAAACACTTTTTTTTCAACATTTGTAATTGTTCTATCTTGGAAAGATAAATATCTGGGTAAAGAGTAAAATGACCGGGGCAAGCTTTTATTTTATCACTGCACAATTGCTAAATGCATCTTCTTTTATTAGGTACCTACTGAAATTTTTTTATTTTTGACAAATAACCAAATACCTAGAGAAATTTTAGATTCTATGCACATACGCTCAATTGCATAATTGACAGATTTCTTATACTGTACTGACACATTGTTGTTTACATTTTACATTTTTTTCCTGTTTTGTATTCTACATCTTTTTCAAAGAATGGAACTGGGGATAAATGCAGAATAGGGCATTGGGAGCTATCAGATACGCGAACCATAGACAATTATTCAATGATTTCTATAGATACGTGTAAAACTTCAAAGGAAAAGGCTGATTTGCCAAACTTACAAACAATTTTTAAATTGGAATTACTCGTTTAATATAAGAATGCGACATTATTTTATGGACATTTTAGGAATCAGGACATTCAATTATACCGGAAAATTTGTTAATATTTCATACAGCTCCCAACACCCTATTCTGCATTCCACCCTGGAACTGAAGCGAAACAATTGAAAACTGAAGTAAGTAGTCCTTGTAGTAGATAACTTACTTATTACTGCAGAGTAGTAATGAGTAAGTTATTATGCATATAAGAAATGTACATGATCATTCACATATATTTATAACTAGTAATTAATTTTCTTACCATCACGCAAATTGCTACAGGGGTAATCAGAGAGGAAAAGAGGTTGGTTTCTTTCCAAAAACTTAAACTCATTTACTACATCATACATCCTGCTTAATACTCTGTAAGCCCTGTTCGCTATTTGCCACTAATTCTGCATTATCTACATACAGTAAATAGCATACAAGTAGCATACAATCATGTCATTCATTTTCGCTTCTATATTCTTTCCAGTTCTTTCACACAATTATCCACTTACAAATTGAACAGCCATGGTTGACTATGCAACCCTGCTTGACATTTTTAATCATCATGGTGTAAATTATATAATTGATGGATTTGGCGATTGTATTGTAGAGATTATTATTCATAATGATAGATTATTATAGATATTCATAAATAATATTAACTTTTTTATCTCAAAAAAAAATAGAATCTCTCATCGACAGGTTAATTATAAAATTGATTAGTCAGTAGAATACTATCCATAACTTTCCTTTTACAAAGGCCCAGAAAAGTTTTTGATTTTTGGCTAGTATTTCTAAATGAAAATAACTATTTTTAAATACATATAAGAATTATGGTTAAGAAATAATTAATTTTACTTTCTACTATTTCTCTACTTAAATAAAAATAAAACAATTAAATTTTTTTTCCATTAATTTAATTTTTTTTTATTTAATAAGTGAGACATAATTATGTTTATTTATTCTTAAATACATTAATATGCATTCCAATCTATACATATAAAAGGCAATGTTCCTAGGTGTTTCTGCTATTGACCAAAAAACTACTGGCCCGATTTATGAGTTTTATGCAAATGATCCGCATAGTCCGGAAAAGGTTTAAAGCCGATTTTTTCCGATTCCTTAGGCCTCGGGTACGAAACGAGCGGCAAGCGGCAGAGCGTCAGAGCATCAAGGCGCCCGAGTAGTGAAGGAAGCCGGCCACGATATGACTAACCTCACTACTGTGCCGTCAATGTGACCCTTACTACTCGGGCGCATTGACGCTCTGACGCTCTACCGCTTGCCGCTCGTACCCGAGGCCTTAGAGTCTATGATACTCTTGAGTATGCTGCTGGACTGCCTAGTCTACTGCTACAAGTGCATCAGCTCTACTTCTTTGACATTTTTACTAACTACCTTATTCTAATAAACAGTAGATTTGCTTGAATTAGGAAGAGTAAAAAAGTCTAATAAAAAGTGCATAAATCTAAGGTGGTAAAATTAACTATAATAAAGATTGCAACATAAATAATATATATTTTATACAAATTACAAATTGGGTGTAGGTACGAGTTGACGCTATCTGTCATACTGCAATCCAGTCTGGTAGATCAAGTGCATTTTGCTGCTTCATGAAGTAGTGGCAGGGTAGTCTGTACTGCACAAGACTAATATCATCCTTATACTGGCCGAGGTTTCGGATGAGAGGATTTTCTTAGGAGTAGATAGTTTCTTAGAGTGGATTTTCTAGGAGTGGATAGTTGCAGGATTTGTGGAAGCTTGCTGACAGTTTGTGAAAGCATTAATAGTGTTCGCATCTTGTGTAGATGGTGCATTTTAACAAGGTTTGTTTTGGGTGACATGTTGTGGATGATTTTAACCCTAGAATAATAACCTTCTTGGGAATAGCACTGAAGATAACCATATGCCTCAGAGGCGCACAATACTCGATGCATACTTTTGAATGTTTATTTTTATTTGAATAAATTTTTTATACTTTATTAAGTATTTATTATTATAAAGTTTCATTCCTAATTTCTAAATTAAACAAAGTTATCATTCGCTACTTTTTTATTTTTGGTAATTATAATCACTTTTTAACTTATGTCGAAAAATAACAACAAATATCAAGTCGTTCCATAAAGGCTCCTTAAAACAAAAAAAAAATACAAAAATTAACTGTTTTTTCTCCTTACAATTAAAACACAATATAATCAGTCAGAAAAACGTTAATGAGATCAAAAATTAAAACTTACAGACATTTATGACACACGTCATTCTTGTGCTCGCCACAAAAAGTCTTTTTGAACTTTACGCAAATCATCTTAGACATTCTCTTTTTTTTACTCGCAGAAAAATTACAATATCGGCGTTTTTTTAGCCAGAAGTCATTCAGTATTACC
This sequence comes from Agrypnia vestita, assembly GCA_016648135.1. Taxonomy (NCBI): domain Eukaryota; kingdom Metazoa; phylum Arthropoda; class Insecta; order Trichoptera; family Phryganeidae; genus Agrypnia; species Agrypnia vestita. The sequence continues at coordinate 509,254 of JADDOH010023421.1, forward strand.
TGGACTTACTTCAGCAGATTGGCAATAATATTTTAAATTTTATTTCTTACATTTCTTTGCAAATTTGGGGCGTCTAGTCTTTGGTTCATCCACGGTGCAGTCAACTGATCGCTAAGTTTTTTCATATATTTTCCACGACACAAAGGTTTCTAGTTCTTCCCTTGAATATTATGGCAATAAAGAACATATTTATTAACAAAAGTCATATTTAATATGCCATAAGATATAGTCACTGGCCACCTGTTAGTTTTGCGAGAACAGGACAATGTACCTAGAACACATTTGATCAAATTAATGTGTCTACTCCACCTTTAGTCTGGTTATAAAACATCAATATTTCAGGACGATTCCTCTTCATAATCAGAAGAACTTTGTACATCTTCAGGCATAATGTCCATAAATTCCTTTTCAATGTCACTTTGCATATCGTTTTAGCTTAGATGATCTTCCAATTCACTATCAGTCTGCTGAGCATCACCAGCATCAGACTCCTCTTGTATGCCTAATAATGTTATTATTTCATCATCATCTAAGGGTATCCTAAGTTCCATGATGATTACAACATAAATGTGTTCTGATAACAAAATAAATGTTTTTCTAAGTGCCATAAAATAAAAAATACTATAAGATTGAAACTGCGCTAAAAGTTACCCAAAAGGTTGATGCCTCTCGAGCGCATCAACCTTTAAAAACTCTAAAACTATGATACTCACCGCACATTCACAGCCACCAATCGAGAGTGCTAGTGGACTGCTGAGTTGGCTGAATAGGACAAATGCGTACGTGCAGCGAATAAAAAAAGTGTTAAGCAGTGAATTGAAATATTTAAGTGAAATATGAAGACAAGTTTTACGAACAATACATACATGAATTCTAATTTAGCCTGTCTAGCCCTAAGGCCAATGAACTCAGTAAATTGTTTATATTAACACCATAAAAATCCCTTCGAAACAAAGAGTGTTTATAATAATTTGGGAACAAAGGAAATAGAGTATAAATTGTACGAAGAGGTCTAAGATGCATCACTATGTTTCTGATTTTTGCTCTGTAAAGTTCTTCACAAACAAATTTATTAATTCTCCTGTAGTGTTTAACTGATGTAAAATCCTTTTAAATATTGATACACCTGTGCGGGAAATTTAATTATCGCGAAGGTACAGTATATGAATCGGAAAAGAGGGTACAATACTGTGAAAATTAAATTATAAAACACAAATGTAATCTCATGATATTGAGAGTTTCATATCAGTTTAATAATACTTTTGTATGACATCGTTTGTACGGTATTAATTTGCATTTTTCGGGATATACATATTTGCAAATCAAATATATCAATCAGCATCTATTGACGAAACGTAATAAGCTTTTGCATGTGTCGGTAAAACAGTTGATAATTATTTTATTGTTTATCGTACTTACTTGAGGCAATAGATGTCGGTAAAATAGAATAATGTATCTGGGAGGTAGGCACGATCACTATTTTATAGGTAATAAATAAATTTTTTAAACACGAATCTTAACCTCCCTGTTAATATTTTGAGCACTGCGATGTAAGAGACGGAACACGTTATTTTTGTGCAATATTATATTATTTTTTACGATTTAATAATATTTAAAAATAAAAAACAGTATAAAAATTATTTAAGCAGCAAATATCACGCCGGTTCACGCAGGGGTAAGCAGAGAATTGTACACCCTACTTTTCTATCATGGCACACCTCTTTTACTTCGACCATCATATTCATACATCTTTCCATGTACCTACTACCTATCTACACTCTTCCATTGCTGAGGCTTTTAATATATTCTTTATCTGATCTTACCATGTCTATCGTGATTTATCTGATCGTGGCTGATCTTTCGCGGACGCCCTCTGTTCCTGCGGCAACATACACCTCTCATATTTTCTTTACCTACCATCTTTTCGATGGTAAAGATTTCGGTGGACGAAATCGATATTTAAATCGGTTATACAATAATTTTCTAGTTTATTGATGTTTACCGGTCGAGTTGCGAAAAATCAATTACCAAACACCGATCCAATTAGATACAAATCTCAAATAACGGTTATTGTGTGACCGGTTAAAATAACGACCATCATTACCTACAGAAGACCAACATTGACCAACAGAGTCAATACTAATTGATTTAAATGTTAAAGTACGCACTTAATCATTTAAATATTGACTCTGTTTTCGGAACAGAGTCCCATTCAGGAAGCAGGAAATGAAGGTATATGAAAGAAAAAAATTATTGTATCTTTATTGCTTTGTAACCATGTCCTCAATTTAACTGTAATCTCACATTTTTATTTTCTGGAAATCAATTCCTTAACCGGATATTCATTCAGATGGGGATGGAAAGATGAATGCCGGATTTCCGTCGCATCCCTATTTCAACTTATATCTACCAAACCAACCCAAATTTTATTGTAACCGATAAAATAAAAAAGACTTATTACACTCTCACTTTAATCGAAAGGCCGGCCGCACTTTGGATACGAATTATTACGTACGTATTCGTACGATTATTTTCGTACGTATCGAGCGCGCACATTGATTGCGTCTTGCGTTGGTCACGATCAATTACTTTTCGCATTTCTCCAATAACATTTGTGCCAAACGAATAATCTGTATCTCCTGGAAAACTCTATTATGGCAGACTTAAATAATGACAAATTTCATGACTATCTATCTAATAGATTCACAAATGCTGGGCAGAATCGAAGTGCAACGAGAGCTCATTACATCGGAGAAATATTTTAAAGTTTTTTTGTTCGAAGTACATAATTATACCTCACCTTCATTAAGTCAAATTATTTAACTTACAGGTATTTTTTAGTTCTTTAGAGACTCTCCGCCATAATTTGCGCTTATGGTCACGTAGTTGAATCACTTTGGTCCCACAAACATTTGTGGTCATTTGTCAAATTGACAAAATTTTCAAAATCCATCGTACGAAATCGCAAAAATTTCCAAACAAATCCGCATCGTGTCGGACGTCGCATCTATACGTGCGTACACGCACTACTAAATCGTGCACAGTGTGCGATGTTCAATACTACTTTGAAGGTCAGGAATGTACTCGCGTAGTCGTACGTATACGTACTACTCAATTTCGTACGAAAACACATCCAGTGTGCGGCCAGCGTAATACCATAAAGAATGAATTCACTGCGATGTGCATAATATTTAATATTAAAAATAAATTACAAGTGCCATGTGGAACGATTGTTGAATACATTGCAAATACAACGTGTTATTATTTAATTATCTATACTAATATACTTAAATATCATTTAAATATAAAAATGGCAACAAAATATTTGTATATTCGCCTGGCGTAACATCTCGGGATGGAAAGCAAGAAAGTGAATTCGATAGGAGGTTAGGAGCCGCAAGCTAGATAGCGCGATCCGTTTATTATCCCGTAGGTACTTAGAGAAGCGGTGCTCAGCCAGCTAAGTTGGCAGTATACAAATCAGTTTTCATACCAATCTTGACCGAAAGAACCCGCTCGAGGCTACAGGCCGCCGAGATGGGATTTCTACGAGGAATAGTAGATGTTACCAGAAGGGACAGAATCAAAATACTTAGGTACTCAAATAAGAGAATATCTCGAAGTAGAACCCTTATTGACGTTCATCGAGAAATCACAGTTACGGTGGCTGGGATATATCTTGCGAATGCCGGCAGATAGACTGCCAAAGCGGATATTCCAGGCAAGACCAGAAGGCCGAAGACCAAGGGGCCGTCCTAGGAGGAGCTGGCGGAAACAGTTAGAGTACTGCTGCCAAGCGACGTTGCTACTAAATTGGGTTGACGTGGAAAGTGAAGTCCGAGATAGGAAAAGTTAGAACCTTTTATGCGGTGCAGGGACCCCGATCCAATAGGGTAGGGGTAGAAGAAGAATAAGAAAAAGAAGAAACCTGGCATTGTGTCACTCGATTGCGTATGAAAACATTACTTTGTAAACGTATTTTATAAATGAATTAATCAACTGAGCTTTGCAATAGAACCTACTTTTCAGGTGTACAATAATGATCTAATTCGATATCAAGAGGTATGTACCCAACCACAAACAATTTGGTGCAAATTTGATAATATTTGCACGAGACATGAGATGAGAGAGAGGATAGAAGCAGAAATAATTACACGTAATCGAAAATTTTACAGCTGGATTACTGGATGATTTGCATTAAATCAGAAACTACTAGAAAGGTTTAGAAGTCAATCGATCATAGATGAGAATATGATTTTTTAAAATATTTTTTGACGGATTTCAACCATTATATATAATAATCGCTAAAAATCTACGGAAGCGTATAACTCTTACTTCCTATGTGGGGTATAAAGCAAAGGCAGCAATATCCAAAAAATTAAAAAAATGTCTTGAATGCATGTCATCGAGGATTATTAATTTAAAATGTACTGAATTATAGATTTTATGTATCTATCCTTTCAAATCATAATTCCTTTAAATTTATAGGTCATATTTCCTGTAATATCTCAAATTCAGTACTGCATCCATTTCTTGTTGATATTGCTACTTTTGGTTTATACCCCGCATTCTCGTATAGTAGATGTTTCTACAGAAAGGGAGTACCCACCCCCTCGCCCGGAAAGACGAATTAAAACATATAACATAACACTAAACTTACAGAAATTTAATATATTTCTAAAATGTCAGATGTTTTGAGATGTCAAGATTTTGATAGATTCAATTATCATCAATATAGTACCTTATGAATTTCCAGCGTCAAATGATTTAGTCAGAATCAGATTTGAGTAATGTAGAATTCTTCAAAACTAAGCAGAAATCTAAAAGAAATAAATTATTATTTGATTTTTTCCCAAAAAACCCAATTTTGCTGTCATCTGTGAACCAATTGTTTTGTAAATTTTCGAAATTCGTAGTGATGTACCTATTATACCGACGGAGTAATTCAAATTTAGAAAATATTCGCGACGTTATCGGGCCGCCGCGCCGCGCCGTTGCTAATTAAACTTTTCTAATGATTCCAATTTGAAAAAAAAAAAAAATTTCTAAAAATCCGAAATTATACTATAATTATAAATTTTTTTTAACGAAAATTTGATAGATCTTCTTGATCGTCGCCACGAGTCTGCTTGCCAAGTTTCAGCTCGACTGGATCACGGGAAAAGTGTCAAAAATCGATCCAAAGTTTTTGTTGACGGCAAGCCGGCAAGCAAGCAGACGCCACGAGTTAATATAAAGGGAATAATAAGAAAATAATTTGAATTTAGGCAAAAGAGAATATCTGAAAGGAGATATTCTACGTGGTATGAGAAATTCTGAGTTTACATTTAGCCCTCTTTACAGCACCCAAATGTGTGTTATTTATTTGGTAATTACGAAATATTGTACAAAAGCATAATTTGGTTTCATAATACATTTCATTTCAGTACGTACATAATTAAAATTTTAATATGTGTACTTATATGCGAATTTTAATATTATACTTTTGTCTTTATTTTGTAAAACAAAATTATAAATATTAAGCGAAATTTTTCGGTGGATCGTGAACAGGTAAAGTCCTCAATAACTTGAAAAGGGATGACAATGTGGGGGGGTTAGTTGAGCACCAGTTTGCTATAAAATAATGATCGGATTTTTCCCATTACATCACTTTTATTTGCATACCTCACGGGTTAAATCAAATCGTTTTCATAATTATTTTTATACCTACTACTTTTACATGTTCCAATTTCAATTTTACATTAGTTAGAATTTAATGTCCTTATTAATTATATGTATACAGGGTGTCTCATAGCTAGTAGCAAAAGTAGGGGGAGTCTTCTTCATGCAATTTTGAATAGAAAATATTCTCTATACTTTGATTGAAATGTCGACAGTTACGGAAATAAGCAACATCAAAGTCTACATTTAAATTGTTTTTTTTTTTTCAAATTTTCATGAAAATATTGGAAAATCACTACAGCAACTTACATGGAATATAAAAAAATATTCGCTTTATACAAGTCAAATAAAATAATTGAAACTTTATATTTGAAGAAATATGTTTGTAAGGTTTTTGTCATTTTATTTGACATGTATTACCTAATGAATTTTTAATATTCCAAATTAATTACTGTAATGATTTTTCAATATTTTACAGAAAAAAAGTCAGAAATTAAAAAAATTCAAACTTGGATGCTACTTAGGTATCACCGTAACTGTCGACACTTTACGCAAAGTCTAAAAAATATTTTCTATTCAAAATTTAATGTAGAAGATTCCCTTTAAGTTTTTGCTAATAGCACTAGTATTACCACTTTTAACAACTAGCTATCTAGCGCACCCTATATAAATCAAAACACATGCCTAATTCTCCTCTATAAATATTTTTTATATTTAATTTTTTTTATAAAATTGTCGGAAATTTTTATTATTTTATAATTCCTTAATGGTAATATTCTTGGTAAATGTGCAAAGGTTCTCGATAAATGAACTTTAATACAGAGTTTTGTTATAGTAGAGAATTATACATATATGTATATTTCGGCCGCGAGTTAAAACAGCGCCATCTATCGTGCCAATGTTATAGCGACAGTGACAGAGAATTGTGTATTCTGATTAATTAAAAGAAGAGTTGAAAAAATTAAATAATCACAACCACGCATCCTTCCGGGGTTAGATGTTTCACATGTGTTGTTAGCATTGTTCATGAAACGAATTGTTTTCCTTTTTGAGGGCAAACCAGAGTTATAACTACCAAACTTTTACCGGGTCTAAAACTTTCCTCGCTGCAGCGGTTTGCACGAACCACCTCCGGTCTTTTAACTAATTTAAAATTTTAACTTCTGTCCAGAGGTTAGTGGAAAATTATATTCAATTTGCAGGTAGGCAATATGTTCAAATATTCAGTTATAACGTTAGTTTTCTTCAATTTTTTTAATGTTAACTAGCAAGTTATATACAATTACATTCTTGTGTTTTTTTATGTTGTAGTTTCGATAAATACACTAGAAGATGGAAGAAAACGGACAACAAAAATTGTTTTATTAGAAATATAATGGCTTAATCTTGTGGTTCAGTGGTGAATGCTCGCCTGTCGTCCAGGCGGCCCGGGTTCGATGCAGGAATAGTCAGAAAAGCAAATATTAAAATAAAAGAATATTTGAACTGTAAAAATATTTCGATTATGCCAGTATTCTATGACGGAATTTTCTGATATCTGACGGAGGTTATTCAAATGCTATTTATGGTCAGTTCTACTTTACGATGTGATGAATGGTGAAATCGCCTAGAGGCGTACGAAATGTGGATGCATCGTAAAATGTTAAAGATATCCTGGACTGACATGACCAGTGATAATGAAGTTTTACGTAGAGCAAACACAAACGGACAGTTACTCAAAACAGTAAAGCTACGTACAATTTCATACATTGGTCATATAATGAGAGGCGAAAAGTACTCCATTCTTCAGCTCATCATGAAGGGGAAGATTGAGGGTCGCAGAGGGGTCGGAAGTACGCGGCATGGCGGCATCCCTGGCTTCGAAACATTCGAGAATGGACCGGGATAAGAAGCGTGGAAGAGCTGTTCCGCACTGCCCTGGACAGGGAAACTTTCTCCCAGATATCGCCGACGTCGGGGGGACCCGACAGGGCATACGAAGAAGAAGATACATATCTGACGCGTTACTGTGGAGGCAGAGAAAATTTACCGCACCCACGATAGAAATATTACGAAGTGTTGGAAAAAGTGACAAACCCGAGTGATGGCGACCATTGACAGTTTGAATCTACTCTTACATGTCCAAAGAAGATTCAATTTTCATTTTATTGCCGTGACCACTTTGAAATTACATCTATTCCTCACTCAGCGTGAACACGAAACCCACGCGTGTAAATGAGTAGCCGTTGGTGAAGTGCAGTTGTGCATAATTCGAATCGTTAGCGACGTTGCCAGGAAAAATAAAAAAAAAATGTGCACGTTTCATAAAACTGTTCTATTTATGAATTTTAAACATGGAATATGTTTTTCGGAAGCTTTCCGGATGAAAAGTGTCCCAAAGTTGCCATAAATATTAAGTGCGCATTTTTCGTACTGGAAAAAGTAACGAATCCGTGTGACGGTGATTTTACATTTTATAGGAGGTTCGTGATGGGGGCTGTAATATGTATTAACGTTTTTTGAAGTTTGAAAAATATAGTTTGTTGGAAAATATCAAGAAGGAAGTACGCTGAAACAACGGAACGCGATATAATTTTTTAATAAAATTCATTCATTGTTTGAGGACATAAAAACAAAATATGGTGATCTGATTACGAGATTGGGTATGGTATATTTTTAAAATTTATTTATATAATTTAAAGCATGATTATTTCAGAAGAAAATCCACAATTTCGCGAGACCGGTTTGCCAATAGTTTTTTTTGTTAAGAAGATAAATTTATTTCCATATAGCATTACCAAGATAAAACCTCCCTTATTCAGCATAAATCTTTTATTATGTATGGTATTACATATTAAAATATCCTTTGAGCATATTTATTAAATACTTTTGGTATTCCTAGTAGTGATGCCTTTGTTTGATGTAATTCTAGTACCATGTTTATGTAGCAATCGATGTTAATACGTATTTTCTTCGAGACACCTTGTTTTTAAAATTTGGAAGTACGCAGGGTTTAATGGATAAGCAAAATGGGCGTGTCACGTGATAACACGTGAGAACGACTCCTGGACGAAGCGACTGATTGAATGAACCCAAAAAAATAAACCTTATTGGTTACCGAACCCTAAAAATATTACAAAACGACGTCCTAAACGTGGCGATGATACCAAAACTGACTTGACATATTTTAAAATAACTTATACATTTTTCAAATTATTTACATTTTTCTCTGATTAAATATAAAATTTTCAAGCAAGAAATCATTTTTAAATGTCAAATTTTGATTGAAATACATAATTTAATCAATCACTCCCCGACGTGCTAAGGAATGTTGGGGGTATGAAAATGTGGCGGGGGTGACAGAGGGTGGATGTACCTACTCGTAATTCACATTTTGTCGATTTGTTAAAATTATAAACACATTATCTAGAATGTCATTTTGGTATCAAAGATTGTACGTGTGTTTTGGGGAAAATCCACCCCAATTAATGTATTTTTTCCACGGTGAGAAATAAACACGGAAAAAAGAAAATTACAAATTATGATTTAGTTAATTAATTAATTACAAATAGGAACACGTGATAAAGCGTATTCGAAGACTGTTGTATTGCATGTCTCAAAAAACTCAAGTTAATAGTGTTTGCCGGAAATTACACATATTCGTAATTATAAACACTAGCAGTTAGCAAAACTTGTTGCTAGGCCCTGAGGGCGGCTTTCTAGGCCTCTGCGCGGCCGATAGTAGCCGGTGCGTGGCTATGCTGCCCGCTACGCGGCCATAAATTTTCGCTTGCTGTTTGACAGTGTAGTCGGTTATGGTGACCACTTCATGGCTGGTAATGGCCGCTGCGCGGCCATTGATGTATATAATCAGCTGTCGGTATGGTAGATGCCAATGGCTGGCGGAACTGGCGGCTACTGCCGCTGCTAGTTGCGCGCTGTCTACCTGCCGCAAGGCCATGCTGTCAGCTATGGTAGCCGATACGCGACCGGTGATAGCTACTGCGCGGACATTGGTGTCTAATAGGTCTTATCTAAATATAATAATTTCGTTGTCAGTCGGTTCCTAACTTACTGGAATTACAACTTAAGATAATCAGAGTATGACAGGCAATCAGCGCACAGTAGGGTGTGTCACTTTTTTCAACTTTCGATTTTTCAAGTTTAATAGTTCTCAAAAGTTGCATTTTTATATGTTATTAAATGCTGTATTTACAGTTTTCCTTAATACTGGTACTTTTGGCTAGCTAAAAGGCCTTAAAATATAGAAAAAGTTGCAAAATAACGTTCCAATCAGAACGATATATTTTTTGTATTTACCAATTGTCTTAGTAATTAAATGCTTTTTTCCTAATAATAATATAGCCAGCATAAGGAAAACGCCATATTTAAGTTCATTTTGATAATCTGTTAGCTTAAATACCTACCTTGTTTCGGGTCGCGCTCCCGTTATGCGTGCCTCATTAGGTCAGACTCCAGTATTTGTTAGCTTACTTGTTTTGAACCGTCGCAAAGTTTCTACATATTATACGTAATAAATTTAAGTGTTTAATTCATTCGTGAAACGAATCACAATGGCATCGAATCCGTCAAGTTCAAAAGAAACCAGAGGTCGTACGAAATTTCGTATTTTTGAGAAATATCTCGAAAAATTCAAAAGTACTATGTTACCAACTTATGGATATGTTTAACGACATAATGAGTGGGCGCGTCATGAAATGAAACAGTCAAGTAGTTTAGAACCACAAGCAAAAGTCATCACTTCTCAAGTGGCACGAATCGTTCTTGAAGTTTGGAAAAATGCAAGCATTGTGAGCCAGCTTCTATTATCATATTGCAAACAGTATAGGCTACTATCGAAAAAATTCAACAAAGAACCAAAAAGTCAATCGTATTTAGATAAAATAGAAAACTTTATAACTAAATCAACAATTCTTTTTGACTTTGCTGCGTGCAAATGCAAAAATTATTATTCTTGTAAATGTGGAAAAAATAAAACTGTTCCGATTAAAGACCACCCATTTCTTGAAAATCGAAGAACCTTCAGATGCATAGGCATTGGAAACATAGTTAAAGGAAGAGAAAATTGAGAAAGTACAAAAAAATTCGAAAAGTTGGCTGAAGTATGTGATTGTTATGGCGTATCGCACAGAGCAGGCGCTGCTATTGCTTCGGCTACACTGAGTGTTATCAGGGAGGCATCAAATGTTGACAAATGACAACAAAATTGTAATAGAATAGGGTATACGAGAGTTTTGAAAGCTCGTGCCTCGCAAAAATCATTGTCGAGATCTTTTGTGATACCATAAATCAATTTTGAGAGCGATCATTATTACGAAATGATTTCCTGGCAGGATGAGAAACTTATACTGACTGAACTACCGCTTTTGAGCTATGTACTTATAAAGTGAAGAGCTGAGGACAGTTTTCGTCGAACGAAATGTCCGAATATTCGATTTTCCCAAGTCCCTGCCACACACAGTCAGTAGAAAGAAATCTACTGACTGTGTGTGGCAGGAAATTGTGTGGATTCCTTAAATTGACGACTGTAGCTGCAGGTTCTGTCATAGGGTAAACAGTTAGAGAAGGTTTTATTGCAGCCAAGCAGAATTTCAGGAAAATTATGCCAATGTTTAATTCTAAAAAATAACTTTTGCTGTCTTTAAAAATACTCTTTTTGGAAAATTTTGTATGTTTTATAATTTAAAAAAAAAATAATTCAGCCTAAAATTTGCAGTAAATTTTTGTTTTAGTATATTATCTATATATATTAACGAAATTAAGTAATCTGATAAAAATTATGTAGAAGAAAACGGCACTTTTATTACCTCTGAAAAATTACTAAAAACCAACATATTCAGAATATTTGGCTCTCTAGAACCAGCCAAAAGTATACTTCAATTGCAACTTTTTTTGCATTTTTGTGTAGTTATAAATGCAATGCAACTTTTGATAACTATTAAGTTTAAAAATAAAAAACTTTTTTTTTCGTCATACAAAGTGACACCCTAGCGCACAGGTTACTTTACACGCAAGGGTCGTTATTAATTATAATGTTCCTTGATTTTTCACGGGTGTACCTACGGCTAGTTTAGATATAATTGAGACAAAAGTATTTGTAACCGATTAATAAGCCAGAGCTGAGTTTTAAAATAAATATTTTCGTCAAATGCTTCTAAAACACATTAACTTGCTTTCAAATTAATTGTCAATTGTCAAATTAACACTCGCCACAAAGTGGCGCTTTTTCTTCTAATCCGGAACAAACTTTTTTCGTATTTCCCAAAACAAAACATCACATTTTAAAAATAATATTGTAGCACTAAGGCCCGGTTGTTTCAAATTCGATCAAAGTAAGCGTAGAGTTTAAACTGAAATTTTACGTTCTCCACCAATCAGACGATCCGTTTTCGTAAAAATCTATGCTTTTATCGACCGCTTACTTTGATCGAACTTGAAACAACCGGGCCTAAATTTAAAGAAAGATCTGTCAAACACAATTTCATTGTAAACCAATAATGCAAAGTCGCACAATTTTGCATTTTTGATTTCTGCTGAAATATGTAATTGATTTGGAGACAACATTCCTATAATGATATATTTGTTCTTTATGCCGTGACCTCAAATTATTAATGCTATAGAAAATATAAAATAAACGCGATAAACAGTATAAACGAAAAACGTCGACATTTCAAGCCTTTGACACATACCGCGCATGCGCAATGACAGCTAGAATATGGCTAGAATCTAGCCACCGGATTGGCCACCACCAAAATAAAAAATGGCCAAATTCACATATTATTCTAAAACACGTATATGTTCAACTAAAAGTAAACGTGTATAAATATTAAATACGTACATGCTTTTTATAAATGCACAGTAGATAATATTTAATGTTAATAATATTTCTACATATTAAATATTATCTGCAGGTATTTTAAAACAATCTGTACTTCTCGCTACTTAATACGATGTCGCAATTGGTTTTTTTCATGGCAATGGCAATGGGAATATTTGCATTACTATCGGCATTTTTAGGACAATTATGATAAGGATAATAGTTTTGCTACCCGGCTTACATTATTTTTATTATGCTTCTCTATGAGACTATACACTTGTGAAGAAACTTCTTCGAATTCCTATAAATAATTCCTTTTTTCATTATATTCCAATAACGTTTGATAACACGACACATGTTAAGCGAAATATTTTTTTATTTTAATTTTTTTATTTTTCTTTTTTAAAATAGAGATGTGCACACAGAGTACGTGTCACATCAATATTTTTACTATTTTCAAACTAAGCTAAGCGCTTGTGCTATGAAAACAGGAATAACTTGCTAGTCTGGAGTGAGGTTCAAACCCGCAACCTTTGGATCACGAGGCGAGTGTCCTAACCATAAGACCAACAAGCTACCCAATCACACACCATCTCCTTCAATATTTTTCTTATTTTTGTTTAAATAGTGATGCGAACACGGAATACGTGTCACACCAAAATATGCTAAACGCTTGAGCTATGAAAATAGAACTAGCTTGCTGGTGTCTTGGAATGCGGCTCGAACCACCGACCACCAGATCACTAGACAGGCGTCATGACAATTACACCAACAAGCTACATTTATATATGTATGTATCTACAGGATGTAACAGAACCAGTCCACAATACTTTACAGGCGGATTTCTGCCTCGACTTAAAGTCGAAAATGTTCAAGCAACCATGACCTAATATCAATAGTTATTAGGTCATGCATTTTTTCCGTATTTCTCATTTATTTTTTTGTAAAACGTTGCACTATCAACACAAGTCAAATAAAATGATAAAAACTTCCCAATTCCAATTGGAAAAATTCCAATTGGAATTTTGGCAGGTTTCTTATTATTTTATTTAACTTGTAAATTTATTCAAACGAATACATTTTTCGTCATTTTCGAATAAATTACTGAAATGAGAGTTCAACGTTTCGTAAAAAATAAGTCAGAAATATTGAAAAGAAATGCATGCTTTGATATTGAATAACTCTATCACTATGAATATTAGGCCATGATTGCTTGAACATTTTCGACTCATAATCAAGCAGGAATATACTTGTAAAGTATTGCGGACTAGCTCTCTTATACCCTGTATATTTTTTGCGAATGGATACCTTTAACGTAATTCCAAATTCTTGCCAGTCCAACTCCTATTTTATAAATAAGCATACATTTTGCCACATTATCACGAACACAATATTTCATACTTATTCATTTCATATAAAAACTAAAATGTGCTCTAACAAAAGTCGTTTCGCCTCTGCGTTATCGTAAAGGAACACAGCCCTCTAGGGTACATTTTTCAGAGTGGCAATTACATATTATGAAAATTGTGGCGCTGTATACTGAATAATTTGTGTATTTTGTTTTAAACCACTAAAAGCATGCGATGCTTTAGCCCTCGTCTGGGGATAACTTAACTGCCGTTTAAATTCATAATTTAGATGTCATAAAAACAATTGTCCATGCGTACATTCCTTTCATAAATATGAGTGAATCATAACATTCAGATTACATATTAAAAATAATTCACTCGAAGTAAAATGAGCAGTGAGCGGTTCTGGTGGGTATCTACTAATATATACGAAAGTAAAGCCTGGAATTGGCAAATAGAAAATAGTGGTCTTAAGAAGTTGCACCACCTAGCCATATAAAAAAAAGTCCTTTTTAGATATCACTATTTATATTATTTTTGATATATTATGTCATCCAATCTGAAAAAGGAAGTTTTGAAAAAAAACGTAAAAGAAAAATTAAAATTCGCATACCAAGGTAGTTTCAAGTTGCTGTAACTCAGCTAATTTTTGGAATTTTTTAATGAGTGATGACTCAAATTATTCGTAGAACTTTATAATATTGTCTATACTTCGATTTTTGTTTCTTGATTTTTAATTTTTAGTATACGTTGTACCCTGATGAAGGGACCATTTGTCCCGAAACATGTTGATATTTTTAATAAATTATGGTGAAAACAAAGTGTATTTTTATTAATTATATTAATAATGTTATTATTACCACAAAATTATTTTGCTATTAATGAAGAAATTATTTATTTCTTCTGTAACATTTGATAATAGTTAAGTTGTGCTTTTTTTTTTGAAATGCGTTTTTTTGCACTATTAATTATTTTTTACTTATTTTTTAAAATAAATAAATTTGTCCAATTATTGCTTTTCCATTATTTTATCTGTACATTGATTCGAGGGTATCAAGTCGACAGAGTGAAAGACGGCTCGTCGAGGAACAAATTCATTAACAAAAAAAAACAACAGGTGTAAGCCGTGAATAAAGTACATGAAATAAACAATATGACACTAGATAAGTCAGTCTTTAGGCTCTAGGATCTCGGAACTAAATTCTAAACCTATCATTAGTGGCCTCGCGGAACGATGGTGACTCGAAGCGAAGCGGTGCAGTGAGTGGCAGTGGCTTCGCGGTTCGACGCGAGGTATCGCGGTGGCCAGCTGCGTATGACGTGACATAGGCGGTGGCGGCAGGCGGCAGGCGGCCGCGATGCGCAGTAGGCGCTGTAATAGAATGCGGCGGAGATGTAGGCGGCGCGGCGCAGCGGGCGCAGCGCAGTAGGGGCGGGCGCCACGCCATGCGCAAGGACGGAGGCCTAGGCAACCCAGCGGCCATGGCAGGATAGCGGCCGTTAGATGGCATATGGCCGTGGTCCGGATAGCAGCGCTGTCGGACGGTGCCGCGATTGAGTTGTGGCGGCGGCCGAGCCAGCGGTGTAGTTGCGGGCGACGGGTCTATTTTTGGAAGGTCCGCAAAGTCGATTCGTCTCCCAGGCAGATGAGCCTCTAGATTCACTGCCCAGACTCATACTAGAGAGACGTTCCTCCTTCAACGGTGGACCCGAAGGCTACTCCTTCCCTGTCACTTCTCACCTTGAGTGTCTCGCTTCGTGATCTGGACTGTTGGATCAATCGCTGTTGCAGCGTAGCGGCGACCCTAATATAGCTGGCGCTGTATGTCGATCAAAGTGTGTCTGACCACTCATTGTCTCGTTTTGTAATGCACAGCCAGCTGAGTAAAAACTGTTTGGGCCTGGTTCAGTTCTCGGGTGCTGCGAGGTTAGCGGGCGGGTCGCAGGTGGCGCCAGTATCCCGTTCTCTCTGCCGCGTGTCTCGTAGATACAAGGCCACGTCGGACAAGGACGAGGGATGGTAAAGTAGGTAAGTGTAACAAAAGGAATTAACAGGAATGAATGAAAAAGAAGGAACAATGTTAATTCTGACTGACTATTTCGCATCAAAAAGTTATTAATAATTTGGTGTTACAGTTTTGACTTTGCAACGCGAGATAGGTCCAGCCCACGCAGAAAAATAATTTAGAATTCGTGACACGCGACCCATCCGGATAAAGTCGGCGCTAGACGTGTGGCGTGCGTACCTATTACCAGAATTTGAATATTTAATCCAAATTGTTTTTCGCTTTAAGTTGGGCTCAATTGAAACAAATTTCTCAATTCCCTTTACGAGATCGTGAAACTGCGTGAGGGAAAAGGGTGAATACAGTATACCTACATATATGTACAGCGTGATCCCGACATTAGGCGAAATTACACAATAAAGAATGCGCAAAGCGTTTGCAAAAGCGCAAAACCCCTGAATTTTGTAGTAAATCTTCGCTGGTTTTATATTTTCAGTATTTGCGAGCTCAAAAAAGGAACAGACATTTCTCCAAAACGATTCTTGATTCTAGGCTGAATTACACGCTGATTTTTAATAATTTATATTTCATTTTTTAATACACGCAAATTCCGGCATTTTTGGTATTCGAAACACATCAAAGGAAATTCGGAACAAAAATAGATTTATAAATTTACGCCTTCCTTTGTAAATACTAAAACATTATTTACTAATAATAACCTAATAATAATGACCTAATAAAGCTTATCAAAAATATTTTATTTTATTTATTAATTTGTATTTTTAATCATGAAATTGACACCACAGACTACCAGGGGAGTAGTTAAGATGGCATAGTACTCACTCGGTATTTAAGGACTACCGGAATTGGTATTCGGCATCTCTAAAATAAGTTTAAATGTGAAGATAAAAAAACTATTAAAAATATTCTATATACTTATGATTTTCTAAAGCGCTTTTTCTGACGCAGTTTTCAATACAAATTTAACCATCGATATGTATATTCCGTGTTTAAATCTACTTGTATATAAAAATCCACCATAGAAAACTGTGGGTTTAATCTTTTCATTACAATTTTCCGGGGTAAAAAGTTGATTACTGTACCCAAATTAACAAGAGAATATTATCACCTGAATTACTAAAAAAATGTACTTTAAAATTGTCAACGATAAACGGTAATTTAATTAAATTTTTCTTTATTGATTTTAGGTTATTTAATCATTCAAGGTTTATTTAACGTAGTTTTCACGGTAGATTATATTAAATTTTTATTTTTTATTTTTCTAAAATTTAGATTTATCTTTGTTTACAGCTTACGTAATAATATTTTAAATACATATTGCCTCGGCGATTAAATCTCGTTTGAAGAGGGAAATACTATATTTTTATACATTATACTTTCAGAAATTTACCTACTTAAATAATCTTATATATATATATATATATCTTCTTCAAGCACTGCTAAATGACTTTATGGTAACATGATTAATATAAATAACAAGAAAACTACTTCACTTGTACTAAACATTATTTGTTGAATTATCAGCATGTTTCAGGGGCAATGATCTCTTCATCAGGATACAATGCATACTAAAAATTAAGATTCTATTGCTTGACCAACTTGTAAATTGGCGGGCGGCGACTTTGGAACTAAAACCCGCCCCGCCCGCATCCGGCGGTAACCCCTCGCCCTGTCATTCAGTACAATTTTGTATTTGCTCGGGAGCTGTAACATCTTGATTACCAATATACACTGAGTTATTTTGTCCAAAACATCCTAACTAGTCCGGGATGGTGCAAGAACAATTGCCAATGAAGTATTAAAGTTTTGCGAAGCTGAAAAAGCAAATAATGGACCGATATTACCGTCTGACAGTTTGACAGTTAGAAAGGCCGCAATGACTGCATGGTTTCTTTAGTGCTGCATATTGAAATTTGCGGTTCAATACGAGATAACCTTACCTAAACTTACAGAATCATGAAGAAAGATTTATTCTTAATTTCGAACTCTAAAAGAGGCCACGAGACCCAATTACAGTAGAAACACTTCACAAAAACACTCAAATAGATGTATTGTGACTTCACCGGGAATCGAACCCAGAACCTCGGAATGAAAAGCTTGAAACATTGAAAGATTACGTTTCAGGTTAATATGAAAAGAGATAATCAATTACTTCTCTCTCTCTACTTATTACTCTCTCTACTACTGATTAATATGAGACTACAAGTCTCATATTAATCAATTCACATTAGTCTATTTTCAAATTTTATTACAAAATAAAATATTTTTTTAACGGTTGAGATATAATAATATCAAAAGAAAGAATAAATATTGGATTCACAAGAGCACACGTAAAAGACTGCGATACACTTATGCAGTGTTATCACTGCCTTAATTACGGACACACATCTCTTAGATGCCTTGAGAGCATGAAGAAGCCAAGATGCCTCCATTGTGCTGAAGAACACAAGATTCAACACTGCACAAAAAAGCAAGAGCCTCCCAAATGCTACAATTGCATGAACAGACGAGAACATAACAGTGATCACTCAGCCAACAGATCACGACCTATGCGAATTGCACAAAAAATGCTTCACATAGCTTTGAAGCGCATAAATTATGAGTTGTAACGATATTGGCCTATTCAAATAGACATTGCTGAAAAATTATACGAAAGTATCTATCTGCTAAAGTTTATAATAAAGAGAAGCTTCACAACCCGTTAAATACTCTATAATTAAATATTTGCCGGATAAGTAGGTGCGAGCGAGCTTTATTATTTCTGCACGCGGGCGTGTAAAGCAGGCTTTATGTTATTTTATTCTGATGAAGCGAGCCAATCAAAAACGGTTGTCCGCGGAACGGATTCGGCCAATAAGAGGCATTCTAAGAGATAGACCTTTACCTTTACACGTCGGTTGGAGTCAAAAATGGCGAGGAATTTAGACTATATAAGCCATACAAATTCGAGGATCGCCCTTCTTTCTTCAGCATCAACGTCGGCCGGAGGCTCTTGTGGAGAGAGGACCGAAATACCATCAGTGAGTCACAGAGGCAGCAACACTCGAAGATACAGCTAAGCATTTTCAATATTATTTATTTCTATTGCCTTTTCGTGTATTCAATTTAGAACTTTCTGGATCGTAACAAATATTGATACATGTTGTGGATTGTTTTGTTACGTATTTTGGGCCTAGGGATAATTATTACTATACGCGCTTCAGATTTAATATACAAGAAATCGTGATATTGCGACTGTGATAATTCCAGCGGGTGAATTATTGCATAACGCTTATGAAATATATAATTCTGTCGCTGTTCATATGAAAAATCATTTAAATTTGATATTCATATATTACCAAAGATATAAAGGCTTTAAAATGGAATATTTTACTGACGAAGGGTGTTTCGTGTTTGTTTGTGGGATTTAAAATTCAGAATAATTATGTATATTTAATGTCGCGAGGTTCGGAATGTACGAGAGATTCTTCAGGGCGGATGTATTCTTATGCAAACGAATGCTTTGTTATCTATACTGGCGATTGAATACACGGATTTCTATATGATTTGTATTATTTTGGGGATAATTCGGAGTATTTATGGGGTTTTGATATCACGATTGTCAGTGTGATATAAATTCAAATCGTACGAGGAATTTCCTACAAATAATATATTTTAAAAATGCATCTGGATTTTATATTTATTTTATTAAAACGTGAATGTGTGGTTTATTTGAACTCGTTACATGTTTGTATTGCGTATCATTAGGCAATCGCTTAAACACGATTTGTTCCTATCAAGTTCTTATAAAGACGTATTTCGAATTGTATATATTGTATCTATTTAGATTAAGCCGCATTTATTAATTCTAGAAAGGGTTTTCTGCTTCGAATGCAAGATATTATTTACAGGTCAGCCTGGCATATGAATAAAAATTGTTATACTACCGCCGTCTATCGAACTCAAACAAGTTGACCTTCGGTCTTCCGTAGCCGTGATAGTTTTCATATGACATTGTTTTATTCATTCAATATTAGATATTTGAAATGTTTTCTAGAACATTTTCACTATTGTGGGCAGTTCGCGGTGTGTTCAGGGGTGGTTAACCTTCGGCCTTCCGTAATCGCGATAGTTATTCATATGACATTGTTTTATTCATTCAATATTAGATATTTGAAATGTTTCCTACAACATTTTCCATTATTATGGGCAGTTCGCGGTGTGTTCAGGGGTGGTTAACCTTCGGCCTTCCGTAATCGCGATAGTTATTCATATGGCATTGTTTTATTCATTCAATATTAGATATTTGAAATGTTTTCTACAACATTTTCCATTATTGTGGGCAGTTCGCGGTTTGTTCAGGGGTAGTTAACCTTCGGTCTTCCGTGATCACGTTATTTACTTATATGACAGATTGTTTTGCTTTGTTCGTTTAATATAAGTAATATCATATTTTTATGAGTTACCGTAATTATTTATCTATATGAATTTATTATTGAGAGTGATGCAACGAATACTACCTTCACGAATACGAATATCAGGCTTACTATTCGGTGAATACGAACGCGAATGTTTCCACCAAGGTGGGGGGGGGGGAACTTGAACATACTGGTAAATATAATAACCTTGATGCAACGAATACTACTTCCACGAATACGAATATCAGGCCTACTATTCGGTGAATACGAATGCGAATATTTCCACCAAGGTGGGGGGGGAACTTGAACATACTTGTAAATATAATAACCTTGATGCAACGAATACTACCTTCATGAATACGAATATCAGGCTTACTATTCGGTGAATACGAACGCGAATATTTCCACCAAGGTGGGGGGGGGGAACTTGAACATACTTGTAAATATAATAACCTTGATGCAACGCATACTACTTTCGTGAATACGAATATCAGGCCTACTATTCGGTGAATACGAATGCGAATATTTCCACCAAGGTGGGGGGAACTTGAACATACTTGTAAATATAATAACCTTGATGCAACGAATACTACCTTCATGAATACGAATATCAGGCCTACTATTCGGTGAATACGAATGCGAATATTTCCACCAAGGTGGGGGAGAACGCAAGCATACTTGTAATTGTATTGTTTATGTCTGCTTGTGATATCACTATGCGGCGTAGATGAACTAGTTTGAAAGGGCTTATGTTCTGTATGTGCTTGGCGTAGAGGGAATAGTCTTCTTGTTTCTAGGATTCTATACAGGTTTACAGGTGCTGATATTGAAATATATATACAAGGAAAACACTATTTTGGGAACCATTAACTGGATGGCAGATATTGAAGCACACATACACACAAGGAGGACTTTATGTTAAATACATGACTGGAAAGTTGTTATTGGAAAACACAGGCGTCCAGTCGGCGGGACGCAAGCATACTTGTAATTATATTGCTTATGTCTGCACGTGATATCACTGTACGGCGTAGATGAACTAGTTTGAAGGGGTTTATGTCCTATATGTGCTCGGCGTAGAGGGAATAGTTTTCTTGTTTCCAGGATCTAATACAGTTTTACAGGCGCTGATATTGAAATGTATATACAAGGGAAGTGAAGGGCTACACAGGCGCTGGTAATTGCTCAATTTTGGAGAGGACCCGTTATATTACTTCGGTTCAGGATGCCATCTCAGAAGCAGACCAACTACAGAAATAAGATAAGAACCTTTAATATTATTTATTCTTTATTTTCTTATGTGTATCAAATGGAATGTTCGTGCTATATAATTGTCATTGTCACATGGTCACTATTCATTTCATTACGTGGGTTCAGAGTTCGACGGTAACGGACGCGGTAACAAGTTGGTACTTGTCGGGACGTGACGTCGGAATTATTTCTTAATTATCTTTAGGATACAATCGAGGTCATTATACGTGCATTCTGCATTTCAAACGTTTTACTAACATATATAAATACATATTATTGCGTTTTACAAATTGAATATGATCGCGGGAAATAGGCATTCCGTCCGGTTATGCAATATTAACTTCCAACGTAGCATAATGAGATCTTATTACCGGTGCTAGACTCTCGAGGTTAGTCACGTGATTGTTGTATAAATGGAATAGTGAAGGGGATTGAAGAATGAGATACACTCGCGATACAGGTAGTTGTATGTAACTGGGATCAAATGACGGGGTGCGTGTTCTCGGTCCAGGGGATGAACGGGACTGCGGGGACACTCTGGGTGGGTCTAAGTAGAATTGCGCAAAGCCTCCACACAGTTAAAATGTGTTCAGTCAAGCAAAGGTGAAGCATTTCGAATCGGACCAGAGCGTCGTGCCTCAAACACAGCCGGAGGGAAGAAGCCCCTACGTTCTTTCACTCCCTTGGCCCGACGAGCTCGAATTCCGGATATGAATGTTCATGAATGTCAGCTAAAAGACTCAGGTAGCCGTACCTCAATCGAAACCTTCGTTCGGGACCTCATCAACGTACGAGACAGGGCGTTCCGCATGGACGAGCAACTATGAGAAGCAAATGAAGGGGATTGAAGAAAGAGATACACTCGCGATACAGATAGTTGTATGTAACTGGGATCAAATGACGGGGTGCGTGTTCTCGGTCCAGGGGATGAACGGGACTGCGGGGACACTCTGGGTGGGTCTAAGTAGAATTGCGCAAAGCCTCCACACAGTTAAAATGTGTTCAGTCAAGCAAAGGTGAAGCATTTCGAATCGGACCAGAGCGTCGTGCCTCAAACACAGCCGGAGGGAAGAAGCCCCTACGTTCTTTCACTCCCCTTGGGCCGCATCCCCCTCCCTCCTACAGGGGGGGGGGGCATCTAGAATCCACGTTTGAACAGAAGTGGTTAGACACTTCTTAAATTTCACTTACAAAACTGTGTCTTCCATTCCCTTAGAATCTCGGGCTGTGATAATGTCAGACAAAGCTTGCCCTGAGCCTCTGTTGCGCCTAGTTGTTATGAATATATGTTTACTCTTTCCACTATATACCATGAACAGATAAATCAGGCCGAAGACCACCGATCGCGCCAGTTGTAAGCATTGTATGTATGTATGTATTCTGGAGAACCCAGCCGTTAATTTGCATTTTGAGTATTGTGTGTGTGTTTAATAAGTATAACCGTGTATTAATCGACCGTGATTTATCTAATCTGGATGACCGGCAGATCCAGTATACTACTGCATTAAAAAAAAATACGTAATAAAAATAAATATTGCGTGTTGTTGCGCAATATTAGCGCTAAGTTCCTATTATGTACCGTCGGTTGTATTATGTGGATACCAAGTTATACTTATAGCGCCCTAGGCTGTATTTCGCAAGTGGTATTTATCTATCTGAATATTCCATCGTAATCGTGACCCCGCGCTCAGCCGTGGAATCCGTCCACAGGTGCTAATATGAGACCTCGGTAACCAGGCGGCTTCGTTCTAGGCGAAAAATCTACGTAGACATATTTATGTTCGCGACGCCGCTACCGGATGCGAGGAAGTGACGGATGCGCCGCCATGAAAGGCGATTTTGTTAGTCTGTTCAATCAATCGTCGTTTTGAGTCCGGCTCATGTTGCGCGTTAATAATGTTAGGTTAGTTTCGCCTCGTATGAATACAATGGCATTTCTTCTGCTACGCTACCAAAAGTACCGGGTAACCGCGTCACATCGAGGAGTCCTAAATTACTATCACTAGACGATTACTGGCCAAATTATATGTTAGACTAAACGTAAACTTAATTCAATCACGTAAATAAATTTTAAACATAGCTTTGAGCTTGCAAAAGCAGATCTCAAATAATATATTAGACTTTTAATAAATGAACTTAAAGTAAAATCGCTTTTAGAACTTTTCTTAAAGCCTCTCTTTTAAACTTTCGATTTAAACTTCTTCAAAAAAAAAGCTTCACCCCAAAATACACCCTCTACAATGGGGCAAACGTTACAACACGTTGGGTGAAATTTATCTCAACTCTAGTTTCAAGATGAGAAATCCCTCTCATCAACAAGTGTAAATTATATACAAATTTTTTAACACTAACTAAATACAGAAATTTTTCGTCATCTTAATCGAGTGGAGCAGCTGGTTACGAATAATTTTTTTGGGCTTTAACGGGAAGATATGTAGGATCGGAGATATTTTTTGGAACGTGATATTGTTTATGAGTGTTTTCTGTGAATTTAATTTCTTCTCTTGTCCACTGGTTTTGTGCAGTTTTTAGGGCTTTTTCAGCCGATTTACTAGTGTTTTTAATTAACGGAGTTAAATTACACCGGATAAATTTGAAAATATAATTGAAATTATAATATTAAAAAAGAATTGAAAATATAAATTTGAAAATATGATTGTGATAAATTTAACTCAATGCGTGTGTATTACGAGGTTCAATTTAGTATAAATCAAATTGTTGCACCACAAAGTAAGTGCGATATCAATCAATAATAAATTTCACACGTTTACTTTTAAACTATGTCTTATACATACAAAGGAGATGCGGAGTTTTTTTTTATTATTTCAAAACTGAATGTTTTTTAAATGCCGCTGCGTTCAGTACAAAACTGCGAGGAACCTTCGCGCGGATAATAATTGATGACATGAAGTAAGGCTGTTGTGTGAAGAACCCGCCATCGCGGTTTATCTTGGCTTCTCAGGGCCATTCTGCAAGATGAACGACGGCATAAAGGGATACGGAAGTCGGCATTATTACTCCAAGGGGAGTCGGAGCAGTGAACCGAGAAGAAAGATTTGGAGATAAGGCGAACAAAGTGAGAGTACAGGTGGGGCAGGGAGAACTGCTGAAACATGCACTCGACAGAATAATCTGATAGAGAAAACGTTTTTCATTCCACCGATTTTCAAGAATATTAACAAAAATTCATTTTTTTAAAGTATGAGAGCTTCTATGACTTATTTTGTAATATTTTTTGCAGATTTTCATCAGGTCGTTAATAACTGGATAGACCCTTATGTATTTCGTATTCTATAATATTTATTACATATTTCGTAATTTTAAGTAGTTAAGATGGCGAAATTGGTATTGCAATTTATTCTCCGGCCAGGACTGCCCATGGAAACCATTTTTTTCCTTTTCTTCAAAAATAGCAAAATAATTTTGTGGTGACATTATTAATAAAAATGAACTATGTTTTCACCACTTTTGTGTTGAAACGTGTTAATATTTTTCAATACAAAAGTGGTAAAAACAAAGTCCATTTTTATTAATTATATAAATATTTTTTTAATAGATACGTTTTACTGTTAGATACATCTTTTGATGTGATTAATCTTGATTGGTTTTAAACTAACAATAACTTCAATATTTATGATTTCGTATATATTACGCATGTAATTAATATATGCGACGAAAGATTATTTTTGTTCTTCTAATTGTATATATATATATTGTAAATATATATATTTCTATGGAAATATGTTATGACACAGGTCGATATTTAAAATAAATTAAATTTTAATAAATATTATTATTAAGTTCTACGGGTTAAGTATTTTTATGTGTTACAGCTGTTTCGGCTTGTAAGGCCATTATCAAACAGTGGATATACCACGTACAAACGACTTATTTATGCAATTTTAAGTTACCCCTTCCCATTTAGAGTAATTAGATATTTGTGGTGAAGCCCTGTAGTAATGTACGTTTTTTCCCGGGCACTTATCATTAAAGGTGCCTAGGTTAACGTTATGCTTAATTATCAAAATTCCCCGTTTTCTGCAAGTGTTATTTATAAATATTATTTTAATTTATGTCCTTGATTATTGGTTTTTTAAAAAATATTTAGAAGTGGAGAGAAGATCATTTTTTGTTGATTATTTAAAAGTTTAATATTTGGATCCTTTTTATATTTATTTATTTCTAGTTGCTCAAGTAAATTCATCCTAAAACCTTTTGTTTCTATATGTAAAGGTTTTGGTTCGTTATCACCTTGTGGGACGTGGTTTTCATTTAATAAAAGGGCCGCAAATTTTGACTCTAAATTTTTATTTTTATAGCAGCGCATGTGTTCCGCGAATCTAGTTAAAAAAGACCTTCCCGTTTGTCCTATATATGTGGCATTGCAATCTTTATGATTACATGTTAATTTGTATATACCACTGTTTTCTAATTTAGGTGTTTTGCTTTTAGAGTTTTTGAGGTTTGTTCCTATATTGTTATTGGTTCTAAAGGCTATTTTTAAATCACACTTTTTAATTTCATTAGCTATTTTTACTGAAGTTGGGCCGAAAAATTCTATGCATGCGTATTTATTATTATTATTTTTCTGATTAGGGTATATGAGATTAATTTTATTTTTGTATTTTTTGTTTCTTATCATTTTTTCTGTCACTTATTCTATAGCCGTTATTAGTTGCAATTTTTTTGATAATTTCTATTTCGTCTGTATATGCTTTTTTACTTAGGGGAATACTGACGAGTCTATGCACCATAGAGTGGTAAGCGGATAATTTATGCGACCATGGGTGTGCTGATTTTACATTAATTGTTGTATCAGTGAACGTTGGTTTCCTAAATATTTCGAAAGTATGTTTATTATTGTATTTACCGATTGTTAGATCTAGAAAATTTATTTTAGATTCAATTTCATGTTCTACCGTGAAGCTAATCTTTTTGTTAATAGTATTAATCCATTTAGTAAATATGTCTAGTTGTCTGTTGGTGCCCTTCCAACATAAAAGAATATCATCTACATATCTAACATAATATATAATATGTTTAGCTAATGGAGATTCGAGGATTATGTTTTCTACGTGGTCCATAAATATTTCCGCTAGAAGTGGGCTCAGCGGTGATCCCATGGGAAGACCATCCTTTTGTTGAAAGTAAGTTCCATTAAAAAGGAAATAATTTGTTTCAACGCAGATTTTAATGAGTTCTAATAATTCTTTTCTAATTACAGGATTGATATTGGATTTTTCAAGAATATTTTCAATGATTGTAAGGCATTCTTTAATAGGTATATTACTAAAAAGGCTTTTAACATCTAAAGAGAGAAATTGACAATTATGTGGAAGATTAATGTTTTTAATTTTATTTACGAGTTCTATAGAATTTTTGTTTTATTTGCAAAATAAATAAATAAAAATTAGGAAGCGCGTACTCACGTACGCGCGGTAAAAGTTATACTTCTTTGGCGTGATTGTGATAATTGATATTTACATATTAAAAATGTGTATTAATACAATAACACACAATAACACATTAATTAAATTTAAATTATTAATATTTGTAATACAAATGTAACTATTGGTTTGTGATAGCTAAAAAATATATAAATGTCTTCGAATCGATGTCTCACGACAATTCGATTATCGATGCGACGAATCAAAAAACATGTGCATTTTAAAAAACAATTCAAGTGCCTACCCACTTCAATATTTTGTCGATTTTGCTCGATAAGTATTTTAATTTTTTTTATAGATGGTAGCAGTGTGCCGCCATACATTTTGTATGAAAACTTTATATACATATTTTAAAATAATCGTATAAAGTACATTAAATTTGAGGATTTACTCAATAAGGGTAGTTACATTAATTTAACATAAAGTGAGGATTTATCGGATGGTTTCGAAGATATAAGTCAAAATATATCAAAGTCACAATATCTGAAATATAATAGCAAAATAATTCAATATATATAATGTTTGTTTTATGTTTCTACGCGACACAGACAGATAAACGGATATAAATATACCATGAATATTTTCATTAATTCAAGAAAAACTACAAAAATAGACCTCCTATTTCCAAAATATTATACAGAATGTCTCGTAGGTAGTAGCAAAAACTTTTGAGAAGTCTTTTTCAATCAATTTGGAATAGAAAATATTATTAACTTTGGGTGAAATTGCGATAGTTACGAAGACAAGCGAAATAATTTATTTTTTTTCATTAATTTTTTGCAGAAATTTGAAAAACATATATTTTTATAAGGTTTTTGTTATTTTCGACTTGTAATATTAGATTTATAGTATATGTTTTACAGAAAATATGTCAGAAATATTAATAAAAAAACGTGTAATATTTGATATCGCATATCTCCGCAACTGTCTACATTTACTGTCTACTGTAAAAATGTACCGATATGTAAGAGTATCGTCATTTTTGATGGGTTACAGCTAATACGATAATAAAAAATAATTAACATATTAAGAGCGATTGAAGATCTATAACAATTATTCAAGAGTCGCTGAGATGCTGTGGTGTGTTTGTTAAAGAAAATAATAATAATAATAGAGATGTCCGCAAAAGTCACAATCAGGTAAAACATATCTAACAGAAACATCAACAATTGATGGACATATGAAAGTGGATTGTAAAAAGTGAACAGGATAGTGATATGTTAGGATAAAAGAGTGAGAGAAGAATAATGGGTTGATAATTTTTTTTAAATGTTCAAGTTCAAGAAATTCATTTTTAATATTTAAAAAAATGAGGGTAAACAACACTGTTTTATTCCACTATATTTATTTTGAATTGTTAGAACGTTTTCGGGATTTCTCCCATTGTCAACAACAATGGGATCAGTTGTAAACGTGTTGTTATTGACAATGGGAGAAATCCCGAAAACGTTCTAACAATTCAAAATAAATATAGTGGAATAAAACAGTGTTGTTTACCCTCATTTTTAAATTTTTATTTTTATTTTAGCTGTTTAAATAATGTTTTAATTTAATGCATTTCGTAAGAAACGTAATTATTATGCCTCGGGCATCCGACGGCAATCCGCTAGCAGCCTTTGCCGTGAACATTTATCAGTTCGCGACCATTACTTCGCGTAATAACTTCCAGCGCCAGTAAGACGTGACATAAAATACGCCTTTTTTAATTGGTCATATGTATAAATCGTTATTTTCTCGCGTTTTCCTTTACAGTTGAACGAATGTATAAAACTATTTTATTTGTTAAAGTTCACGTAGTGTCTTAGTATTTGCTGTCTTGGTTTTCATTATTTTGTGTATTTTTGTTCTATTACGTTGGTGTTGATAAGTATTGCTGTATCCTTTTGCTTTTTACTTTGTTATTTTACATTTATTACTATGAGGAACATGTGAGGAACACCAGAATAAGAAAGGTATGTATATAAGGTATACCAGAAAAGAGACTGATGACATTGTACGATGGAATAGCCAGCGAAGGATATACTGGCATTTTGATGGTCAAGAAAAAGAACAGCTTCATGCACTGTATAGTTAGCTTCCCAAAAGATCGTCCCAAAAAAAGCTTGCTGTAAATCAACCTTACAAGAGGCGGTGTCCTCTGGAAAACAAACCACATAGGTCTATTAAAAGCAAAAGAAGAAGACATTTATTACGTTTTGCAAAAATTGCATTTGACTCGCATTTAGTATTTTAAATAACATTAAAAAAAAAAAATCACTTGAAGATACATGAAGTCAATTTCCCATAAAGGGGAGTATATAATATAATAATACATGCTACCTAGTCAGCTTTATCATCATCTTCACATAGCTATAATCCAATGCAGACTTTTGCCTTATCATATAGTTGGTTTTTCTCGTTATTGCCGTGTCTCCTCACAAGTAATTAATACTCCAATCTTGAATACAAAATTTTCACAATAGGTATACAACGGTATTCTGAAAATAAAAAGATTTTTATTTCGCGAATTGTTAAGCTTATCATTTTAGTGTTTAGTTTGTGTGAGATTTTAGTGGCTTCTAACACGATTGTCTTCTATCTATCTGGTTTGCCTGGTCATGCCAAGGCTTCCGCAGGCGTCCTCTTTTTCTGGTACAATCAACACAGGCTCCGTATACTTATTTATTTATTTATTATAACCTTTATTACACACAGTCCTACACTATTTATAAATACAGTCCTTATAGCCTTTTTATCCAATAACTATAAATGCAGGCTTATATTCTACAATATATTAAATAAAAGATTATATTATTGATTAAAAACGAAAAATTAAGAATTTAAAAAAAATACAGAACGGCTAAAATATCCTAACTAATTATACTACCTACTCTTTCAATAGAGCATCTTAATTATTACACTAATATTTATGAATTGAACCATGGAAAATATAGTCAAAATATGTGCGTTAACATAATAATTTATTTCGTCTGGCTTGTCTTTCTCTTCTCATTCATTTATTCATTATGATAATCTATGTTCTTTTCAACTTTCATTTTCAACTAAGGTCGGCTTGAGATTCCCTTCTTGTTAATTCTTACTCCATGGTTTATTTATTAAATTGGTTAGATGGTCAAACTAGTATGAAGAATGTTCTTAAGAAATCTAACGATTTTGTAAGAACCTACAAATTGTAATTTTCCACAAACGAAAAAACAACCTGTGGTAGATTCGCCGAACCACGACGCAGAAACCGCAATTAATCCTCATTCATCTCTTGAATTCTCTACATAAAAATTAATAAAAACAGAATATAAAAAAAGAATAATGGCGGGCGTAAAACGCCTCTTTATGGCTATTAAAATATAATTTCAGCGAGATCGTCCTTTGAGACATTGCTCCATTAAAATTCCTTTGTTTCGCAGGACAATAAAATCCCAGCATTTTTAGGTGAAATATTTGGAGCACGAGTGGAAACATAATGATATAAATATCTCCACTTAAAGGACTAAGAACAAAAGATTTTCCCGAGTGGGCCTATCTAAAGTGTTTTGGTTGGGTTGACACAAAGCTGAGTATTGCTGGTTCTATACGAAGATTTTCAAGCTTACTAATTTGTGAGTCACGCTTTTCAACTTACTTCCTAAGATTTTTCAGAAGATTTTTTTTTGTTTTTTTTTTAAATATTAACAAAATCATTGTAATAGAAAAAATATAGTAATAAAGGACGACATAAATGTAATAAAATTGTTTTTTTTTCTTACTTTACTTAAAAAATTTTAACTTTGTACTTAAAATTTCTTTTCTTGCTTTTGTTTTTTATCTCTCCTGTTTATAAAATAAATAATATTTAGTAAAAGTGTAACATTAAATTGTAAAAATGTACCTGCAGACAAACGTCTTTTTAGACGTTTTATGGGACTAGAAATATTACAAAAATGTATTGAGAATAAATAGATAAATAAAAAAAAGCACCTAGCACAAATTAAGTGAACAAAATTTTAAAACGCAAAAAATATTTCATGTGTCTATTCTAATACATTGTGTAATGTTAAAACCAAGAAAATTATGGGTATTTACTCACTTTTTATTGGTAAAACAGCCCATAAATAGGGTTGAATGAAAGTTTTTGGTTAAGAGCAAACCGCCCCCCATTGTAGAACCTCTTTGTGTTTGACCTCTGGAGTGTTATTTTGGTACAATACAAAGGGGAGTGGGAGAAGGTGTTTAGAAAGGGTGAGACACAGGATTAATGTGATTGGGTAAAAATAGTTCCACTCCTAAACTATTTAACATGTGCTAGTGTCTGGCAATGGCAAGAAATAACAAAATGTTGCTTTAACTCTAAAAATTATTAACGAAATAATATCCCATTTATAAATTGTCCTACTATATTGAAAAAATATTTCATTAAATATTTGATATAAATTGAGAAACAATTAGGGGAGTAGTCTAAATTATTTAATGGACTGACTAAGATGCACTACGATATGACAGCTCCTCGGCAATGGAAGTGGCTTGGACAAGTCTTGCGAATGCCGGACGAATAATTACCAATACTTACTACCAAAGGTGATAGGTGGGCAAAGTAGACTATTTTAGGATATACATCAACACGTAATTTTTGAAGACAGATTGTGCCTTGGTTGGTGGATCTAGTACTGAAACGTTGCAAGACAGAGGAATATAGAAGCGTCTTGTTGAGGCCCACGACCCAAAATCAGTCCCTACGATTGGGGAATCGAAATTCTTGTACTAATGTAGGTAAAATCACCAGATCAATCGTTCCTAAAATCAGCATTAGATACATTTTTATATATTTTTTCGTTTACTGGGAAATAGCTTGCCAACAATTTCTCGTCTACGTCTACATATTTTCTCGCAAGGAAATTTTCTCCCAAACAATTGCTGGCCACCAGATAACCGTACCTTACCTAACCACACCTAACCTAATATTTATGTAAATGTTAGGTTGGGTTTTCTAAATGCTAGGTAAGTTGTTCTTAATCTATACTCCTATAAAAAAAAATCTAAACATCCTGTCACGCAATTGGTGAACAACTTTGGGAGAGCAATTGTTGGCGAGCAATTTCCCGAAAACCGTATTCTTGATATTTACAATACACTCTTGATATTCACAAATAATGATAGCAATTCTTGTTCAAGCAATGATTAAACGCTCGTGGCTTGGATGTTGCTTCGGGAATTTCAAAACGATTCTCTATATAATTATGTCAGTCCACGCTAAGCTCAATGACACTGTTCTCAAAGTCTTAAAAGCAAGTTATTCCGATGGCTAGTTATCAATAATATAATTTTTTAACATTGAAATTATTATTTGTCGGTGCATAATTTTATTTTAACATTATTTTGTTCAAAATTCTTCACCTACTTAAATATAAATATCATATCATACATATCTGATTAATATTTGGTATTTTTAGATTTTTTAAATATATGTAACAATTAATGTTAGATATATGTGTTGCGCAAGCAGAAAGCTAGGCGTTGGAACTTTGGCTCAGGGATACAATCCCTCATTAATATATTCGCTCATTCGTCATTTTTCCAAAATCAACACACCCAGAAACTTCAAATGTGGATGCAACGTGCGGATTGTAAGTCAACTACTTGGATTTATTAATAAAGCAGGGATACGGCACTAACGCTTCATAAACATCAAAGTTACACCAATATTTTGCCTACCATTACACATTGTGCATTCTTGTCAGAAATTTCAAAACCCGCAAAGATAAAGGTCTCTAGTAAAAAATCTCATGAAAAAACTCACTGGTGTCATTATATGTGTTTGAAATAATAGTCTAGTAAGTTTACATATTCTATTTGCATAGGTTAGCGTTATCATAACAGGCACGCCTTGACCGCCATCATTTATCATTGAACACTTGACATGATGAATATCATATATAATGTACCTATATTAATATTATTTTCAAAGTATCAGTTTGTGTCACACACATAACAAGTTTCTTCTTTCAATGTGTCCAAATATTTAGCTAATATTTTCGTCATATTTCATTTCTTATAGGCACATAAGCGTACATACCTACATAAGTCAAATGTTTTAGGAAATTGTAATAATTTTGTTATCCTGAAAATAAGGGGGATTACATTTCGCAAAGTACGTTGACCTCTCACTTCTTTTGACTTAATGCTTTAGGACCTCTGAATACAAACCGTGGTGGGCGAGGATTAGTTCGGTGGTTCCACTATGCAGATCGACTCGATATTCTGTTCGGAATCGACAAATGTGTATTCGGACGTCACACTCTAATCCCTGGATAAAAGTTTAGAGTTCGAATGTACCTACTTACGCCGGGATAATATTTCCGGATTCAAAAGTACTAATCCCGGAATGTTTGACGATCGTAAATTGGACGATCCCGAGATAGGATTCTCCAGTTAATTCCCCAGTCACGAATACCAGTGGTAAGAATTACGAATTTGTACGTATCAAACAGTCTCTTCAGAATCCTTTCAACTAACCATGCTCCAACAAGAAAATCCGAGATAATCCGAAGAGGAAACAGAAACGCAATTACAGAATTACACTTTCAAAGTACTTTTCGGAAATTCGTATATTTGTTTATTTTTTTGTAGACCGCGGTGGTATGCGTACTACGTAGAGCAATAAATATTTAAAAAATTATCTATGATATTTAATATTCTATTAAATATCATTGAAAATTTTGCAGCTCATATTCACAGCTCTTAAGACAATATAAAACATATTTTAAATATTTATTACAAAAATGTTAGTTTCTCAGATTTAATGAAACTTATAATAAACATTAAAATTATTTTTTAAATCAATTTGACATTTGAATATTGGAAATGAATAAAACACTTAGTGCCAAAAATATGTTTTTTAAGATAAGTATACAGATTAGTAGGTACCTACCAGTGGCGTGGAGTGAGAATGAGAAGCATAACATTTACCTAGGCATATATTTTGAAAAGAAACTGAAATAAGAGATATATCTCCTAAAATTACAATCAAATTAATTAACTTTTTATGATAGACCTTTATATTTCATAATATATTGCCAGATAAATATTTTTTTCCCAATACCTTATGTTTAAATAAAAGTCATGCTTTTTGTTCTCGTTGCATGCCCATGATAGGTACTATAATACATTAAATAATATAATTTAATTCATTAAACTCTGTTGAATTCCTAGTTATATGAAAATGAATTTCGCATAAGTATTAAATTTTGCGTCATTTTTTTATGAATAAGGCACTAAACGACATGTGTATTTTATAGTTTTTTAGTATTAAAACTAGCTGTAACCCTTAAAAAATGACGGAACATTGGTTTGATTCTTTGCTAAGCCCTAGTATCCAAAGTATCTTTTTGGCGGTCCACAGAGAGGCGGCCGTAGCAACATTCTTAGAGCGGCCGGTTCGGTTTTGCTGGCCCGGGGTTCAAGCCCCATCTCCGGCCGTATAATTTGTTTTTTTAGCCGTGAATTTGAACGAACTTACGGACGTTACACGTAGTTACGGACGGCTAGACAGACAGACAGACGGATGGACGGACAGACGGACACACAAAGAAATGATCATGTTTGATGATTTATTTAATAATTGTTACCGGCGTGTAGTAATGTTAAAAATATTCGTGAAAAGAAAAATGGTATATAAAGAGCGAAGAAGAGTATATTCGCTTTTTAACTTGTATCTTAAAATGAACATTCTGGAACTAAGTCCTTTATTCATTTTCAGTATTAATTTATTAACAAAAAATAAAGATTTTTTAATTTATGATTATTTTTTATCCCCATTACAATGGAAATGGTGCCTTCTCAAAATGGTCACTTTAATGAATTCAATTAGTTGTAAATAACGTAAGTTATAAATTTGATTTAAAGAAAATTTTAGAAATCATTAGGATTATATTAATTGATAATATAATAATGCTTATAACATGTCTCTGTGTACACTCAAATTATAAGTGAAAGTATATTTCTCTTTGTATTTCGTAAGTCAGATAATTCTTCAACTCTTTTCCCAAAAATTTACGGAAAATTCTAGAATCCCTAATGCCGGTATCTTGTGAGAGGATTTTTCCAGATTCTGAAATATGTGTTGTTATATATTATTTAGTACAAAATAATGCGTATAATATATAATATATAATATATAATATATAATAAAATAATACAAAATAATACAAAAACGATTTTGTTTCATACATGCAATACATCTTTGTACGCCCCGCCTTAACTCGATTATAGATCTAGCTGTAGTGATCTATATCACACGTAGATTTTTAGAACACTGTTTGGATCGTCCTAGAACTTTCGCGAACCTTCTAGAACATTCTCCTTCCCGAACTTTCAAGAAATTAGAATGTACCGGAACCTTCTAGACACATCGACACATTCCGCCACTCAGTTGAGAACCTTATAGAACTTTCGGGAATTTTCTAGAACCTTCTCCTTGCAGAACTTTCTACAGCAGGTTTTTCCGGAACCTTCTAGACTCACCGACATAGTCAGCACGCCTATTTTGAAACAATCTGAAGCATGTGCGGCCTTCCCATAACAAAACAAAGCGCTAGAAAACAAATTTTCATCACCCACTCCAACCCACGCACAGCCACCCGCACCAAACTCGCATATTTTCGATGTGACACCAAGGGCTATCCACCACTATAACCACCGGTGGGTGGTTGTGGCTAGTTGTGGAGGGAAGTTGGCGGGTAGGGTTTCTTTTTATATATGTATATTGATTTTATTTTGTTTTGGTGTAAAAAGATTCTAAATCGTACGATCCATAACATTCCTTATCCCCCCCACCCGCAAAACTCAAAATGAATATTTACTTATTTTTTAGTCTAGTTTCGTGACTTTATTTGTAGATCCTAATAAAAATTAATTACACGAGTATACTTGAATTAAAACAATTTAAAATATAAACAAAACAAGATAATATTCGTATTGTTGACTTTCAAACAAGTCCGTTTATAATTGACTATGATCAATATTTTCAAACGTATTTTTCAATGCTACGTAAATATGTTTGAAAATTCCATTAACGTAATTGAAAAACGTATTTAATGTGTATGCCCGCTCGTTACACGATCCAGTAAAATCTCATCTTAACGTTCAACAAAATAAATTTCTGAATAGGTACTCGTAGGCTTCGCGGGCAGAATATTTGAAAGACGCCATGAAAACTGATGACGCCAGAACATCGCGTGACGTCACAGAGGCTTTCAAGGAGAAGGCGTGAAAATTAGGCAACGGGAGGAGAGGGGAGAAGAAGCACGCAGTAAAGCCTACTGTCCACTGGGAACAGCGGTCACGAAAGTGGCACGAAAAATTAAGGCAACGAGGCGAGAATATTTAGTAGCCATATCGACGGTGGGGAACAAGGTGTGATTGGATTTTGAACTTTTTGTGAAGGTCTGCTTACTTGTGGCGCGATTTCGTTTCTCGGATTGTTTGAGCACGATCTATAATTTAGCCTACGTAATAAAGTCTGTATTCGTTAGGTCGATATCTGAAGCGAATCGTTATATGTACACACACTGAGAAAATCTTTTCATTATCTAATTGCCTGCCGACAGTCGGCCGTGTCACTGTGCAGCAATATTTATTTTTCTATTGTTATGACGTGTTAATTTTGGGTATGTTCGTTTACACACTTTATCGTCAGTTATTATCACGACTAGTCATCTCCTACTTCAAGAGATATTTGTCGACAGGACTTGAGCACTGATTTAGAACGTACCTATACAAAACATTAAAAAATTTGATAATGTGTGAATGTTATACGGTAAAATTGCTGAACGTTGCATGGTGTAGATATATCACTTATGCAAGCTCAGTCATAAGCCTTGAGCCAGCCTATAAAGACTTCCATTAATCATATTTTTATATGTAGGATTATGTAGGTATTTATATAATTAGGAGAATACAGTTACTGGATTTTGTCCCCAGAGTCGATTAATTAAGAAAACTTATATAAGTCTCACAGACACGAAACGATTTATATGAGAAACATACATGAAAGTCTTTTTATACGATGGACCAGGGCTTACGAGCTGGCTTAAGCGATCACTCTACTCGATTCCATCGTAAGAACATCCACACATTTACTAATTTTTTAAAGTTCTGTATATGTTCCAAATCTGAAAACCTTTCGTTTATTTAAAGGAACTACACCAGAGACATCTGTAGTCTTTTTTCATGAACTAGTAAGTATACATGGATTTCGCAGCTGGTAATGATATCTCTATATTTTATACGATGAAATCGGTGAACGTTGCATTGTGTAGAGTAATCACTCAATCCAGCTCATATACTTAATAAGCCTTGGGCCATCCCATAAAGACTTCAATAGGTATAGGTTTCTCACATACATAGCTTGGTCTTTGTAAGACTATTTTATTTTTGTTAATCAAACTGATATATTGAGCTTCATAGTTTGAATATTAATGAGGAGAAATTTGTACAAAAAAGTTGTACAGTTTAGAATAATAAAGTAAACTGATTCCAGATCTCGGACACGCAATAAAACAAAACTCATACAATTTATTTGTATTCAAATAAACAAGTGTGGTTTTAAAAACAGTGTAAGTGCCACTAAAATATAACTCGGTGTCTTGTTATCTCTTAAAAAGCTACGAGGAAACTTGATATGTTTGAAACACAGCTTCAAAGAGAAAATTATTTTCAGAATTTCTATAAAAAATGTTAGATGATACCTTGTTTGTTGAATGATGTTAAATGTAAAATGTTCACAACTCTTAAATGTTGGCATTTTATCATTTATAGGAGACTTTTTCACTCATTTTCGAACAATAATAACAATCAACTTAAAAGAAAGTGAACGATTCAAAATAGCTTTCTGAAAATACATTATTTTTTAGAGTTTGCTGATAGCAGCTGCAAAATAACGTATGTAGTATGTACCCTATAAGATACCCGCATGCTTTGAATGATAATTTATTATTCAAATTATTAGTCTACTTATTACTCACATAGATAATTAATAACATTAGAAGGCAGCTACGTACTAATTACACGAATTTGGTAATCACAATTATTTAATTTGTAATTTTGGGTTTCGTATGAGTATTATAGATATTTAGACTCTCGCCTTGGTGTAGCAAAGCACGTTACAGGTCTTCGTAAATTAAGTCTTGCGCGAGACTTGCGGTCTTATATTAGGTCCTTACATATGAAATTGGCGTTTAGTGTGGGAGGAACATAAAGCCGATTTTTTTTTAATTATAATATATTTATTTAATCAAAGTATGTACCATTGCTATCTATGCACTTTTGCCATCTCATAGGTAGTTCATCGATACCTTTACTAAAAAAACCATTCGGACGGGAATCAATAAAATCTTTGAAGGCGGTTTGGACTGCCCCATCGGAGTTGAATTTTTCCTTTGCAAGAAGTTATCCAAATTTCGAAAAAAATGGTAATCTGTTGGGGCAAGGACCGGAGAGTACGGTGGATGTCTTAGACATTCCAATTGAAGCTCCTCTAATTTGGTAGTCGTCTGTTGTGCAGTGTGTGGTCTAGCGTTATCATGAAGCAGCAGTGGCCTAGAGCGATTAACCAGCCTCGGTTGTTTAGAATCTAGCTTTTCCATCATGGTTTGCAGTTGCTGACAATAGACATCTGCCGTAATCGTCTGGCCAGATTTAAGAAAGCTGTAGTGAACGACACCAGCACTAGTCCACCAAACGCTCACAAGTAACTTTTTGGAGTCAATTTTCGCTTGGGGCATGGTTTGGCTGGTTCGGCAGGGTTCAGCCATTGCGATGAGCGCTTCCGATTATCGTACAGGATCCACTTTTCATCACAGATAATGATTCGATTTAAAATCCCTTCATTATTGTGCCGGTTGAGTATTGCAACGCAGCAGTCAACGCGCGTTTGTTGATTTGCTTCACTCAATTCGTGAGGTACCCACCTTTCAAGCTTTTTCACCTTACCAATTTGCTTCAAGTGGATTAAAACAGTTTTATCACTAACACCGCAGCCTGCAGCTAACTCGAATGTGGTTTACGATGGATCCGCTTCCACAATAGCCTTCAATTATTCATTATCAACGTTGGTCTCCGGCCGTCCACGGGGCTTGTTCTGCGGGTCGAAATTTCCAGAACGAAAACGTTGGAACCAAAAACGCACTGTGTTTTCTTTTGCGGCACCGTCGCCATACACATCATTAATCCTTCGAGCCGTTTCTGCAGCACTGGTGCCACGGTGGAACTCGTACTCGTAAATAACGCGATATTTCAAGTTTTTCATTTTGTAAACTGAGTGACGCAAAGAAAAAAACAATTGAGGAAAAAACAAATGAATTATAATTTTCAAAACACAAATACATGAGTAAAAAGCTGTATAAATTTGGATTTGGAATTCCTAACCAAAGAGAAGATATTTGAGATCAAATTTGCCAGTACGGCAAAACGCCAATTTCATATGTAAGGACCTAATATGTATATATCATATCCACGGTGATGCGCCCCGTAGTAATTGTGAGGTACTACCGCCATCTGGTGAACGTAATAAAAAACGCGCCAGAATAGAATACTGGATATAAAAAATATCTTAATTATACAGCGGAAAATCTTGTTTATTATAAATTTCTAGAACAATGCCACTATTTTCAGTTCAAAATTTCATTTTTTCATCAGGTATGGTGCTTTCAAATTTCCATTAATTACAAATCAAACTCGAAAAATAAGACAAGACGCCATATTGTTTGTTTTATATTTTCGATTGTTTTACAATAAAAAGGAATAAAAATGAGCATTTTATGAAAGGTTTTTCAATTAGAACAGTATGATTTTAGAATTGAATAAATCAAAAATATTTTAAGATACTAATTTTTATTTTTATTTTGAAGCGGAAATGATCATTTTATATTTTAAATCTAACGACGTCTAAATGGCCGCTTCGGCTTCGTTAACACAAGTAAAACCTTTTTTTTTTGATGATTTTATCAAATAAATTAGGCTTAATGTCCTGAATGTAGCGTTAAATATTCAATTTTAAATAGTCAAGTGTTTGTGATTTGATAGTGATATTTATAAGAATATAAAGAGATGTATCATGTACTTCGATTACTTTTCTTGATTCACGTTTATGCAAAAGTCATGCTTCAATTTGTTCATTGCACGCATCTTTTATAATTCTATTTACTATGCTACAATCAATATTCCTTCTTAATTTCTTTTTTGTTCATGGATTTTCCACACTTGTGCCAAAGTGATCTTATTTGTGTTGTAAGTTTACTTTCGTTTCTCTTCACTTTTATATATCAGCGTTGGTATAAAGCTCCATTGTGTGTTGGATGACAATATTATCATTTATAAAATAGATTTAAAAAAAAATTCAATTGAGCAACATTGTAGATTGACATTTAAAAAAAATTGATTATATTATTTGTATAAATCTACTTATATTATTTGATAAATTACACCTACATGTTTCGGAAATACCTTTCCAACGTCAGCGTGTTATATACGATGGAAAGGTGTTTCCGAAACATGTAGGTGTAATTTATCAAATAATATAAGTAAATTTATACAAATAATATAATCAATATTTTTTAGACTAAAACAATTCAAATTAAAACGATATCAAAATAACCAACGGTTATGAGCAGTGAGAAATAAATTGAAATTTATTATACCTGTGTAATAAAATATCGAATTTAATGATTCATATCTGCCAAAAAGTTTTCAGAAAAACAAAGCCTAGGCAACTGTCAGACGGGCAATAAAATATCGACCGTGAAACCTTTTACTGAAGTCGAAGTATTGTAAAAAAACATGTTTTTCAAGGGTAGGTATATTTCAGACAATTTTAATAAATCTTCGGGGAATAAAAACAACTATTTCAAGTATTTACTTATTACATCTGGTTTGGCAAGTGACATTTTTTTATGATTTATTTACTTATAGAGCTTTCAGCGTAATGTAAAACGAGTAGTAAAATAATTTATGGAACATTTACTATGTCTTTTTTGTGATAGTTAGGTACTTATTTGTAAAGTATTTTAAAGAAGTATCAAATTGCATAATCCTCCTAATTAATTATCCCTTATTAATCATTAAAGCTACGAGATGCCGAAACTAATGATAATAATGAGATATAAAAATGATGTATAATAAAAAAATGAGTAGCTTGTTGGTGTACTGGTCATGTCGCTCGCCTAATGATCTGGTGGTCGATGGTTCGAACCCCTTTTTAAGACACCAGCAACTTAGTCCTATTTTAATAGCATAAACGTTTACCTTATTTTCAAATAGTAAGAATATTAAGGCGACACGCATTAAGTGTTCACATCTCAATTTAAAAAAAGTATTATTTTTTATGTATTATGTCCATCAGTAACATTACCGAGATGCTACGCTTCGCTAGATGGCGCCGTTGTCACTGCCTTAATTAAAATGTATAGTAAAAGTACGGCATTTTTGACGAGTAAAAACTATTTCTTACGCAAAACATATAGTTACAATTTTGCAATGGAAATCTATGGTTTTCAATTTAAGAAATTCTTTAGCGGCCTCATGCAACTCAATAAACAATAACATTATTCAAGTCTAAAACCGCAGTCATATTAGAGCGCCACCCATCTCTTGACATCGCGTCTGTGGTCCAACCTGCTACGCACTTTCCTTCCCCTTACAGAACTGCCCCATCTCCGTCATGGTATTTTTCTCCATTCTACAGTTAGGGCATCTCGTATTGGGCCGTGAACCTTGTGCCAAATTTTATATAAAAAAAAATTGTGCTGAAATCAGAGAACAAATTTCATATACATATTGAGCCGTTGGTTGTATCAGTATTGCGTCCAGGTTAATCTAGACCTATAAAACTCAATATCTCTCTGTCTATCTGTCTGCTCTTTATACAAATGTACACCGTTTGTTCGATCTGACCAAAATTTTGCAAAATTTTTTTTAGGACCCGGCGGGAAACATAAGGGACGTTTCTCCTCTCCCCCCGATATATTTTCCATGCAAATATGTACCGTTTGTCGGATCTGAGCCAAATTTTGCACACATGTTCTTAAGGACTCAGCGGGTAACAAAGGCGACATTTCTACCCTCCTCCTTTACCCCTCCCTCTATCCCTGATATATTTTCTGTACAAATCTACACCGTTTGACCGATCTGACCCAAATTTTGCATTCTTATTTTTTAGGACCTGCCGGGCTACATTGGCTATATTTTCTGACTTTCCCTTTACCTCAACCCTCCTTATGGTTAAGTATAGGCAGTTTACCTATATTCATTTAACATCGCGGATGGCCAGATGGGTCACTTTTCATGCAAAACACAGCATCTTGCAGCGGTGGCCCTATGTTGTCGAGAGTCCATCATTTTTCCTAGCCGATGCTTTATCGAAGATGGAGTTCGATTTAATCGTTCGCTACATCAATCATGTTGCTCTTGCGGAGCGGGGGAGTGGGGGGACATCGGTTCGTTCGAGATTAGTCTTTTTTGTCCCGAAGAACGTATCAATCTTACTTATTTCGCCATGTCCCGTGCGATTTAAGAGGTTTATTTGAATGTGGAATTTATTTCTCGGAGAAATTTTATTTTATCGATAATATCACGGAAGAAATGTCTTTAGTTTCATGATTTTACAGATGATTATCTTAATTCTCTATGAATATTTCGCTAGACCCGTTAATCTAAAAAGTATATGAATTATTTAAAATACATAATTTTAATATGCGTTAAAAAAAATTGTAAAACGCATTTAACAATTCAAAAAATGTTTTTGTATTTATGTGTCGGATTGCTCAAAGTAGCAATCCCGCACTTTGTTAAAAAATATATAAATCAGATTATATTTATTTGGTCTCAATAATACTCGTAAACCTGTTTTATTAATTACATGACATATTCACAATATGTCATTAAATTTAACAAAATGAAGAGAAAAATCTGCCATATTTATGTATCTCTCAAATATTTGATATACTTCAGTTTTACAGTTAAATTATTTTAAAACTATTATTTTTACATTTATAAAAAATTATATAAAGCAGCATTTATAAATACTTATGTGTTTAACAAAGTATGTTTAAATAAATCAATATATATATAATATATATATATATATAGTATATATATTATATAATATATAATATATATATATATATATAATATATTAATAGATATATATATAAAAGAAACCGGTTTCCTAGCCGCCAAGTTTTTCTCCACAACCAGCCACAACCACCCACCGGTGGTTATGGTGGTGGATAGCCCTTGGTGTCACATCGAAAATATGCGAGTTTGGTGGGGGTGGCTGTGCGTGGCGGGAGTGGGTATGTGCTTTCTAGCACATTTTTTTGTTATGGGAAGGCCGAAAATGCTTCAGATTGTTTCAAAATAGGCGCGCCGACTGTGTCGGTGAGTCTAGAAGGTTCCGGAAAAACCTGCTCTAGAACGTTCTGGAAGGAGAAGGTTCTAGAAAATTCCCGAAAGTTTTATAAGGTTCAAAACTGAGTGGCGGAATGTGTCGGTGTGTTTAGAAGGTTTCTGTACATTCAATAAATTTCTTGAAAGTTCTGGAGGGAGAATGTTCTAGAAGGTTCGCCAAAGTTCTATGATGATCCAATCAGTGTACTAAAAATCTACGCGTGCGAAACCGCGCGGGCACAGCTAGTACTTAAATAAAAATAAATGAATTTGATTTAGATTTTTACAAGACATAATACGAATCACCTTTATACTTCTTTCTTGAATAGTTTATAATTCTCATATTGAAGTTAAAAATAAATGTGTCTCTAGATCCGTTTAGGTGTAATCATAAGTCTGCAACTCAGTATTTACCCCACCAGACTGTGAACATTTCTGAACAAATCAAAATAATTAATTAAAGGTTCAATTGAGATGCGATGCGTATATAATTTGGAATAATAAATCTCACTATTGTGCACATGATAATTTATTTCACATGTCTGTAAATCTCAATAGAATTCTGAATATAATGAATGTTAGAAATCGTAAGCAAATATAGACTTATCTGTGCATCATGTTTTATATAAGTAGGTACGTTCTCTTTAAAGGTTTGTTTATACGAAGCCCAACTCAAGTGAGTACATCGTTCACTGACGGAAAAATAATTCTAAATTGGATCCAAATTGGTAGGAATCGACGTTGCTTAAAGTTTCTAGTTCAATTAAATAAAAAAACTAAAACACATATTTTTTATTTTTTATTTATTCTATACTAGCTGGTCGTACCCGGCGTTGCACGGGTTAAGGATTAAGTAAAAAATAAGTTTGTGAGGGAAACAAAGGGTCCGCTGTTCTCTAAAAAACAATGTTTAAATCTAATGTTAACATAAGTTATTGTAACATAACTGTAATACTTAGATATATGGTATCCCAGACTTTTTTGTAGATATTAATGTCCTCTATAAAACTGTACTACGTTACTTTGCTCTATTGGCAATAATTTCCGCAGCGTACACAATATAAGGTTTTTTTTTCGTAA
Source organism: Agrypnia vestita (assembly GCA_016648135.1). Lineage (NCBI taxonomy): Eukaryota > Metazoa > Arthropoda > Insecta > Trichoptera > Phryganeidae > Agrypnia > Agrypnia vestita. The sequence goes on from JADDOH010023421.1 coordinate 553,696, forward strand.
TTTTTTCACACGTTGGGTTACATTATCAAAGTTTTCATACGGATCCCTAACATTTTTGAAAATATTCTATAGCCTATGTTCATCAGGGATAATGTAGAATTCTGAATGTGAAAGAATTTTTCAAATCGGTTTTGTAGTTTCGGAGCCTATTCAATTCAAACACGTAATCAAATCTTTCCTCTTTATAATATTGGTATAGATAGTATAGATTATTTATTACATTGAAGAAGGTAAAGGTAGTTGCTTAACTAGACTTGTCTGTTCTAAAGCGACTACCTGTAATGTTTTTGAAATTTGGTTATAATAAGTGTATAATACTTTATATACACTTATTATAACCAAATGCACTAAATTACTAATTCACATCACATAGAAAAAAACAAATCATATTTACAGAAGGTATTTGAAATATCATAGTCACAAAAACGCGTTGCAATGGAATCTAAGCTATCACATTTGACACATTGCTTTCGTTTTGAAGTCTACCTACGTTTAATAACCACTTTAACTTTTGTTTAAAAAATTCTTTCTCTTTTTATCCTTTAATGTCAGATGGCAATATGTTGTAGATTTGTGGAGCACAGAACATGAAGAAACGTAGGCCAAATTTTGTCTTCATGTTCGGCACTAAAACATTTCCCGATGTTGTACTTTTTATCATTTCTCGTAAATGTGACAGTCTCTACTAGCCATTCAGGTGCGCGCCCTTTAGTATATTTTAAATTGTACTTGAACACTGGAGATCTTGGGTGATTCACCATCGAACTGAACTGAACTGAACTGAAGCTGAAGTGTTCTTGCTGCAGGCATATGTTTACGAAAAAAAATTCACGAAAATGCGTCCAGTAACTAATCTAAGGAATAGATAATAAATTTTATATGGTACCTTATACGCAAAACTTTCAATGATGAATTTCCCATGATCTTTCAAGTATAAAGAGAAAAATTTTCCAGTAATTCAAATCGACTTTTTCTCCTTGATACATCCTATATCGTTGTTTATAAGAAAAAGTCACGATTAGTACATGAAATGAAACGTAAAGTAAAATACGATACTCAATCTATTAGGGTCAATAATGACCTGTTGACGGTTATTATGTTAAAAAATAAAATCAGTATAGATTAAATAAAATAAACATATTTTTAAAAAATATTGACACTTTTCTTGATTTTCTGCAATTTTTTCCCCGTTACTTGATGTATATTGCGGAATATTATTTTTATCTATCTATAGATTTGCATATATAACATTTAATAAAAACAAATATTCAAAGAGGAAATTCTAGGAAAGTCCACGAGTTACCATGCACGTCTTGTTTCAGAAAAAAATGAGGTCTATAAGCTCCCGGTGAATATATTATTATAGAAATGATAATTTCAAATTAAAAACATCATTTCTTCCGGCGCTTTAAAACAAATCTCGACGCAGAATTCCCTATGATAGCGATCCGACAATAGATGAAACATACAAATAACTCAAATTAAAAACTCGTGAAAATACACGTCTCCGGTACGGTATTTTCATCTAACACATAAACACAAAGACAGCGTGCTTTTGACACGGTATTGCGATCCAATACTTAACCAAAAAACACTTATGATGGACCCTGCAATGGGATTCAAAACTTCGGTCAGAAAGGTGGTAGTAACATTGCAATATACCCTAGATACAAAAAATAGAAAGGTCTAACAAAAATTGATAGTTTTTACTCCCTTTCTTTTAACTCGTGGCGTCTGATTGCTCGCTTGTCTGACGAAAAAACTTTGGATCGATTTTTAACCTTTTTCCCGTGATCCAATCGAGCTGACACATTGCAAGCAGACTCGTGGCGTCGATAAAAATGATCTAACATATTTTTGTTAAAAAAAATTAATAAATATAGTATAATTTTGGATTTTTCGATACATAATCGTTTTTTTCAAAATGAGTAATTAGCCCGACGCGTGCACAGACACGAAAGTATAATAAAAACTTGGTTTTTATGGGTTAGTTTTTTTTAATGAATATTAACTTACGTTTTAAAAATGACGTTTTTATCTTTCTCGCACTTTTCAATATTTATATCTTCGCATACGGCGTCAGCGCGGGTGAAATAATATCGATCGGGCCTTGATAGAAGGTGGCGTCTCTCACGTGGGCTCACATAAAAAATTACGTACGTCGATTTATACAAATTCTGAAGCCATTCGTATTGTGATGGCTCCTCTTCTTCGCCTTTCAGCTCGATCCTACTCCTAACTGAGTTTACGCCTTGTTAGAGGCAAACAAGCTATCTATCTACGTCGGATGAAGGCTCTACGGTTTTTAACGTAGTATTTCCAAACACCCTCGCTTTATTCAAGACCTCCCCAGTTCACGTTGTGTAATTTTTTGTTTCGAACTATAGGGGATGAATTGGTTTTGTGGTAACCCTATCGCAAGCTAAACTTAAATTAAATACTGGGGTATGAAGTTCGTGAATGTTCATGGAAAACGCAAACAAAACTACCTAGCACGTCAATTAAGCCCTACGGTGCAATTGCTAAACATACTATGTTTCGTGGCCCTATATTATTTACCTATCATTCCTACGGACTGAAACCACTGCATCTGGTGTAGCTGCGCTTCCAGAGTGCGCGATCCTCTGCTCCCACGCCCTCTCCGCTCGATCCCCCATTGTCCTAACTGTATGGGATCGACCGCCATCCACTGGAAAGGTTAGTGACGTGCCGTTATCACATGCGCATGCACATATAGAGTACATAGATCCCCTGAAGGCCCTCGAGTCCTTCGTAGCCTCTCCTATGGATGATTCCGTCTTCGACGCCCTCGCTGATTAATATTTTTATCTTCCGCTGTTATCTCGCTGTGCTTATTCCTTACGATCTTTTATATTTACTCTGCATTATCTTTATATTAATTACATTGTTACGTTTATTTACTAGCCGGCCTAGGTTCCGTCACCTGTATCTGGCCCTATGTCTCATTCTAGTGGTACGGTGGGTTCTAATGGATAAGGGGTTTGTAGAAGGTATGTGTAAATGTATGTGTACGCGGAAAATGTGGTTGCTTTAAATTCGGCCCCTCCGTACCCAAAGGCTCATCGGTGACTGATCCCATCTTCCTTCTCCCGACACGAGTTCCGGATACGTGGACCTGAGCCTGGATGCGCCTTTTCATGTTGGGCCTCTTCTGTGCAAAGTACCGCACCATCCCTCGCGTCAGTGTCTGGCGTCCGGGCTCAGAGCCAGTTTGCCCCCCGAATTCCAACTCCTCCAGGTTAAACTAAGTTAAACTACGGTATATATACTGAAGCTACTGTAAAGATGGGCCCGGGCCACCTGTCAAGTCAAAAATATGCGAGTGGGGAAGGGGAGTTTCCTAGGCTCCCCAACCCTCGCCTGTGAGCAACTGCAGCCCATTGGCCATTCGCGACACTACAGTGACTGCAACCACCCTCCCAGGTAGTACTTATTATAATCTGATATGCATCAATACGTTAAATCCATTCCAGACGAGGGAAGACATCCGCACGGGTGTTGTGCCACCCGTGAAGAGCCCCCTCATACACTACGTACGAATAGATACATACTAATAAAATATAATATACATACATATACATACATATACAAGACATAAATAGATACTTGTAATGGTTGGTTGCCATGTGGTTTCACGAGGCCATGACCCCTCGTATTAGTAGATGGAAAGGTGGATCTGGACAGTAGGGATATGCCTAGCCCCTGGCCAGGGATGTCGGTGTATTTTCTCCAAATGGTGTACAGCTAGAATCCTGCCATCGATGATGATGGGATCTGCCTAATTATCTCCGACTGATGTGTAACTGGAACCCTGCCATCACTGATGAAGGTGATGATGTCACTATCGAAACGTCACCTGTTGACATTTAGCTGAACCGCCGCTAATGATGATGATGATGATGATGATACTATCGTAACGTTTCCTGACGATATACAACTGGGACACCGCTAATGATGACGTTGATGATGCTATCGAAACGCCCCCTGACGATATATAGCTGAACCACCGCTAGTGTTGATGATGATGACGATGATACTATCGTAACGTCTCCTGACTATATATAGCCGAAACACCGCTAATGATGGTGATGATACTATCGTAACGACTCCTGACGATATATAGCTGAAACACCGCTAATGACGATGATGATGATGATGATGCTATCGAAACGCCCGCTGACTATATATAACTGGGACTCTGCTAGTGATGATGATGATGATGATACTATTGAAACACCTCCTGACTATATGTAACTGGGACACTGCTAACGATGATGTTGATGAAGATACTATCGCAACGCCTCCTGACTATATACAACTGGGACGCTGCTAATGATGGTGATGATGATGATGCTATTGAAACGTCTCCTGACAATATATAACGGGGACACTGCTAATGATGATGATGTTGATGATACTATCGAAACGCCTCCTGACGATATAAAGCTGAACCACCGCTAGTGATGACGATGATGATGATGATACTATCGCAACGCCTCCCGACGATATATATCTGGAACACCGCTAGTGATGATGATGATACTATCAGAACGCCTCCTGACTATATGTGACTGGAACACCGCTAATGAAGATGATGATGATGATACTATTGAAACGTCTCCTGACGATATACAACTGGGACACTGCTAATGATGATGATGATACTATCGGAACGCCTCCTGCCTATATATGACTGGAACACAGCTAATGAAGATGATGATGATGATACTATTGAAACGTCTCCTGACGATATACAACTGGGACACTGCTAATGATGATGATGATATTATCGGAACGCCTCCTGACTATATATGACTGGAACACCGCTAATGAAGATGATGATGATAATACTATTGAAACACCTCCTGACGATATGTGACTGGAACACCGCTAATGAAGATGATGATGATGATACTATTGAAACGTCTCCTGACGATATACAACTGGGACACTGCTAATGATGGTGATGATACTATCGGGACGCCTCCTGACTATATATGACTGGAACACCGCTAATGAAGATGATGATGATGGTAATATTGAAACGTCTCCTGACAATATATAACTGGGACACTGCTGGTGATGGTGATGATGATGATGCTATCGAAACGCCGCCTGACTATATATAACTGGGACGCGGCATATGAATAGACAAATAAATACCTAATTATTTAATGAATCATCAATTAAATAAATAAATAGAGATGAATAATTAAGTTCGGCGTCGAGCACACGGGCCGATGATGATGCTATCGAAACGCCGCCTGACTATATATAACTGGGACGCGGCATATGAATGGACAAATAACCTAATTAATTAATGGATCATCAATTAAATAAATAAATAGAAATTAATAATTAAGTTCGGCGTCGAGCACACGGGCCGATGATGATGCTATCGAAACGCCGCCTGACTATATATAACTGGGACGCGGCATATGAATAGACAAATAACCACCTAATGTATTAATGAATCATCAATTAAATAAATAAATAGAAATGAATAATTAAATTCGGCGTCGAGCACACGGGCCGCGCGATCCCTGGAAGTTCACACACATGCAGAGAAGGGTTATTTGGCGAATTAATTCGCCCCTATTATGGTCAGTACGGATCCAACATGCAAAGAACACCTGCGGGAAAACATATGTAAAGTTTACGGTACAGGGGTTAGCTTTCACTGTCGGCGCTTCTTCCGTCTCTGTCTGGGGTGTCGAACCCGAGACCATTCTTCTTAATCGTGCGCCACCTTTATATATCGTTATAATCTCAAAACGGAAAGAGGATGACATGACTTACCCATCTGCCGCCGATTATATCCATTCCAGTGATTCGTAGTTTCACTTTAAGTACCTCACTTTATACCTAAGGATTGCGAACACTTGCCTCGCACGCGCACACGATTCACAGGCCCCTAATTAACTATAGTTCGCGACCTAACCTTTGATCCTGCCATCACGCGTTTTTAAGTTTCCGTAGCTGGGGCTTAGTATCCAGCCTCTGTAACTATACGGTGTATATACTCTAACCAAACCGAAACTAGACATTATTTCCCTTTCTTTGAATTTATAGTCCTCGGGATACCGGAATTAGACTCTAGCTCGACAATTGTAAGTATTTATATATCTTAATAATACTGCAACATAGTCCTTATTTCCGTCTTACGTATCCGTACTTCCCGGGTCATCGAGACTAGACTCCAATTCTATGATCATACTCTAATGATTATACGCACCGATATTTTTCATAAAACCCGTTACCCGTTATTTTCTGATGTTACATATTCTTATATTTATCCGAAATCCCGGGATTAAGCTTTGAATCTAGGATTCCATCCATTTATAAGTTTTAACAAACCCATGAAGCAACCACTTGTCCACTTGTTGTTGTTAAAGAATTGATTGCTTCTATAATAAAACCCCACTAGTCTACATCTTTATAAGGTCAATACATATTACTTTTAGGGTCCGCCGATTTTAGTTTTATTCTTAATATTATTATTATTATTATTATTATTATTATTATTATTATTATTATTATTATTATTATTATTATTATTAATTAATTACACGGCTTAATAGCCTTTTACAACAGGTTTATACATAATTAAAATACAACAAACGATTAAATGTAAAAGAAAAATAAAGGGTATAAATGTAAAAAAAGTATATATACATAGTTTAGAAATAATGAGGTTAGACATGTATGTAAAAAAAAGGTATATATGCAAAAGTGTAAAGTAGCAGGTTTATACATAATTAAAATACAACAAACGATTAAATGTAAAAGAAAAATAAAGGGTATAAATGTAGAAAGGTATATATATACATAGTCTAAACATAATGAGGTTAGAAATATATGTAAAAAAAAGTATATATGCAAAAGGTGTAAAGTAGCAGGTTTATACATAATTAAAATACAACAAACGATTAAATGTAAAAGAAAAATAAAGGGTATAAATGTAAAAAATATATATACATAGTTTAAACATAATGAGGTTAGACATTTATGTAAAAAAGTATATATGCAAAAGGTGTAAAGTAGTGATCTCAGAAATTTTTATTCACCGATAATATAGCAATATTAAATTTGAATAGCCAGCTATATATATAAAAATTTAAGACATTATATAAAAATTTAATATTTTGAAAAGGAACGATCATATAGTGTTTTTTAAATTTTGAGAGAGATAGATTTAAAATGTCGACATGTGTAGGTAGTTCATTGCCAAGTTTGTGCATTGATAACAAAATTATATTATTCTTAATATAATGTAATGATGAATATGGTTGCATGATTGACATCTTCGTCGACAGTCTGGAGAAAGTAAAGTTTACACTTAAAGAGGCAATACTGCTTCGTTACTGACTTCAGCTGTTAATATGTAATGGTGGGTAATATATATTTTTCGTACACATTGCCGCTTTGTACTTTATATTTTTAATTTTTGTACTCATGTTTTGGTGCTATTCCTGGTACTTTTAATAATTTGCTACTTGTAATTTATATTGTTTAATGTATGTTCTTTTTAATTTTATGATATATTTTTTTATGTAAAAGCCTATACGCATTGCTGCTCATTACCTACTCTACATTTTTAATTTTTATACTCATGATTTGGTGCTATTCCTGAAACTTTTAATGTATGTGCTTTTGAAATTTATTTTATACTCTTTATGTAAAAGCCTAATGGGCGTAAACAAATAAATAAAAAAAAAATAAATAAATAATTTTATTATCATCTCGAATATTTGATATCCACTCTCCGGCAAATTTTAATATAGTTTAAATCATCTTAATATAATTTATCATTTTAATATAGTTGAGGAATAACGGGATTCTGTAATTTCTACTAGTATAAACAACCCCAATCTTACCAAATCCATTTTATGTAGTGAAAGACGCGGGACTTATATTCTTCCTAAAATGTAAAATGAACCCGGTCTAGATGAAACATCCTTATTTAGTTTCAGGACAACGAGGTTTACGCGTTCCACGAGGAATATGATATAACCCGATCTAAACGAAGGTAATTTTATATAATTTTAGGACAACGGAACTTACAAATTTCATAAGGTATATCGTGAAGCCAATCTAGGCGGAGACACTACGTATATTTTAAACAGAGTAAGAGTTTAAATTTTATCATCAGGCCTAATAAACCGCAAGAATGTCCTAGGCATAGTAAACAAAATAGCGGTCAAAGCTGTAGTGTTTCTATGTTCACACGTTTTTAGCTCAAAACGAATACTATAATTTTCACATTTATAATACAAGACGCGAATTTCTAAACGAATCATTTTAAAATAGTTCTGATTGAAATCTACATGTTTCATATTTATTAAATGAAGGCGCGAATTCTAAACGAAACACTAACATTGCTCAAAAACGGGACCCTATATTTATATATGCTTAAAATGAAACGCGAATTCCCGAACGATAGCATTTTATATAACTAAATGTAACGAAATCTTATATAGTTTATAAATAAGAAGACCCGGCCCCAGGCGGTTTTTATATATTTTCAAGATAACGAGGCCCTACAACATCTTTATAAGTATAATACAACCCCGGTCTATCGAAACAATGTACTAGAAGTTTTTATATGTTTGAATACATGATATACGTTTTTTTTTTTTTATACACGTTTTTATACGCGAGATTTACGTCTTCGTACAGTACGAAGTACCCCAAATTATACAATCGCGAAGTTTACATCACTCCTAATGTATAACCAGAACTAATTGAAACATTTTTCATAGTTTAAGTCCGCGAGGCAAATATCTTTCATAAAATATAAAATAACCAGAATCAAATTAAACATATTTTTTTACCTTATAGACTTTCCCCAACGCGCGTAATAATCCCGGCCACATGAAACGGTTTTATATGTTTTAATAGCGCGGGACCTATGTTTTCCTATATAATATAAGATAACCCAGGCCGAACGGAAGCAATTTTATATACTTTATAAAAATAGTGAAACTTGTACTTCTGTATACCGTAAATAAACCCCGGCCCCCACGAGACTATTCCATATAATTTTTTTTAGAATAATGAAATTTCATACATCTGTAAAATTGTAAATAGACCCCGATTCTCACGGAATTACTCTATATAATTTTAAACGAAATGAAAATCTAGATTATTATGGGCTGAACCTGATACCCCGCGAGATCAGCTATATATTTTTCACTAAACGTATTTTAATCCCAGAATTTATTCGCTATAATTTTAACGGACTCTTACTATTAAACATAAACAAGAGAAATTATTAAAATAAACTAAATATCCTTTCAATAACTAAAATAAATCCGGTCTAATCGAAACATTTCATATAACGAAATATTATATGCCTTAAAAATGTAAAAATTAAAATGTGACCAAGTTAAATTAATTAAATTTTAGCAAAAAATAGGTAATTTTATAAGACTTATTTAAAATCGAATCTGTTAGTAACAACCCTTTTATCTTTTAACAATTTCCCCCGTGTTTAGCATAAAATAGGTATCTTTATAACGCACAGCTAGTTTCCAGAGATCCGCCAATACTATACTTAGTAAAACGAGAATTTAACTAAATTTGAACTCTACCGTTTCCTGAAATTCTGCGAATATTATTCTGTGAACCTAGTAAGACGACAAAAATAATTAACTTTATAGAACATAGTGATTTCCGAAGTTCCGATATGCCAGATTAATTACCTTTATAAAATAAAATCAATCCCGTACTCTGAGTTAAAACTCTTTTGACAGGACCTCGCGTATTTAGCATAAGATAGGTATTTTTACAAGATTTATTAACAATTTCCCGCGTGTTTAGCATAAAATAGGTATCTTTATAACGCACAGCTAGTTTCCGGAGATCTGCAAATATCAGTTCTATATATGCCGGACTAATCAACTTAATAGAGCGCAGTAATTTCCGAAGTTCTAATATGCCAAATTAATTACCCTTTATAAAATAAAATCAAACCCGTACCCCCCTTTTCTTTTAACGTGAGCAATGTCGAAGAGTATATTTACCCGTATGTCACTTTCACTTGAAATCAAACTATAATTTTCACTATATCCACTGGACACTCCAAGTCGACGGCAACTTTCACTCAAAAAAACAACCGACGCGGATTTCACGTCCCGTAGACGCTTCACACCAACTGCCTGATTTCTGCTGTGTCTTGACATTTTAAACCCCCCCTAGCAGCCAAAGGTCCTAAGTCGTGTGTTTCCAGGATTTTCAATATCCTACTTTCCTTGAAACCAAATTCTTTGTTCCTAAGATTCAATTTGGCAAAAAAAAACCATATCTCCACTCGGATATGTCAGTTGATCCCACCTCCTGTTGCCGTCTCTGTCTCCATCCCTGTGCCTATTTGGGACGGACTCAGTGGCTTCGGACGAATTGAACTCGCTTCACAAGCGCGATAATTAATTTTTAATATTTAATTTCTAAGTTCAGTCCATATTGTCGTTTGATCAACCGTAACTACAATCTATCGGGTACTCCCCTAATCATAGTTGATGTTTCTTCATTATCTACCATTATTATGCCCCGTTCCCTCGTATTTCCACTCGTCTTTATCGGAAATTTAACGTTTCTTGGCCGCTATATCATGGGATCAATTTCCATATATTCACCACGTGCACACTGCATACCTAGATATAACAATCATCCAAAGGTACTATACCTAATTTTAAATTAATTTTGGGCGATCTTTTCTCGTGGGTCCCCAATGAATCCTGTCTTTTGGCCGCGACTCTCCGCGCACAGGGACGTATTAGCTCCCTCCGTTGCGGAATTTAAACATAATTTGTAACCATTTATTATTATTTTTATTGGCAGTAAGATTGATCCACAAAGTAACTATGTTACATAGACAGTGAATATTCTCGAACAATATAATACTGGAAGAGTACTATTCGCTATAACACAATAAACTATTAATGTAAGTTAAATTAAATTTTTAAATTCAGTGGAAGATTTTTTAGGATCGTTTTGCTTTTAATTTTTTTCCCAAAACAAAATAAATAAACAAATAAATAAACACACAGATACACACTCACACAACCCACTATTGGACATGTTTTTATTATTCTTTTATCGATTGTATGTATGTGTTTTCGCGTAATTGGCCCAAAACTCTGTGCATCAATTATTGTCTTTTCTTCAAAGATTGATTAATTATATGGCTGTAAGAAACCCAATAAATGAAAACAAATAAAACAAATAAGTAAATAAACCTCCAGTGCCGCAGGCAAGGCGTCGGATTAATTCAGTGCTCATTCATTGCCAAGGCACTGGACGCCTCCGCTGATAACTATATACCGCTCACCATGTTCTTAGAGGTGTGTTGAAAGATTGCTAGTATCTGTCGAATCGGTCTCAAGTAGTTGTCTGTATTTGTACGTTTATCATTATTACATGCTCTTGCTATATCCGTTCCACTTCACATTATTGTTCCTCCCGTCTTCGAATTTCTATCACACTATGTTCTCCTATGTTTTTGGTACTTATATGCTTGCTTTTTACTTGCATTTACTCCTATATATATTTGTTTCATTTATCCATCCATCTATAAGATCCCCATACGCTTTATCCTTTTATTTCATGTGTATATGGGCCGCAAATTCATATTATTTTATTTACAATATTCTTATCTAGATACACTTGTTCCAATTATGTTTTGTGGTTATTACTACCAAACCCGGCGAAATCTGAGCTAGAATAGCCAATCGTATACACGTTACCCGTCCTGTTGAAACTACGCTAACGTCGGGCAGGTTTGTAGTGATTACATAGTTAATATATTGTATCTATATTCGAGTATATTATTTTCTTGTCGTGCCATTAATATGCTTACACGTTATCGTTATCTCTTTCCTAACCGTATATACCGTCATTGCACAATTACCTATCTGTTGTAAAAGCCTGAAGAGCGTTAGTCTACAGATAAATATAATAGAATTATAGTTAACTTTTCTACCCGCCTACGTTATTCGACTCCCGCGAAACGAAAATGAATCATTATTCGCTCCTCGATAGAGCGTCAGTCTACAGATAAATATAATGGAATTATAGTTAAATTTCCTATCTGCCTACGTTATCCGACTCCCGCGAAACGAAAATAAATCATTATCCGCTCAGTTAAGGTCACCCCTCTGGTACAACGTATACGTTTAATCCGTGCTCCACGGCCAATTCCTATAAAAAAAAATTTATGGGGCGTTTTCCTCTCGCGATCCCCCGATTAGACCTGCCTTCCTTAGTTTTGCTCAATATTCTGCCTCTCTGTTGCACGGGGATCCACTCGAGATGAAGATATACGGCTCTCAAACGATTTCAAAACCCGAGCAAAAAAGTAAATAATTCAGAAACCTCGTGGAACTGTCAATATCATCGTCACCTTAGAGTAGACGTTAATCGGTTTTTTAACGGCCCTAAACGCAATAATCGCGACCCAAATCTACGAAAGCCGTGTTCAGTATTTTTTTTGGGAAGCACATGTGGACCGCTCGGACCGCGCCGATCGTCAACCATTTGTACCAAACGCGGCTTTACCACAAGATTAATATGTTTTATAAGAATTGAATATTAACTGCTCGTAACCTATATCCGATCAATCGCTACTAACTCCCTCCCAATACTAGCGTTTCATCATTCCCAAATTTTTGTAGCTCCAATACTACGGCCAGTTTAGCTCAATTTTTCCCCGCGTAGCATTTAAATCATCTTAGAGTTCAAAATAAAAATAATATAATAAAAAAAAAAAATCTATAGAAACAGGTGATTCATCACAACCTAGGTAATAGATAATAACAATTATAAGAATTTGATAATTTATATAGCGCCGTTTTCATCTCAAGGGTGCTTTACATAAAAAAATATATTAATAAAAAACTTACTGGCAAAAATTTTTTTTACTATTACGAAACACTATGACATGCAAAAATGGATTAACATTTAAAACTACAATCAAGAGTGCCAGGAAGAATTAGGTATTCTCGCGAAATGCATACTGGCAGTGGAAAATATAAGGTAGTGTTGTAAAAGTCTAATTCTTTAGGTTTTTATATGATTGAACTGTGGTAAGCTGTTTACTTTAACCCATGGTACCACGTGTGATATGCTAGAGAAGATCCAGGCTTCCTCAAATTTGAGTTTCGTTTGATGTAGCATAACTAGACTTCAATGAACGGGAGACCCTTAAAAATTAAAACAAGCTACATGTATTGAGCGCGCTTGGGGATGAAAGTGAAACATCATGTATGAAAGGAACCCGCCATTCATGTATAGGCTCCTACTTTTGTAACTGTGAAATATATATATGTTTAAATAGAAGTTTTCGCGAAGAGGTATATGCATTATGGAAAGGTTATATATATATATATATATATATATATCTGAATTTCTAAAATAATATACCTATTCACTGCTGGATGAGACTGAATAAAATTTTGGATTCTTGGTATATTAACAATTTCTACATATTCAAATCCAACGGATGTGATCCATTATTTAATGGTTTTCAAAACCATCTAATACAACTGTGTAAATATGCGTAACTTCCGGCCTGTGTGAATACTAATGTTATATACACAAAAAAAGGTTGTGTTCATGTTTTCACAATAACAAATCTACAAAAATTAACGCGTTGAAAAAAATGCTACTCTTTAATGAGGCAGTATTTCTCAAAAAAATTTAGAATGGGGAAAAAAGGGTTGATTTATTTTTGATTATTTTCGTCCTTCCGGCTAAAATTGCTATAAAGTAAATAAAATATTGTTCGGTTTTTTAGTGCCATTAAACGGAATTACAATTCTGGAGAGATAATAAATTTCTCTTATTTCCTTCTGCCCAATAAATACATATGTTTTTATTGCGTTATTATTGTAATTTTTAATAAATCAAACGTAATATTTTATTTTATTAACTTTCCGTATTTTGGTATGCCATAACCATGAAAAATGAAGTAAGCCTAAAGGTGGATTGTGAAATGCCCAACGAATTTATCAAGTCGTAAAAATAAAAATACAATAAAGGCAATATAATTTATCTGATTTAATCTGACCTTCTTCTAGATGGCTCGAACCATAACTGTTATCTGTGTAGCAGTACATTTTATTTATTTATTTCAATATACGTATACAATAAACGTATACGTTATACATTATACAGAAAGTAACTTTTGCATAATAGTGTATACAAGACATCAAAAAAGTAGTATTATAGTATAGCACAAAATTACAGTAGGAATTGAAAATATAGTAAAGACTGTTGTTTGAAAGTTTTAACAGTAACATAATTTGAAAAAGGTGGTGTAAAATATATGAGATTAATCAAAAAGATCTAATAATTTATTTGTGAATACATGATGGATTCAGGGCGGCAGGGTAGACATATTTTGGTAGCGCATCTTTATAATGTGCTAAGCTTGAGTTAAAAATATCAGAGATATGTGCATAAGTGTTACCTAGACTGCATATAGGTTAGTATGCATAAGCGTAAAATAAATAAATGGTCATCAGTTAGATCGTGTATGTATGTAGAATGTGTGAGTGAGGAAAGTAGTGATGGTATACAATAACCGTTGTTATTTGAGATTTGTGTTTGTTTGTATCCATAATTGGTAACTAATTTTCGCAATACAACCAGCATCCATCGGTATAAGACAACATTTATATCTCAGTTACCAATCATTGATATAATCAGATCTCAAATATATTGTTTATTTATGTATTTATTTATTTAAGGAAACAAACTGACGATTCAATTTCGCATATTGTCTATAAAATGTAACTGTACTAATCACCTTGTCCTCAATGATTATGCATTAGGGTCATTCTCACCTGTCGACAGTCTTTAAATTAAAAATAAAAAAATAAAAATGAAAAACTCTTTTGTTGGCGCACGTTAATAGCATAGCTAGTGCGGGAATTTTCTCAGAGTATCACGGTTTGGTGGAGGCTAATACAAGTTTATGTTTGTGAATGTAGAAATTTGATGTCTGCCATTTTGTGTTCCAGTTAACAAGATGTCACCGCGTCCTTCCCTGGTGCCGGATGTTGAGGCGGAACCTCCCCCTGCCACGCCGCCCTCGGCCACCCCGCCACCCTCCAAGACCGACCCTCGGTAAGACTATACAATAACCAAACATCGTGCATATTGTTCTTGTAACATAATAATTCTACAGGTTTTTAGGTAGGTTCTTGCTAGCACTAGCAGCTGCTAGCACGCCATATCACGAAATAGGCGCACCATAATGCTTAGTAAGAAACTTTTAATCGAACTGAGCCATCGTGTTAATGTATTTAATAACACCATAGTAATTAAAAGCATAACGCCCACTCCACATATTGGCGCCAACATTGGCGCCATCAGTGTTCATTCAATGTGTGGATTGACAAAATAGCATTGGAACCAACACTAGCCCGATCGTTGGAACTTATCCGTCGCTTATCGTTGGAACTATTTTCGATACGCTCTATATACGATACCATACATTCTCCGGAATACTAAACGATTTCTGAATTATTAATTTCAGTTTTCAAACTGAGCCATCATGTTAATGTATTTAATAACACCATAGTAATTAAAAGCACAACGCCCGCTCCACATATTGGCGCCAACATTGGCGCCAACATTGGTGCCAACAGTGTTCATTCAATGTGCGGATTGACAAAATAGCATTGGAACCAACAATTGCCCTAACGTTGGAACTTATCCGTCGCTCATCGTTGGGACTATTGTCGATACGCCGACCATACCTACATTCTCCGGAATACTAAACGATTTCTGAATTATTAATTTCAGTTTTCAATATGAGGAAGGCTATGTGATGCTAAACAAATATGTAATCTACATTTTTTTTGTTACGGTAAACGTTTAATGAATTAACTAGTATGAACCGTCTAGTATACGTATACAACTACGGTCTTGAAAGTGTATAGTATTTAAATGGCCTCAAACTATCTCAGGCTCAGGAACCATGGACCAATGAAGTCAAGTTTTTGTAACTTTATCAGGTAGTTTGTGGAATCCCTCAACAAGGAACCACAACAACAGAAATGCTGTGCAGACACATGGCAACGCATACATCCAAAGTTAGTATGAGTTGCACCGTAATCTTTAATGAAAGTACAAGAAATAATTATGCATATAAATAAAATATAATGATATAAATTAATTTTATATAAATATATTTTGAGCGACCTCATCCTTTGCTCGATGGTCAGGACGATATATTTCCATGATTACAGAATGTAGCCTAAACACTTATTTATCTTTTCACCTCTTCAATGATTGTTTTGTATATTGTCACGTGTCGTGGCTAGGGAAGGAATGGATGAAAACACTTGAATTTAATTAACGAATTATTGATTAACTATTCAATGAACAAAGTCAGTTTAACCAAATTAAACTTAACGCTTTTCTTTAAATTACGCTTTTTTGCAGTATGCCACTCGTAAACGAACAATTTATTATTGCTGGGTATGACGTTTTTAACAATCACTAGAACATTCCAACCAGTTCTTGCTCGTATTAATTATCGCTATGATTTATTTCCCCAATTATGTACTTCGACTGGTCGTACTGGGCATCGTCTTGCGCATACTTCGATGTCGGCCGATTTCGTACCGAGCTAACTGTCAACATGACAACTCTTGCGCCGCGGCCGGCGCCGTATTTATATCCGAAAATGCTGGTATTTTCGTACTTTCTAGATTATTCTTGTGTTTAAGTCATCGAAGCTTCTCGGTTTTACCAGACATTTCTAGATGTTTGTAGACGTTTCCCGAAGGTTGTAGATCACCCTAGATTATTGTAGGCCGTTCTCGATATTTCGATAGTGTTATGATGTATTAGGTCCTTACATATGAAATTGGCGTTTAGTATGGGAGGAACATAAAGCCGATTTTTTTTTATTATAATATATTTATTTAATCAAAGTATGTACCATTGCTATCTATGCACTTTTGCCATCTCATAGGTAGTTCATCGATCCCTTTACTAAAAAAACCATTCGGACAGGAATCAATAAAATCTTTGAAGGCGGTTTGGACTGCCCCATCGGAGTTGAATTTTTTCCTTTGCAAGAAGTTATCCAAATTTCGAAAAAAATGGTAATCTGTTGGGGCAAGGTCCGGAGAGTACGGTGGATGTCTTAGACATTCCAATTGAAGCTCCTCTAATTTGGTAGCCGTCTGTTTTGCAGTGTGTGGTCTAGCGTTATCATGAATCAGCAGTGGCCTAGAGCGATTAACCAGCCTCGGTTGTTTAGCAGCTAGCTTTTCCATCATGGTTTGCAGTTGCTGACAATAGACATCTGCCGTAATCGTCTGGCAAGATTTAAGAAAGCTGTAGTGAACGACACCAGCACTAGTCCACCAAACGCTCACAAATAACTTTTTTGGAGTCAATTTTCGCTTGGGGCATGGTTTGGCTGGTTCGGCAGGGTTCAGCCATTGCGATGAGCGCTTCCGATTATCGTACAGGATCCACTTTTCATCACAGTTAATGATTCGATGTAAAATCCCTTCATTATTGTGCCGGTTGAGTAATGCAACGCAGCAGTCAACGCGCGTTTGTTGATTTGCTTCACTCAATTCGTGAGGTACCCACCTTTCAAGTTTTTTCACCTTACCACTTTGCTTCAAGTGGATTAAAACAGTTTTATCACTAACACCGCAGCCTGCAGCTAACTCGGATGTGGTTTGCGATGGATCCGCTTCCACAATAGCCTTCAATTCTTCATTATCAACTTTGGTCTCCGGCCGTCCACGGGGCTTGTTCTGCAGGTCGAAATTTCCAGAACGAAAACGTTGGAACCAAAAACGCACTGTGTTTTCTTTTGCGGCACCGTCGCCATACACATCATTAATCCTTCGAGCCGTTTCTGCAGCACTGGTGCCACGGTGGAACTCGTACTCGTAAATAACGCGATATTTCAAGTTTTTCATTTTGTAAACTGAGTGACGCAAAGAAAAAAACAATTGAGGAAAAAACAAAAGAATTATAATTTTCAAAACACAAATACATGAGTAAATAGCTGTATAAATTTGGATTTGGAATTCCTAACCAAAGAGAAGATATTTGAGATCAAATTTGCCAGTACGGCAAAACGCCAATTTCATATGTAAGGACCTAATATTACAAGGAATTCGAGGAGTCCGTAATTTTTTTTGCATGCCGTGACAATATTTTAATATTCTGTGATTTTTTTGTATATTCGCATGATTACTTTGGTCGGCCTTCTCAGCTCCAGGATTTGTAAGTCAATGCGTCTATTAAAATACAGTTTTCTTAACGAATGTTGTGTTTTGGAAACATAACAATTATATTTATTTGTATGAGCCATCTACGTTCTTTGTATATTACAAATTAAAATAAATCCAGACTTCGGAACTATATAATAGTTGAAAAGACAGCTTTCAAGAAACTTTTGACGCTGCGCTACGGTTATAAAAATATCTTAAATTCGAGCATCATTTCTTATGTAGGTCAGAGAATTTTATACAAGAATCTTTAATATTTTACAATATTTTCATCAGGACTGTTCAAAAGTCGAAAGCGTCTTTAAAAAAAGTTACCCATAAAAACCAAGTGTTTACAATACTCCCTTTCTCATTTTCGGGTTTCGTGTCTACCATATGTGTCGGAATCTCCATACAACTTACTGAATTTATGATGAATGAATGAAAAAATCATTAAAAATTTGAAAAATTCAAAATTATTCTATAATTATTATTATTTTTAAACGAAAATTTGATAGATCTTCTTGATCGTCGCCACGAGTCTGCATGCAAAGTTTCAGCTCAATTGGATCACGGGAAAAGGGTTAAAAATCGATCCAAAGTTTTTTCGTCAAGCAAGCAAGCAGACGCCACGAGTTAATATAAAGTGAGTAAAAAATCAGGAATAATAAATGTGTGATTGAATCCGATTGAAATTAATATCTTTTTACTCCCTTTATATTAACCCGTGGCGTCTGCTTGCTTGCCAAAAAAACTTTGGATCCATTTTTAACCCTTTTCCCGTGATCCAATCGGGCTGAAACTTTACAAGCAGACTCGTGGCGACGATCAAGAAGATCTAGCAAATTTTTGTTAAAAATAATTAATACATTTTTGGATTTTTCAAATTTTTATGGTTATTTCATACAACTTACTAAGTTGTATGAAAATATTTCAACGCGTCTTGTAGACACGGAACCTGTTTATAGTATAATTTTGGATTTTTGGAAATTTTTTTTACTCCCTTTTGTTGCGTCGCTCGACCGAAGCCCAACGCGTAGGTTAAGCGCCAAACCAGTTTCCACTAGTAAAAAAAAAGGGAGTATAATAAAAACTTGGTTTTTATGGGTTCCTTTTTTTAATTAATAGAAAGATTGGATGACATTTCAAATATATTCACAAAATTCGATTTCTTATATATCTCGTTCCCTCGGTCTGTCCCGGAGAAAACTTTGCTGTGATTGGTGTATTGATAGATAGGGTTACAACTTATTAAAGAAAGTTTAATAAGTTGTAACCAAATGAATAAATAAACATTAATATTAACTGGAATAAATATTATTATTAGTATTATTATATTATTATTATTTTATCGATCATAATGATCATTTTAAATGTGAATGCGTTTTATAGATTATTACAAATAATCGAGTAAAATAAGCGAGTAGTTTCGGTTTTAAACAATTTCCATATCAGTGTATATCTAAAATGCCGTTTGTTATTCAAACCAGGCAGGTGCATCGATTGCTGAAAGATTTATGTTGTACTCTCGAGAGAGCTTTATGCTAATTTTTCTATACATACTACTACTGCATTAGATTTGAAGTATAATCAATGAAAACGAAGCCTGAATTTTTGGCCTGTATTCGTGAATAAAAATAATCCACTTTTCCAATATACTTTCTGAAGTGTTTTTTGAATTTGGTAGTTGAATGCTTTTGTTGAGTGTGTCTGGAATTCTCGAGGTAAAATTATTATTTCCAGTGCCGAATTGTGGCAAATACAGTTTGTAGCCAGAGCAAGCCCACATTACTCTGTAGGTAGATTTCAGCCTAAATTATGAATCGAAAATGTTCAAACAACAATGTCGTATTATGAAGAGTAGCTTGTTGTTAGTTTGAGAATAGTAAGAATATTGATGCTACATGTATTCCGTGTTCACAACTCTATTTAAAAAATAAAAATAAATAGTTATGAAGATAAGCGTCTTCAAAGTTTGTATTTTTTTATCAATACTTCTGACTTATGTTCAGTAAAACGTGAGATTACCATCAAAGTTACTTTTATCAAATATCAAAATTTATTTACTTCAAATTTTCAAAAGAAGCATAGACTTTTTTTTAGGTTTTACGCTTCAACAGACCAAGAGGCCCAATTACAAAAGTGAAACGCATCACAAAATACCCAGGCTTGAGTAAATCAGGTTGATTAATTGTGACCTCACCAGGAATCGAATCCGGAACCCTCGATGTGAGAAGCACTCGTATGTGGTGGGACAGTATAATCAAATTGATAAAATAATAATCTTTGTTTTTATTTTGGTATTGGTAACGTGGAGAAACTCGATCGGTACTAATACAAAAATAATATGGTTAAGTCCGGAGCCACACTGAGCGTATCTTCTTACGCCGCGTCTTTGACGTCGCGTCAAATCCGCAACCGAATTTAGCAGTCACATTCAATATTCCGCAGCGGATTCAGTACACAACAAACACACGTGCGTACGTAGTGCGGACGATCCGTCGAATGTGGCACGTTGTATTTAAAATATGAGACGCGACGTCGCCGACTTTACGTTGACGCAAGTTTCACGGGCGGAGAACCGAACAGACACCGAAGCTGAAGACGTTCCGCCAGCGGATCGACAGATCATCTGCTCAGTATGTTCGGTAAGTGTGTATTGTATGGAAATAAATGTAGCGCATTCCGCGACTTCAAAGACGCGACGGGAGATACGCCTAGTGTGACGCCGACTTAAAAGCAAAGATTATTATTTTATCAATTTAATTAAATAGCTTAAATACACTTCAAATTAAATTATTAAAACCTTGCGAAAAAATGTGGTTCAAATTTCTACATGCTTTTAATATTTTAAAGCCAATTATTTATTAATATTCTATATAAGTTTTTCTATAATGTTAATGATACGTTTTACAGAAGATAAGATAAAAAAAAATTATAAAAAAATGCAGACTGCCTGAATATTTCCATCTTTTAGGTACATATCTATCTGTAGGGTATTGCGTACTAGCTCTGTTACACTCGGTATATTATACATTTTTACTTTCTTTTAACTCGTGGCGTCTGATTGCTTGCTTGTCTGACGAAAAAACTTTAGATCGATCTTTAACCCTTTTCCCGTGATCCAATCGAGCTGATACTTTGCAAGCAGACTCGTGGCGACGATCAAGAAGATCTATCAAATTTTCGTTAAAAAAAATAATAATTAAAGTATAATTTTGGATTTTTCAAATTTTTAATGGTTTTTTCATACAACTCAGTAAGTTGTATGAAAATACTCCGACGCATCTGGTAGACACGAAACCCGATAATGAGAAAGAGAGCATTGCAAAAACTTGGTTTTTACGGGTTAGTTTTTATATCGAATCTTTTCATGGATGATGCCTTTTTCATACTCTTTAATAAAAGTTTAATCATTTTAATCAAATGGCTACTATTTTTGAGTCTAGTTTGGCTTAAGCTTATGTCTTTCACATAGTGAAATTCCCAATCTATGGGCTACGTTGAGCATTGTCACCGTGGCATCTGTTTCACACCCGTATGTCAGAACAGGAAGTGTGCAATACTGAAAGCCTTTTGTCTTGAGGTGTTGTAGATATGAAGACAATCTTGATGCTTCAGAAGCTTGTCCAGTCGACTGCTCTTTATATCTTGACCTCTAATAATAGTTTGCCTTTCTTGAATGCCATGACGTAATTAACTGACTAATTGGATCCAGATAGCACAGCTTTCAAATTAGCTAGGTATATCGAAACAGATCGTTTCCATAAATACATTTAATATTTTCGCAAATAAATCATTATTAAAGTACTCAATAAAGGTAATGTCATCGTAATCTGATAATGAACAAACATACCCTTATCTTTGTCATCTTTTTCTGCCTTATTATAGGAGTATTATGTCTACTAATTCATTTTGTTCTTTTTTAGGAAAAAGTGGATTTTTATTCATTTATTTCAGAAGACATAAACTACGAGTAAATAGTACTTGGACAGAACGTCTACGCTGATTTAAAAATAATAAACTGAATATTAAGATAAAATTTGAATTCGATTTCAATGTGTAAAAAGTAACCCATAAAAACCAAGTTTTTATTATACTCCCTTGCTTTGTAGAATATAATAACACTTAAAGACGAATTAAAACATATAACATAACACTACAGTGTTACAGTAATTTACAGTAATTTAATATATTTCTAAAATGTCAGATGTTTTGAGCTTTGATAAGACACTTCATGCTTTGTTTTTTTAACGAAAATTTGATAGATCTTCTTGATCGTCGCCACGAGTCTGCTTGCAAAGTTTCACGATTGGATCACGGGAAAAGTTTCGCGATTGGATCACGGGAAAAGCGTCAAAAATTGATCCAAAGTTTTTTCGACGGCAAGCATGCAAGCAGACGCCACGAGTTAATATACTCGTAAAGGGAGTAAAAATGTTGACTTATGGAAAATTCTTGAAAATGTGGAATACACTTTCTTATGATCTAGATCCAAGATTACAAAGATAAATGGGTACTCTAAAAATTAAATCACTCTGTTTTTACCACTTTTTTTAGATATAAAGATAGTATATAATGTTTTGAGAACAATTTTCTCTTTTTCAGCATTTCAGCATAAAAAATGAAATGGTTTTTTACATTTTTTATGTTGTAATATTTGCAAAAGCTAACATTTTTTACTAATATTAGGTCCTTACATATGAAATTGATGTTTTGCCGTACTGGCAAATTTGATCTCAAATATCTTCTCTTTGGTTAGGAATTCCAAATCCAAATTTATACAGCTATTTACTCATGTATTTGTGTTTTGAAAATTATAATTCATTTGTTTTTTCCTCAATTGTTTTTTTCTTTGCGTCACTCAGTTTACAAAATGAAAAACTTGAAATATCGCGTTATTTACGAGTACGAGTTCCACCGTAGCACCAGGCTGCAGAAACGGCTCGAAGGATTAATGATGTGTATGGCGACGTGCCGCAAAGAAAACACGTGCGTTTTGGTTCCAACGTTTTCGTTCTGGAAATTTCGACCTGCAGAACAAGCCCCGTGGACGGCCGGAGACCAAAGTTGATAATGAAGAATTGAAGGCTATTGTGGAAGCGGATCCATCGCAAACCACATCCGAGTTAGCTGCAGGCTGCGGTGTTAGTGATAAAACTGTTTTAATCCACTTGAAGCAAATTGGTAAGGTGAAAAAGCTTGAAAGGTGGGTACCTCATGAATTGAGTGAAGCAAATCAATAAACGCGCGTTGACTGCTGCGTTGCATTACTCAACCGGCACAATAATGAAGGGATTTTAAATCGAATCATTACCTGTGATGAAAAGTGGATCCTGTACGATAATCGGAAGGCTCATCGCAATGGCTGACCCTGCCGAACCAGCCAAACCATGCCCCAAGCGAAAATTGACTCCAAAAAAGTTACTTGTGAGCGTTTGGTGGACTAGTGCTGGTGTCGTTCACTACAGCTTTCTTAAATCTGGCCAGACGATTACGGCAGATGTCTATTGTCAGCAACTGCAAACCATGATGGAAAAGCTAGCTGCTAAACAATCGAGGCTGGGTAATCGCTCTAGGCCACTGCTGCTTCATGATAACGCTAGACCACACACTGCACAACAGACGGCTACCAAATTAGAGGAGCTTCAATTGGAATGTCTAAGACATCCACCGTACTCTCCGGACCTTGCCCCAATAGATTACCATTTTTTTCGAAATTTGGATAACTTCTTGCAAAGGAAAAAATTCAACTCCGATGGGGCAGTCCAAACCGCCTTCAAAGATTTTATCGATTCCCGTCCGAATGGTTTTTTAAGTAAAGGGATCGATGAACTACCTATGAGATGGCAAAAGTGCATAGATAGCAATGGTACATACTTTGATTAAATAAATATATTATAATAAAAAAAATCGGCTTTATGTTCCTCCCATACTAAACGTCAATTTCATATGTAAGGACCTAATATATTGTATTTATTCACTCGCTTTAGGGTATGAACTTCTATTTAAAACTTTATTTTTTTTTTTATTCTTTCTTTTAAAAATACGTAAATTTCACATTAATATTTCTTATATATTTTTTAACTAAAGTGATAGCCTGAGTCCTTAAAAAATATCCACTCTTCTGATTTGGTACACAATTTTTTTGTAATCACTATTTACTTTCTTCCATTATTCGGTATATTTTTGCTACAGAAAGAACTTTTTAAATTTATATAATAAAATATTGTGCTCAAAAAATAATGCGGCTAACAAAAATATGGCTGTTTTATATAGCCTTTGTACTTGTATAAATAGCAATCTAAAGGGGAAAATATCATTAGCATAATTGAATTTACCTCTTGTCGTGGACGAATGCGGGACAGAGAAAATTCCAGCAGTTCAAATATTCTGAGGAACTAGCCGAGATCCAGGAAATTAAATAACTTAGTGAGTTCATACAAAATTATACGCGAAATAAAGTGACGGTCTTGCACGCGGCCCGTAGAGTAATGGCTCATGTCCACGAATGAAATTTTCGACTCGAGACAATCTGTGAGATCCTGTATAAATTGTCTAGATATTTCTTTGGTGCGATTCTTTAGGTCTTTGACTAATTATATGCACAGCTCAATCCATAATTGATATATTTATTATTATTTATTTATTTATTTATTTATTTATTTTTTTAATTAATACACGGTACAACGTACCATTAAAGAAACAATATATATAAACATGTTTAGATTGATAGGTAATAATAAAAAAAGGAGATAAGGTATAATTCTATCAAAAACAATTAATAAAGTGATATTAGGTCCTTACATATGAAATTGGCGTTTCGCCGTACTGGCAAATTTGATCTCAAATATCTTCTCTTTGGTTAGGAATTCCAAATCCAAATTTATACAGCTATTTACTCATGTATTTGTGTTTTGAAAATTATAATTCATTTGTTTTTTCCTCAATTGTTTTTTTCTTTGCGTCACTCAGTTTACAAAATGAAAAACTTGAAATATCGCGTTTTTTACGAGTACGAGTTCCACCGTGGCACCAGTGCTGCAGAAACGGCTCGAAGGATTAATGATGTGTATGGCGACGGTGCCGCAAAAGAAAACACAGTGCGTTTTTGGTTCCAACGTTTTCGTTCTGGAAATTTCGACCTGCAGAACAAGCCCCGTGGACGGCCGGAGACCAAAGTTGATAATGAAGAATTGAAGGCTATTGTGGAAGCGGATCCATCGCAAACCACATCCGAGTTAGCTGCAGGCTGCGGTGTTAGTGATAAAACTGTTTTAATCCACTTGAAGCAAATTGGTAAGGTGAAAAAGCTTGAAAGGTGGGTACCTCACGAATTGAGTGAAGCAAATCAACAAACGCGCGTTGACTGCTGCGTTGCATTACTCAACCGGCACAATAATGAAGGGATTTTAAATCGAATCATTACCTGTGATGAAAAGTGGATCCTGTACGATAATCGGAAGCGCTCATCGCAATGGCTGAACCCTGCCGAACCAGCCAAACCATGCCCCAAGCGAAAATTGACTCCAAAAAAGTTACTTGTGAGCGTTTGGTGGACTAGTGCTGGTGTCGTTCACTACAGCTTTCTTAAATCTAGCCAGACGATTACGGCAGATGTCTATTGTCAGCAAATGTAAACCATGATGGAAAAGCTAGCTACTATACAACCGAGGCTGGTTAATCGCTCTAGGCCACTGCTGCTTCATGATAACGCTAGACCACACACTGCACAACAGACGGCTACCAAATTAGAGGAGCTTCAATTGGAATGTCTAAGACATCCACCGTACTCTCCGGACCTTGCCCTTACAGATTACCATTTTTTCCGAAACTTCTTGCAATGGAAAAAATTCAACTCCGATGGGGCAGTCCGAACCGCCTTTAAAGATTTTATTGATTCCCGTCCGAATGGTTTTTTTAGTAAAAGGATCGATGAACTACCTATGAGATGGCAAAAGTGCATAGATAGCAATGGTATATACTTTGATTAAAAAAATATATTATAATAAAAAAAAATCGGCTTTATGTTCCTCCCATACTAAACGCCAATTTCATATGTAAGGACCTAATATTTAAAGAAAAATAAAACATTACTTAACATAAAGTATAACAAAATTACATCAAATGAAATAATAGTTATCAAATCGAATATGAAAGTCAACAATCAATAAAACTACAACAAATTAAAATAATTATGTCTGAAATTCAAGAAGCAACAAAATTACAACAAAATGAAATAATTGTAAACAAATCAAATCTAAAAATCAAGAAGCAATAAAAATGACAGTAAAATAAAATGAAATGTAAAATTCAAAAATCTAAAAACAAGACATGACATTAATAACCAATTATAAACGACCGAATTCGTCCAGAAGAGCTTTCTTGTAGGCGGCTAGTGTTTCCGAAAAAACATCCGATAGGTAGCCATACTCGTTTCCTAACCTATGGAGCCTTCTAATAGGTGAGCTATAGAGATAATTTACACTAACATGATGGTATGTATGGTCCTGTATGGTCTCCACATTATACTGTTCACTCCAATAATATTGAGTGCAGCACAAATTTTTGAGAGTTGTTAATTTTAAATTACACATACCAATAATGGACATAAATTATAATTTTCTATTGTCTCTAATTAAACAAAATAGATTATCCGATAGAAGGAAAATTGCTGACCTCGTATTACTGTATAAAATCGTAAATAATTATTACAACAGTTCAGAACTAACGCAGCTAATTTTTTATCACATCCCTTCCAGGAGCACTAGACAAAGTATATCGTTTCATTGTGACAATTTTAGTGTAAATTACGATCAATAATAAAATAATGAAGAAGGATTTGAAAAAAAACATTGTTTGATCACTTATTCGTACATAGACAATAGACATATTGGGAGGGCACCAAATGGCTCAGGTTAGACAATACTAGTCGCATTCTCTCATTATCGCATTATCGTTTACGTTGTTAATTACGTTATGCTTTGAGATGTTACCCTGACGTTGCGAGATGCATAATCAAGACGTACCTATTATAGATGTCTCTATTATAGATGGAATGTAGGTATTGGGTATTTATAGGACTTACAACCTATCATATGGCGGGCTTAAGCGATCACACAACACAATGTAACGTAACAAGGCAGAGAGGATAAAACGCCATATTTTTCTATCTTGGCACACCGCTTTCGCTTCGGCTACATTCATACATCTTCTCATGCAAACTCTACGGTTCTTGAGCCTTTTAACAGGGCTATCCTCCAATATTTATTTTCTTTTGTGGACGCCCTCTATTTATGTTGCCTTCAACACTCACCTAATATATTTTCTTAACCAACAACGTAATCACATCACATATTATACATAATTATTAAGAATATACTTTGTTTTCACCACTACTTTGTTGAAAACACCAACATGTCTCGGGACCGATGATTCCTTCATCAAGGTACATGGTATACTAAAAATTAAAAATAAAAAATCGAAGTATATGTAGATAACAATGAAATTAAAATAAATATACGGAAGATTTATGAGCAATTAAGTACAAATATAAAAACAAATTTGAAAAATGACTAGTAAATGAAATAATTATTTCTTTTATATTATTGAATTCAGTTTATTTCATTCAATAATAAGTATAAATTCATACTTCTTTATTATTATTATTATTTTTTTTGTAATTTATTCATAAAACTAAATATTCAGTTAACTAGAACCTTTAACTAAAATCGTTTAACTAAGATCCCCGATTTATTTATATATAAACAATCTTCGAAATACATAAGATTTTTTTGCCGCAGTGTATATGAAATATGTAAAAATGTATAATTATTTAATGTAGTCGGTAAAATTATAACCTAATGCTATAGACGGAAGCCATGTATACACGTCCATGGAAGCCTATAGTTGTCTTCAAAGAATCTCAAAGCGTATATCGTAGAGCAGCGGTTCCTAACCTGTGGTACGCGTATCACCGGTGGTACGCGAGTGGATAGTGGATGGAACGCGAAAAATAATCAGTAACGCATAAAAAGTTTAAAAAATCAGTCATAAAATACCATTTATTTTTTATTAATGTATTTTTCCTATAATTCAAAATATCCAGTCCAGTTGTTGATATGTACAGTCGATGATCGAAAATCCAACAATCAATATTGTATTTTTGGAGTGCACTTTTAAATTTAGCGCGTTAGCTATCAATAACTTGAGATATTGCCATCACTATTATGATGGCGACATCTCAAGTTACTGATAGCTATATTTTTTTTAATAAAAATTAGTTTTTAAAAAATACATCTTTAAATGTCCTGGTTTTGAATTTCGACAAGAAATGAGCTTCGAAATACCATTGGTATATTTTTTTTAAATTAAATAAATTGAGTTCTGAGGAATATAGTCACCCTATAAAATTTATAATGCAAATAGAATAACAAATTTCTCGAAATACAATCATTTTTCGAAGTGGTAAGCGTGATGTACTACCAAGTGGTCCGCGAGTCAAAAAAGGTTGGGGAACGCTGGTCTAGAGTATAAAATTTCTTGAAAATCTTCTCGCGAAGTTAAAATAAAACAGTTTTCCGTGCATCTTACTGTTACCAACAAAATTAGATATTTTAATCCATTAGTTATTTTATTGTCACCATGTCGCAGTCAACCCTCGTAATCCAGTGTGCATGAAACTAGCTTTTACTGGAGGAAGTCTTTGTTCGACTCCCGGCGTGGTGATAAATATAGATTATTTTTTCGAAGAAAATTGATCTTCTGAAAGGAAGCTAACATGTGTTGTGACATGTTAGTTTAATTAAATAAAATCAAAATAACGATTCTCATCTTCAGGATAACTAATATATTTATGTTAAATAAGTGTATTAGTCTAATGATATGTAATTCCCTAATTAATTTTTCTGATTTTCCCTCCTCTTCTATATTTTTTCTTTAACCTCATCGCGTTGTAAACATATATTTAACTTTAGTACATCAATTATCCTGAAAATGAGAACGTCGTTCTCGAAGCTTGTTGATGTAATATATCTATGAAAGTGGCGAAAACAAAATTATTCTGATTTTATTTCATTTATTAGATTATTTTACTTAAAGAGCTTTAATATTAGGTCCTTACATATGAAATTGATGTTTTGCCGTACTGGCAAATTTGATCTCAAATATCTTCTCTTTGGTTAGGAATTCCAAATCCAAATTTATACAGCTATTTACTCATGTATTTGTGTTTTGAAAATTATAATTCATTTGTTTTTTCCTCAATTGTTTTTTTCTTTGCGTCACTCAGTTTACAAAATGAAAAACTTGAAATATCGCGTTATTTACGAGTACGAGTTCCACCGTGGCACCAGTGCTGCAGAAACGGCTCGAAGGATTAATGATGTGTATGGCGACGGTGCCGCAAAAGAAAACACAGTGCGTTTTTGGTTCCAACGTTTTCGTTCTGGAAATTTCGACCTGCAGAACAAGCCCCGTGGACGGCCGGAGACCAAAGTTGATAATGAAGAATTGAAGGCTATTGTGGAAGCGGATCCATCGCAAACCACATCCGAGTTAGCTGCAGGCTGCGGTGTTAGTGATAAAACTGTTTTAATCCACTTGAAGCAAATTGGTAAGGTGAAAAAGCTTGAAAGGTGGGTACCTCACGAATTGAGTGAAGCAAATCAACAAACGCGCGTTGACTGCTGCGTTGCATTACTCAACCGGCACAATCATGAAGGGATTTTAAATCTTAAATCTGGCCAGACGATTACGGCAGATGTCTATTGTCAGCAACTGCAAACCATGATGGAAAAGCTAGCTGCTAAACAACCGAGGCTGGTTAATCGCTCTAGGCCACTGCTGCTTCATGATAACGCTAGACCACACACTGCACAACAGACGGCTACCAAATTAGAGGAGCTTCAATTGGAATGTCTAAGACATCCACCGTACTCTCCGGACCTTGCCCCAACAGATTACCATTTTTTTCGAAATTTGGATAACTTCTTGCAAAGGAAAAAATTCAACTCCGATGGGGCAGTCCAAACCGCCTTCAAAGATTTTATTGAGTCCCGTCCGAATGGTTTTTTTAGTAAAGGGATCGATGAACTACCTATGAGATGGCAAAAGTGCATAGATAGCAATGGTACATTCTTTGATTAAATAAAAATATTACATTAAAAAAAAATCGGCTTTATGTTCCTCCCATACTAAACGCCAATTTCATATGTAAGGACCTAATATATTTTTTTGTATAACTATGTAAAAATGTAGTAGCAAGTTGAAAATCTTTGTTCCATCCCTTCAGACAAATCTCCAAAAAAATTAAATCTCTTCAAATTATTCATTACATTAACGGAAACTCTTAACTCCACCACCGCCCTTTCTTCCTAAGCCGTACATCATCGCGTCGCTTTTCCACGAAATTCTCCAAATCGTGTTTTCATCATTTTAATTAAACATTAATTTCAGTTTTCCTTCTTTTATTTCCCTGGCGAATTCGTGTTCATAAGGAACACAATCCATTCCACATTTCTCCTTCACTTTCGCGCAATGTTTCGTTTTCGAGGCGACCAACTGTTTGTGATTCAACAGTTTTATTTTTAAGAATTCAATTAGCAATTTGTTTTTATTACAAAACTAGTACAACAATTATTGAAAATTATTCTACTTTATTTATTTTATAAGATAATAAAACAAGTTTCTATCAATCTATTTATCGATATTAATCTGTTTTATTAAATGTCTAATAATAATTTTCTGCTAATCACTCTTTCCTTGTCTTTTTCCCCTAATCCTTTTTTTAAATGATTTTAAGAGTATTTAAATAATAAGTATTGACTTATATTGTAACTAATTTTAGACACGTTTTTCTTTATTCAGTTTAAATATGTATGTTCGTCTCGGCTTATATATTCTTTTCTCGGCATTTTTAATAATTTGTTTGAATACTAGAACATCAATCTCGCTATTTTCACTATTTGGGATGAAAATATCGAAATTGATGTAGGAGTAATCAAACAAATCACAACGAGAGAAAAAGAGTATTAATTAGTAAGCAGAAAGATTTAGGCATGTTAAGAATAATACAAGCAAAAAAATTGTAACAAAAGAAAAAGAGACTTAATTAGTAGGTAAAAAAAAATTCTGCACTAAAAATGTTTCTTAATCTTGTGGGTCTGCACTCTAAAAAATCAACATCCAATAATCTTATCAATTTATTGAATGCATCGCATATATTTTAATAAAAAATTTTGTTATGGCAGCTTTGTTTTTGAATGATTATAAATATACTTCCTCATCGTATTGGTCTACGATGTTTTATACACATTTGTCTGTTCGTGCCGGTAACAACCCTAGAATATTTGTCTACACAAATGTTTTCCGAATAAATTTATTCATTATTCAGAGTATAAAATATAACAGAGAGAGAGAGAGCGGATACTCAATTAAATTCCCAGCTCGATACAAAAGATGAATTGTGAATGAACTTTGATTAAACGAAATATATGGTAATGCGGAGAAGGCCATAGAAAAATAATTAGGAACAAGTAGGAAGAAGTCACTTCTATGTACTTTGGAAATTTAAATAATTTATTCTACAACTCCAACACAATGAAAACAGAATTAAAAGCAAGATTGACTCAAGCAAGGATTTGTAAGCTCTAAACAAAATATTTGAGAAGAAAAATTTACGCTTTTAGTTCAAAATTATCATTTGTAAACTATTATTACTAGACATTCTGTGAAAACAAAAATAAATTAAATAATCCATTAGTTAAGTAAATAATAAAATGTTTTTTTAGTTCTGAAGACTGCCGTTACCATCCCGTGAAGCGCTGTGATTATGATCTGTTAATCATTTTTAACTCTTTTCTAAATGTATCATGTTCAATCAATTATAGAACTCTAAAAAAAGGTTATCAAAATGAAATTAATTTTATCATATATTTGAAGATGCTATTAAAATATTAAAAATAAATTAATGCGATTATCGTAGGTTTACTGCGGTCCTCATAGTCCAGTGGAAATGACACTGACTTCTCACGTCGAGATTTTAGGACTCGATTCCTGTGATGTCACAATAAAACTATTTTTGCGACTTGTTTCACTTCAGTAATTGGGCATCTTGGCCCGTTGTAAAAATAATTACGGATTTATTTTCCCACCGGTCGAATTATATTATCGGTATTATGAAGACGTCTGTTAAATGAAAGTTCATAAACCTACGTACAACGTAGTAAAATATAGATATAATTGAAAATAGCATAACCTTCGTCAATAATTACTAAACACAAGTTAACTATGTATAGTGCTTTACTGAGTACTATACTATTAATTTTTTGTTTATTATTTCTGAAAGTGAGGCGGTTTTATGGGGACGCCTCTCCGCGCCGCTTGCACTCGTATGAGTTTAAGTGGCAAGGAAGGGATGACCTCTTTAGCGTAAAAAATGCCAAATTGGGTGGCGAAAATGTAGGTTCTATAGTGGAGCTCTTGCCCATAATAATTGTTCATTTCTCTTTTAAATATTTTTTATTTCTATCAATTGATTTTTGGTTTATTATATTTATAACCGTTTATCTTAGTTACCTAATATATTGGTTTATTTATCATTATTTTACTTTATTATTACTTTGTTAATGTTATAATTATTACTGTTTAATTTCAAACAAATCATTTTATATATATGTTTATTTATTTTAAAGTGTTTTCATGATTGTTCATTTTTCTTTTAAATATATTTGTATTAATTTTTTGTTTATTATTATAAAAACTGTTTTATTTTAGGTGTGTAAAAATTGTAGTACTAATAATAATAAAAATAAACGGCTCTGGGTGTGTGGTGTTGTGATGAATTTAACCTGCCAACCTATTACAAGAAATAAGAAATAAAATAATAATTATATCGAATATCTCCAAAAGAACTATTTAAGATTAATTTATTACTTGTGTTGTGAGAGTCACGACTGCGCCACTGACGACAGGACGTCGATTCAAAAAAATAATAATATTATTCGTATTGGAGAAAAGTTTCACTACACCCATGTAGACGCGTAAATAGGTGTTGGCTCGTGATAGGCCTGATTTGTCACATGATAGAAATTAACCAATGAGATCTTTGGTGGAGGGGGAAGCTTCTAGAAGGAATTTCCGATGGAAAAAAGTTTATAAGTAGGTGTTGGAGCGTTAACTCGAGAGTTTTTTGAAGGGATTTCAACCGTTAGGCCACGCTCGTTTTGTTTGTTTCGCGCGTTTTTTTCGGTATCTGAGATATAATTTCCAAAGCAATTGGTTTCGGTATTTAACAATCAGTTACGAAAGCATCCAAATTCTTCGCTGTTATAGTGTCAAAATGTCAGTATTAAAATATAGGATTATTACAAATGCCTGCGTTTTGACGCATTTTCGAAAGACAAACAAAATTTTATCTGTTATGACGCCATCATACAAGCGTCAATAAAGAGCGAAATAATTAACGTCTGGTTTATAGTCGAAATTTAGGGATGCGTTACTTTGTCTTGTGCTTCGATTGTTTTAAAATCATTTTTGAATTTAAATCGGGATCTCATTATTGGAATAAAAACAGTTAGGATTCTTTTAAATGTATTTATAACCATCGAGAGAATGAAGAAGAGATATGTGCCAAATGGGAAGCTGGAGGAACAAGATTCACACTTATGCAGAGTCTGGAGGAAGGGCCTTCTGAGCTACGGATTCAAGCCACTACAAGATTTCAGGATGAGTACCTTTTTAGTCTATATAATAGTATTGTTAAACTGTTTCTAATTGTTCTAAAATTTTTCTAAAGCAAATTTATCTACAGTTAATATCGAAGTAGGCAGTATATTCTTAGGAAAGATACATATTTAATTTCATTAAGCATAATTCAAATCATTTGAAAGAGGATTTAAAATGTAGTCGAATTTGGTTGTTTTGAGATTGCGTCGTTCGACCCCTGGGAGACGTTCAATCATGAGGACAAAAATCCATAATTACGTGCATATTCTCTATATATAAAGAACTGGTTCTAACTAGAGAATTTCAAAAAGTACAGATGGGTCATTCCTCAATGGGGCGAAATTACACCTGTACTTGATTGAAGGAAGTAACTTCTAGGTGAGAGCGATGTAGTTGCGAAATAGTTAATTCCGACTTGTATGAATATGAGAAGAGACAGTGTTTGACTGAAAGCGGTAACCAATTCATTTTTAGATTCATTATAAATAATGCAGTTAGGATTGAAATAACAAGACTCGTCTTGCGATGGCATCGTTCAGTTTTGGTGGTAGCAAGCATGGAGTATAAA
Organism: Agrypnia vestita; assembly: GCA_016648135.1. Classification (NCBI taxonomy): domain Eukaryota; kingdom Metazoa; phylum Arthropoda; class Insecta; order Trichoptera; family Phryganeidae; genus Agrypnia; species Agrypnia vestita. The sequence continues at coordinate 588,262 of JADDOH010023421.1, forward strand.
GACCATGATATACGTCCGACAATGGGTTTATAAGTAAGGCTTAATATACCTAAAAAGGAGACTGCCCGAAATAACTCATTAGGTATGACGTTTGGTCCGAAGTCTGTGTTGTTGACCCCCGGAATTAGTTCGGCGTGATTTCTGATGGATCAGTTATACTAGAACAACCAAGAGTTATCCAATATATTTTAGATTCATTATAAATAATGCAGTTAGGATTGAAATAACAAGACTCGTCTTGCGATGGCATCGTTCAGTTTTGGTGGTAGCAAGCATGGAGTATAAAGACCATGATATACGTCCGACAATGGGTTTATAAGTAAGGCTTTATATACCTAAAAAGGAGACTGCCCGAAATAACTCATTAGGTATGACGTTTGGTCCGAAGTCTGTGTTGTTGACCCCCGGAATTAGTTCGGCGTGATTTCTGATGGATCAGTTATACTAGAACAACCAAGAGTTATCCAATATATTTTAGATTCATTATAAATAATACAGTTAGGATTGAAATAATATGACTATGGAGTGGAAAAAGACAAGAACCAATCTATTTTAATCCCATTATACGTAATTCAAATCATTTGAACGCAAGAGAGGGAGCGAATGAAGTGGGTTGATTGTTTTGGGTTTGCCCCGCTTTTTGCCAAGGAGACGTTCAATCATGAGGACAAAAATCCATAATTACGTGCATATTCCCTATATATAAAGAACTAGTTCTAACTAGGGAATTTCAAGAAGTACAGATGGGTCATTCCTCAATGGGGCGAAATTACACCTGTACTTGATTGAAGGAAGAAACTTCTGGGTGAGAGCGCTGTGATTTCGAAATATTTGATTCTGACTTATATGAACGGGAGGGAGAGAAAGTGAATCGGGTTATTAATTATGCGCAACCGATTCAAGATACACCCCTGAATATTGCGATTTCGTTCGGACGTTAAAAAAATGCTTCAACGATATTTGAAATAAAGTATTCCCGTTATCTACACGAATTATTTTGCTCAGATAACTCGTTTAATTATTGTATAAATATAGTCACATGGTCATAGGAAGTTGGTGAGGTAGATTTATTCACTACGCTTTGGATATCTATGAATGTATTGACACATGGTTAATATATTCTGTTCACGTGGAATGTTCCATTGGTTAAACATACTTGTCTTCATTCTACGAGGAGGAATTCACATTTTCATTTACCAAGAAATTATCTTTATACTCCACAGAGGATAAATTGCAATAATCAGCTTTAAACTAATAACCAACATTCTTCTAGACGCAAGGACCCCTAAAAAGAATTAGATGCCACTATTAATATCTTCCAACTTAATCTTTAGACGCAAGTGATCCCTAAAGTTTTGGTATACCTTGGATTTACATTTTCCTCGGAATGCTGACGATTTGTCGAGGCAATGGAACATACTACGTGGCTATATCAAGATTTAGCTTCGGGTTGTTTATCAAGGTAAAGGAAACGCCAGAGAAAATGTATAGAAGGAAGTTTTTCATGGCATTTTAGGGGCGGGACGATGGGGCCCCTTTAGCGCGGAAACCGAGGATATGTCATTACCTACGGACATCAATCCTCCTTTCCATAGATTCATTTTTAAAAACTTGTTAAATAAATTCCTAACGAGAAGAGTGAAGTTCTGTTAGCGACAGACACCACATACTCGGAAGTAGACCTATTTTCAAATTATTAGACTCTCGGTTTGCAGATAAATACAGTTTCTACCAAGATAACCAATCCAGAGGCGAATCACTGAAACAATCTGATTATGTGTTTTTCTCCAAACTATAAATTGTATATAGAAGCAGCCAACAAAAGTAAGCAAATTTAAAAACAAAATGATATGTAAATGTGCCTTTTCTTTCAGATATTTTACGTTTCTGTTATGGTTAGTTATTCCAGTAAATGTAAACTCTAAACAATAAATTTTATACGTATTGTAGTCAAGTCCGAATTAAAATTATAAGTATATTATTATCTTTGTATGTGTAAATATAGAATTTCCAACACGTTTTCTGAAATATTAGGGTTGCCACGTGCGTCACAATAGAGGGGGAGTTATAGACTAAAGACGATATCACGAGCCAATAACTTCGACGTTTCTATAGTAATTGAGTGAGAGTATAGTGATTTATTTATTTATAAATTAGAAAAAAAACGACATCATGAGCCATTTAATAGATAATCTAGTATAGAGAGATATCCTGGTAAACTAGGATAAAAGCCATTAGGTAGTATTTGCATTTAGAATGAAACTTGCGGTAACTTAATAGGATTTTGATATTAATTAAACATCGATAAGAAACATTACGACCGCATCGCGTTCTTACAAAATAATCCTTTCAGTTCATTCAAAACGGATAATTCTAACCTTTTATCTACGTAGAGATACTTATAGGTTATTATCTATTTTATAATGTGTATTTCGGAACAGTACGATCGAGATCAGTAAGAGTATTTTAGATTGCGTATCTGAATTAGAACTTATATTAGATGGTTTATTAATTTCGGTTAGATTTTAAAAAAATTTTAGTTGGTAGCTTCGGTTCGGTGAGCCAAGGCTCAACCACCTTATACACGGTTAGGTCAGGTTTTTCACAGTGTGTCCCTCTTCACTATGCTATTCATTCATATCTTCTTTGGAGATTCATATTCTTTTTGACATATTTGTGTGGTTGTATTTCCTCACATGTCATCATGTATCATGTCATATTTATTGTATTGTTTCCTGTTGCTGTATTTTATTTTTTTTACGAACTTCACCACACTCCATGTATAAATGTTACTATAATCAAATTAAATAAACAAATAAACTTTCCCTTCGTCATTCTTACACCTTGGAGACAGTGAAGCGGTTTTGTGTGGACGTATCAGAGATTTTTAAAAAAAATGTCGAATAGAGTGGCGAAAGTGTTGAGCGGATGTAGGTGCTATTGCTGATAAAATGGCCTTTGGGATGTGATGGGTCTCTCTTTACTTTACTAATATTATACCAATAACATACATATTCTGTTTATTTAATATAAAAAAATAATTCATTACTTACTAAAAAAAATATTTTAACTGTACCTTTAAATAATGTAAGCTGGTCAGCCTACGGAGGAATATGAGCAGCCTGAATCGCCGAGAAAAAGAAAAACCGTATTCTTTGTATATTTTGCGGGATTAAACTAGAAAGAAGCAAGTGTCGAGAGCTAGCGCCGACACATCAGAACGGAACTTTGCATTGTCAACAAAACATTTGTCTTTAACTTTAGTTGCTCTAGAGATTTAATGGCGTGGATTAAATTATATAAGGTGCCGTTGTTATCACGTCTGTGCCTTTTAAAACTTAGAAATACCATCTTAACTTGGAAATTATAAACGACTTTTTACTATATGACTTTTGTAGTACATTGTAGTAGTTAAGACTTGGTTATTTTCCCGATATTTTTACTAAACTATTTTAAAGGTTTTCGGTTCGTTTACGTTTGCGACACGGTTATGAAAGGAGAGCAGAATTTAGCAGATTTCAAATAAAATTATTTTATCACGGTTTTAAAACGTGTTTGATATTTAAACGTCAAATTTTTAGACAGATTTCCTGTTTCATATTTTCCACAAATTTTTCACATTAACGTCACGTATCATCCCAAATTCTGAACATTCTATGGGTGGCACAAAAGACTAATTTTAGCTTAAAGGATAATGTAAATTGTTTACATGTTTTTAAGCATAAGTGTTATTATATTTTCAGCACAATATTAATTACAAAGCTAGAGATACATTTATATGACATGTCCGAAAGCTTGCCAAGTGGATAAAATCCTCATCATCATCCTCATGACTAACGTGTACATCCCTTGACGTCATCAGTTCACGTTCCTAGAATGTTAAGGGATGTTAGCTACATTGACTATAATCCCCCACTTTTGTTATCACCGGAAAATACTTGTTAGTCTTTTCACTTCTTGGTCATATTGTTTCATATTAAATTCCATACATTATAAATTTCTCAGTTACATTTTAGGACCCTGAGAAAATTTTCGTATATCGTTGCTTTTTAAGAAATGTTGTGGCTGTGTTATGTACGTAGCAATCGTGAATATTAAATATTGTAACGGCAACATACTTATTTCTACCATAATCCCATAGGTGGCACAACATGTTATCTAGTTCCTCAGTGCATTAGGGACTAGAAAAAATAAGAACAAAAATGATATGATGGAAGGGCCTTGTCATGTAAATATTAGGTCCTTACATATGAAATTGGTGTTTAGTATGGGAAGAACATAAAGCCGATTTTTTTTTATTATAATATATTTATTTAATCAAAGTATGTACCATTGCTATCTATGCACTTTTGCCATCTCATAGGTAGTTCATCGATCCCTTTACTAAAAAAAACATTCGGACGGGAATCAATAAAATCTTTGAAGGCGGTTTAGACTGCCCCATCGGAGTTGAATTTTTTCCTTTGCAAGAAGTTATCCAAATTTCGAAAACGATGGTAAACTGTTGGGGCAAGGTCCAGAGAGTACGGTGGATGTCTTAGACATTCCAATTGAAGCTCCTCTAATTTGGTATCCGTCTGTTGTGCAGTGTGTGGTCTAGCGTTATCATGAAACAGCAGTGGCCTAGAGCGATTAACCAGCCTCGGTTGTTTAGCAGCTAGCTTTTCCATCATGGTTTGCAGTTGCTGACAAAAGACATCTGCCGTAATCGTCTGGCCAGATTTAAGAAAGCTGTAGTGAACGACACCAGCACTAGTCCACCAAACGCTCACAAGTAACTTTTTTGGAGTCAATTTTCGCTTGGGGCATGGTTTGGCTGGTTCGGCAGGGTTCAGCCATTGCGATGAGCGCTTCCGATTATCGTACAGGATCCACTTTTCATCACAAGTAATTATTCGATTTAAAATCCCTTCATTATTGTGCCGGTTGAGTAATGCAACGCAGCAGTCAATGCGCGTTTGTTGATTTGCTTCACTCAATTCGTGAGGTACCCACCTTTCAAGCTTTTTCACCTTACCAATTTGCTTCAAGTGGATTAAAACAGTTTTATCACTAACACCGCAGCCTGCAGCTAACTCGGATGTGGTTTGCGATGGTCCACGGGGCTTGTTCTGCAGGTCGAAATTTCCATAACGAAAACGTTGGAACCAAAAACCCACTGTGTTTTCTTTTGCGGCACCGTCGCCACACACATCATTAATCCTTCGAGCCGTTTCTGCAGCATTGGTGCCACGGTGGAACTCGTACTCGTAAATAACGCGATATTTCAAGTTTTTCATTTTGTAAACTGAGTGACGCAAATAAAAATACAATTGAGGAAAAAACAAATGAATTATAATTTTCAAAACACAAATACATGAGTCAATAGCTGTAAAAATTTGGATTTGGAATTCCTAACCAAAGAGAAGATATTTGAGATCAAATTTGCCAGTACGGTAAAACGCCAATTTCATATGTAAGGACCTAATACTTGTTTATTTTCCTTTCTTATTTTAATCTTTCATTTTTATAAAATGATTTGAAAAAAAACTTATTAATACACCGAAAACATCAGAAAGCAGATTGAAAAATAGAAGAGTATTATTTTTTCAATTGATTGAGCAACATTGTAGATTGACATTTTTAAAAAAGACATTTCATTCGAATTTTTTACAGTTATACAGCACCCTGATGATGGAATGGTAATTTCTGAAACATGTTGGTAAAAAAAACTCACATAAAAGTAGATATAAACAAATAAAATAATCAATATTTTTTAATTCGTTGTTACATGTACATGTATTTCCTATATTTTCATTTTTGCTTTGCCAAAGTCAAACATATTTCACCATTCGTTCGTCAAGTCTTTAGACAGATTTTTAAAGACTTCCCAATACATTCGTATTACTCGAAAATTTTAACCCACACAATTATATAATTAACTGCTAAAAATCTTTATGAAGATGTTTCTTTCTATCTAAGTGTGAATAGTAAAACGTTAATTACTAAAGTAACTAAAATTAATAACTAAACCCCCAGCTAAAAAATTTTCCTAGCAAGAGCAACCTTTGTCCACCAGGTTTCCGATAATCGGCAGTAACCACTCTACCATTTAATTACGTAAATATTACAGCTTATGATATTGCATACGGTATCACAAGATAGAACAATACGATTCGTCGTCTTCTGTGTTTAATTTTCAGGGATATTTTGCCGTTTATTAAATATGATCTCTCTGACCATCATCAGGGCTCATGTGAATCCTGCAATAATCTATCATTTATTCATCATCAATTAATCGGATCCCATTATAGGATCCCATTCGGACCCTGCAATGGGATCCGAAACGTCAGCTAGGGAGATCAGATATACACGATAGAATATCTCAAAACCACACACAGAACATTCTGAACGGCTGTGAAAGCCTGAGAAGATTTTTAGCTTTCAACTATTCCGTGTTCGCATTTTAAAAAAGTAAAAGCAAAAAACGTATTTTCGGCAGTTCAAATATAATGTTTTAATACAATACAACAGATAGCAAAATATCTATACCTATAAAACTCAATGTCTGTCTGTCTGTCTGTCTGTCTGTTCTCTATACAAATCCACACCGTTTATCCGATTCGATTAAAATTTTGCATACTTATGCTTTGGGATCCGGCGGGTAACATAGGCAACATTTCCCCCTATTCTCTTACCCCTTCCCCTCCCCCTGACCTTTTTCGATGCGAATCTGAGCCGTTTGACCGATCGGACTCAAAATTTGAAAACTTATTCTTTAGGACTCAGCGGGTAACATTGGCGATATTTCTTCCCTATTCTCATGCCCCTCCCCTCCCCTGACACATTTTAGATGCAAATCTGTACCGTTCTGACCTGGAAAAATCTGGACCGATCGGACTCAATATTTGGAAACTTATTCTTTAAGATTCGGCGAGTAACATAGGCGATATTTCCCCCTATTCTCATACCCCTTCCCATCTCCCCCTGACATATTTTCGATGCAAATCTGTACCGTGTGACCAATCGGACTCAAAATTTGGAAACTTATTCGTTAGGACTCTGCCGGTAACATATGCGACATTTTCTCCCTATTCTTTTAACCCTTCCCCTCCCCTAATATATTATAAGATTCCAGAACAACTTAGCATAATCTACAACTTTCGAGAGACGTCTTCGAGAGAAGTTCCAGGAACATCTGGAAATTACGAGAACTTGCGAGAAAACACTATAAAAGTCTCGAAGGTTCGAAAAATTCCACGTTATCGGGTATAAATAAACGGATCCAGGTCGCGGAGGGCCATTGTTATTATGACGTTTCCTATTACGCGGCTCTGGCGGCGAACCACGAAGCGAAAACAGTGTTACCATCAGGCTTGTAAACTAAGCGACAATTAATTTAGTTAAGTACTTCCCCTTGTTGATAGTTGAGAGAATATTCTGGAAAAAATTCTTACGTAGCGAAATGAACCGGAGCGAATAATAATACGTGCTGAAATTGGACGGATTTTTCTAGTGATTAGTGAATAAAGTGTTAAAGCGATTATAAAGTATATATTTACGAGTGATAATTTGCGGTACAGTTTAATTCAAATAATAGCGTTAAGTTAAATAGTGTTAAGAGACTTTGTACGTTTGTTTAATTAATTAATTATTAATTAATAAATCCATTATTAAATTCCAGCGTTTTCGTCAATTCCTCCTGCAGCTACGACACGTGACAGTATTGAAAGATAGTTAAATAACATTCTAGTTTTTTTTAAATATAATTACTGATTTTACTAATTTTATTTTTACTTTAACAATTTGAATGGAGTGAGATTTATTTTTATATAAAATGCGTAGCCTTCAGCCAGACTCGACGCGGTAAAGCCTACAATTGTCTTAAATCCTGTGGTCTTTACGTTTCTTAATCCGCCGCAATCACCTCTTGGCCCCGTAAGGCTTTGTCTACGACACTATCAGCACGTCTTTCTACAGCCTTTTAGTTTTTTTTCTAAGTCTCTTGTTTTATTGCTTTCTCACTTTTCTCCGAGAGCACGCTCGCCACGCTATCACAGAGATCACATTACCGCGCCCTTAGTAAATATATTGCGAAGGATAAACACCCAACCCTCTCAATATATAACGATGTCATCATTGAATTTCGATGGCCACCAAACGACCGGATGGGAGGTACTTCGCATTTTGACTCACACGATTTTCAACCTAAATATAAAAAAAAGTTGACTGTAATCGTGAGGTATAAAAGCAATGACAGCTATATCCAAAAAAATTTAAAAATGTTTTGAATGCAGTCACCTACTATGCTGAATACTAGTTTTTATGTGTCTATCTCTTCCAAAATCATTTATAAGCTATATTTCCTATCAAATCACGAATTCAGTACATTCAAACATAATAATCCTTTTTTTTTAATATTGCTGCCATTGCTTTTATACCCCACAATTTACATATTTATTTATAAATTTCTAAGGTTACAAAACCTATTACAGTAATTTGATGTTACACAAAATACATTTTATAATATAATATAAAATAACAAAGTAATTTATAATATAAAATGAGGAAGTAAATAAAGGTCAGTATAAGATAACTAGGATAAACGATATAAAATTCACTGTGCGTATATAATAAAATAATAATGACAAAAGTAAGTAGAAAATAACAAAGATAAAAAATGTTTCCAGAGGCATCGCGAAACCAACATGTTTTGATACAAAATCCGAAGCAAGCACCGCGCGACCCATCATTGCTTGAAGTTTAACCAGTGCGATATTAGCAGCGTTTAAAACCGTAACGAGCGCAGTGTGATCAACGCGTGATTAAAATCAGGCGAGTACCTACCGACAAGCGAGAAGTTTGAAGAAATGTTTAACAAACGTAGAGTATAAAAATTTACAGAGATGAACTAAACTCGTTCTTTAGGAAAGGGTTTTGAGTCACAGTGGGAGAATGTCACCCCTCGCGTATACTTAAGAAACATTAATACTACAAAAAAAGTATTTGTTCTTCAATAATTAAATTCCCTCGTAAGCTTTATGTATTTTTTTACGATAGACATTGTTTCTTTTTAAGTAAAAACGTCTTCTTGTAATAAAGTGAGATTTATTTATTATATTTTTTATTTTATATTCTTTATTCTTTAAAAATATATAAAGTATGACATACTATATATTTTTTAAGACTATTCAGTTTGACATTTTCATAAAGATAATAAAAAATTAAAAAGATAATAGTAATTTTGAAACGTATTGGAACCAGCCGTTGCACCGTGGCATGTCGTTATATTTTGGTGGTCCATGTTTACAACACTTTATGTAAAAGAACTCACTTTAATGTTCGCGCCCGAAAATGATCACTTTAAGAATCGCGCATATTTAATTTTTTGATCGGAGTTTTTAACTTCGCACTTTCTGGCCGCCCGGTATTATATATATAGCTGTCGCCCCGTACTTTTTGGAATTGCCAAAAGATTTCGGACAGTTTCTACGTCCTTCCAAATAACTCTAAACCCGTTATATACAATTCTATAAACTTCTGGTCTCTTCCTTCTTTATCGTGAACCCGTCACCATTTCCTACATGAATTAAATTTAATTAAATGAATTAAATCTTAAATTGATATCATTATCTCGAGATTTCTCAAAGATGAAACATCGTGGTAATCCATGTTTTGATACCTTTCCCGCCACTCCCATCAGCTAAGATCACAACCTTTTAATCTCCCGGGTTTGGGGCTCAGTCACGCCCCTTGCTCGAGGGTACGGACATCACAGAGTAAACATAACCCCGATAGATATGTACCGAAATTGAAAACACTTAGTCTATTACAATGTTGAAGTTAATCTTCTTTACCGTCACCTACATAAAATTATATAGAAATAAATTTGTTTATGAAGACGAAAATGAGAAAAATTATTGTCATCCACATATGTCTGCATGTTGCGGGCTTTAGCAACCGGAGGACGTTTACAAAGATAACATTCAATTTCTAATTAATTTTAAAAAATAAAACTTTTTAACCCCCCTTAATATTTTTTTCTCGTGTTAGTGAATATTGAGGCGCTCGTCTGACGATGTGAGAGAAATTCAACACTTTTTCTCGTAGCTTCTCATGCATTTTGTGGAAATTTTTCAAGGTAAAATTTATTCATAAGGTTACACCAGCGAGGAATAAATGGTTAAGAAAATATATGTGGCGATTGTTGAAGGTAGCATGAATAGAGGGCATTCGCGATAAACTTGGCATGAATAGATACTACAATTATTGGAGAATTGCCCTGTTAAAAGCCTCAACAACCGTAAAGCATGCATGAAAAAATATATGAATTTAGCTGAAACAAAATTGGTATGCCAAGGTGTTTTATCCCCTCTGACCATCCCTATATTTGTCAATTCTGAAGTGACGGTTTTGTTTCTGAACTCCTTAATTATACAATGAACATTTAGTTGTACAGATCATCTATTAATAGGTAAGTAAAACTAATCTTATTATGGTAAAATTAAAAATGTATTGAATATTGCATTATTAATATAATTAGTATTTATAAAAATATACTAAAATTAAAATAGACTGCTCCCAATACTTTCGCTTGTAATCACCATGTCGTTTCTTCTAATGTTTATTTCTGAATAAAATATTTTATTTAGAATTTAGAATAGAAATTTTTGAACATTCAAATATTTATTGTTTCGCATTTCTCTATTCTATTCAGGAAAATAATTGAATTACTTCCCCCAAGGCAGATTCTATAATAATACTACTTTTTCGTTTTATAAAGCAAGGCGAGCCCAAATCGAAATACTTTAATTCAGTTCGTAATTTTTGGAAACATTTCCATCGGAAGACTGTTTATTTATTTTATCTCTGAAAGAAACTTAGCACATAATATCTGAACGGTATTTCTTTTACCATTTAAACCTGCCTCCCCTAATTACCATTAGGTAAGGTGCTTACCAGAACTTTCACGGAGAAGTGCTTCTTAGAGGGCTCCCTCGTTATGAAACTTTATTCTTTGATTATGTTTTTTTTTGCTTTTCTTTATTTCTCTTTTTACTGTTTTAATATTGCCCAGATATTTTCCCACAAACAAAGTTTTATTATTCAAATATACATATACATATATAATTCGACAATCCAATTGAGCCTTTCACACTATACATTTTAAAAATCTACTCTTAAACTAGTTTGGAGGTTTAAACATCCCTACAAAAACAATAATTATACGTTAAAAAAATATTCAGTCTCTATTCTATGATAAAAATGCGCATATTGATATTCTAGTACGAGTTTTCTGGGATATTCTGTCCTTTTTAGTCAATGTTTCAGGTCATCTAATAGGATCTGAAACTTTCTAAGAAAAGTGGTACACACACGGTGGAATATCACAGAAAACTCTAACCAGAAGATGATTTTTGATATTATCCACACCCATACATTGAAAGAATTGAAACAAGAATTTTTTGTCACTCTACCTTTCTATATAAGTTACGTTGAAAGGTGTACAAGACATATATTTGCTAGAAGAAAAGATGAAATAAATCAAAAAGAAATTTAAGACATGCTTTTATATACGCTTTCCTTGCATACATTCGTAATCGACTTTTCAACATCACCCATACAGTATCCAAATATAAAACACTGTCATAAAGTTTAAAACAATTTTTCATGTTGATTGTCTCACTTTAAAAATACAATTCATTAAACCGTCCATCTTAGTTTCCATATTAAATAATATTATGACATTTTGTTCCGACG